>JALIZH010010919.1:0-54204 GCA_030522465.1 Rhipicephalus appendiculatus | reverse complement strand
TACTTTGCGATGGATGGTCATCTCCTGTAGCAAGCGTTTTGGATGACATGGCTCGTTTGAAGTGCGTTTCCCACCTGCATTTCACAAAGGTCAAGATCAATGCCAGTCTTGTGTTTATTGTCTACTTTGTGACATCTACGACGCAAGAGCAAAGTAGTAGTCAGCGCCACGCATTGGCACCGACCTCCCCTTGTATACATTTAATAATCATAAATGGCAGTCTTGTTTAGGCTCCAAGCGAACCTCTCATGAAATCAAGGCACTGAATGCAAGTGCATGCACATTTTATTTATATTATGTAGACAATTTCCTTATGTCATGAATCAGGGAAGTCAACAAAACTACTAGAGAACAAATAACTGCAGTTTCGTCTATCACCTTCACCTTTTTGCTTTCATACCTCTGCGCGCTTTGTCGGTCAGGTGCCCTTTTTTTGTAGACAGGTGAAAAGATGGTTGGGACCAACGTTACTGGATGGGGACAGTTGGAAAACTGCACAGGCTCCCCACGGGAGCGGCGTGGCCCCTCGCTGTCGCCCAAAAAGTGGGGCGCTGCGATCGCTTTGCTCCCTGGTCACGTGACGTGCTCCGCGCGTCGTCTGCTCGTCGTCTGTTCCGCGCACCGTTTCCGAAGGATGACGCGGCCTACATGGAGCACTTCATTTCTCAAGAAATATGGTTAACAGAGGCATATTGAGAGCTTCCCTGTTACAACCACTGCACAGATAGAGGTGGACGCAGTTTGGCGCTCGACACTAAGCTTGAATGGGTCTTTTTACCACGTGCTGACGGTACTGAGTGATTCCGCGGAGGTTTCGATGTGATGAGTTCGTGCTTGCCTAAGGATTTTATGCCTCCCAGTGCATGTACTGAGATTTCCTGGTAAACAACCACTTGCATCTGCAGTAGGTAGAATGAGCGTTCTCTATTTAAGCATGCTGATATTTGAAGGCCACAGAAACGTTACGAATGAAACAGCTACGAATGCTTAAAGCTTTCACATGTTTTATTTCATGTGATGCCGTAGCATTTATGCTGCGGCATGTTAGCTGTTTCGCTTGTCAGGGAGAATAACGTGGTCGTTTGTATTTCACGATCGAACTCCCTGTTTTCTTATTACCAGCACAACAATGTGCTGCAGAACAAAAAAGTAGAGGTACCAACAAATTATAAGGGGGGTCTTTTTGTAACAGTCGGTATGTTTCACCACTCACTGCATGACTACATAGAAGTTTTACGCCTAGGGTGCAGTTTCTAAATTCTGTAAATTAAATATTTCTAATGTATCAGGTGCAAAGATTAGCTAAGAAGCATAATGAATGTGGCTGGGAACGCAGAATAACAAGAAAACATCAAGAAGCTGGGAGAAAATAAGGAAGAAATCAAACAATCGATTTATACAGAATACTGCCATTATAGCTCTCACGTTCAAATACCTAAATCTACATTGATGACAGACACGATCATCAAAACCAGTAGAGACGTTCAAAGTGTCGGTGTGGCGGAGAAAGGGCGCTGCGTCGTTTAAGGTGGTAAAGCTGAGCTGCTGCATTTTTTTGCACGTTCATTAATGCGATAAGAGCATTACAGCCCGAGTTTTCCTTTAGCGCTGACAACCACAGTCGAGTTTTTGTTTATTATGAGAGCTCTTTCAGCGGAAAAAAAAAGAAAGAAAAAACGCGTTCCTCCATGTTTCACACACCATGCGGCATACGACGGTAAGTCTTCGATGCCACCAAACCAGTGTTCAGCTGTGGAGCTTTCACTGAGGGCGAATTCCATGCTTTCGACATTTCAGGCGGCTCTGTGTTCGCGTTCGAACTCTTCCGTGCACATCTTGCTTTCACTCTGAAAAATTGAGCTAATGGCATCTTCCGTCAGAAGTACCATAGCTGCATTTGTGCCGACTTTTTATACACTAAGCGTCAAGTCATGCTCAGCGCTATTCGGTAAGTGCCGCCTCCCCCCTCCTACTTTAGACCCCACTATCCTCGCGCAATCGGGTCTGTTTAGCCATTGACAACGTGCTGAAAGGAGGCGCAAACGTCCGCTGCGTCAAAGTGAGGATCACAGACGTATGTTCATTGCGTAGCTTTGAAGTTTGCGGATTCTGGCGCAGTATTCCACTCACTCGGCACATTCGCGTCTTTCAGTGGTTTGAAAAAGTGTCGCTGCACGAAGGACACTTCATTTGACGTTGCCGATGTGTATCCACTTCGATAGCCTGGAACAGCACACCTTGGCATGCCGATCGTTCCCCGGAAGAGAACAAAAATAAAAAATCTACCGCGAACAATTGTTCGTCCGGAGTCACCGTCTGCTTTCTCTCAAGAAAGCAAAGTCAGGCAGAACCGCGTAAGCATCGTCTGCTCTGGCATCGTTGAAATTTAATGCACACTGTCTTTACGAAACAACAAGCCGCGCCTTTTTTTTAATATTTAGGTTACTTAACGATGAGCATTCATCTTTATTAGCAGCAGAAAAAAAAATCGTCTGCAAGGGCACGCCGTGATAGCCGCGTCGCTGCTTCGTCTGCTCCGCGCGGCGGAGAGGGTCACGTGACCTGGTCGCAAATCGATGGCAGCGACACCTCGAATGGGCGACGATTTGCGGCCGCCTTCTCGCGCGAGTTTTCCAACTGTCCCCACCCAGTAACGTTGGTTGGGACGTAAGATGGATGTTCGCTAACATTAATTACTCTTGCAGTTGCCTACAAAATGAGTGCTGCAAATCCGTGAATGCTCTTTGGGCAACCACACAGTTCCGTCGGGACTGTAGAAGAAAAAATGCCCCCCACATCCCCGAAGGGAATCGTGAGGAAATGCGAATGCATTTCGCGCGCGCTTCACTCCATTTATATATGGTGGTTGTGGTTCGAAGAAGGAAAAGGCGCCTAATTTCTGCAGCCCGGTCGGGAGCACGGCGCAGCGCCTGTTTTTTTTTTCTTTTTTCTTATCGCGCCGCGATGCGAGCGCCCTCACGCACCAGAGTGCGCTCCTTCCACTCACTCTCCGCTACTCCCGCTCGCACCACCTGCTCCGGTTGCTAGGGGCGAGGATAAGCGCGCGCACCCGCAGCTGTTGCTATGGGAGAGGGAGTGAGAGCGGAGAGATAACACCTGCCGCGGACAACGCCAACGCCGCACAACGCCGGATGCCTGACATAGCCCGACTAAGAAATGCATTCGCATTTAAAAACAGCGTTGCCCGTTGTCAACCATCATGACACGTGCGAGCGCGCGCGCACTCACACACACGGACACACAGCGCGCGCGCACGCACACACGCCAGCGCGCACTCACACATGCGCGCGAAAGAAAATCGAACTATTTCCGAAGGTAGCAACTACAAAGCATGTATTAAGTGGTAGATTTAGCTAAAATATATACCACACTAATAAAGCGACACAAACAATGCAGGGCAGCGAAACAATGTCAAAGCATGTTGAAAATGCATGCACAGGCGTCCGTTCCAGTGCGATAAAGCAGACTTCCCGACGCGTAAATTGCAGGCGGCGAACCGTTGACAATGAGCGAAGTACACTTGAATTCAACCAACATCGCAATGCTAAACGTGGTATGACCGTCGTTGTCAGTTAAATGTGAACATTCAAGTGACAACGACGGCTAGGTCTCACAAACACAGGGAATCAAAACATGAAGTTCTCTCAACGTGTAACCGTATCTGGACTCACAATGCGACGAGACCGCGAGCAATCATTCTGGAGTCTTTGCATGCACGCGCAGCGTAAGTACTATGTGGTCGAAGCGAACAAAATCGAAGTACTGAGACGGCCAAAACAGAAGGCGAGACAGAGCTAAGACTTACTTGATCCTCCTTACTGCTGTGATCTACGCTTGTCGCCTTTGTTTCTCGTATGACCTGCCCGGGAACCGATACAGCTTTACATGTGGATGACGTCCCTTGGTGTTGTCTGCACTGTTGTGGCAGCCCACGACACAGCAATACTTAGGACCTCGACTCCGCTTCCGCGGGGTCGCTTCTGCCATCGTGGAAAAGCAACTTCGCACAGCGAGCCCCTCGGTTCAGCGGGCGAAGCTGACGGCACGGCGCCGAAGTTCCCCCGCACCGTCGGGTCTGAAGGACGCAGGCTGCGCGTGCACGCGTGCTCCCACAGCCGTGAAACAGGCTGAATTGGCCGCGCCCTCTGCCGCTCATATTCCCAATTTTCACCAGAGCTTGCCTCCAGAGCCGATGCGCGGCGCTGTCATCGCGTCGCAAACTTGAGCTTTGGTTCCCTATGCAGAGCCGATTTCTTCTCAGAGTGAGGCTGAAATCACGGATCCAATAAGCCTGCTGTCTTCTAGGCCACCATTCGCATTCGGTGGAGACGCGATGGCGCAGCTAGGCCGGAGGGATGCAGTGCGGCGCGTCGAGACCAGCTCCAGACTTCATGGGTCGGGCGAAACGTAGAAGCAGCGCCCCAAGCTCATCCACGCATACGTAGTACATCTAAGGCGCCGCGGCTCCATCGCTTCGTTCCTACACCGTTGAACTAACTGCGAAGCACGGCACTGCCGCCAGCACGCCACCGCGAACACAAACTGGGAAGACTGACTTAACAACGAGGAGGAACAGCAACGAGGACAGTTAGTTCCTTTTGGTTCCATTGGCAACGGTTTGCGCTCGGAACATATCTCTGCACACGGCCTGCATGTCACCCCGTCGTTGCTGGGTTGCTGCTCTCGCAGGCTAACTTGTAGCACACGCACGCATCTCTTTGTCTTTGCTCTTTCAAGAGTCTATCCGTTCGTCGCGCGCGCTTATCAGGCTCCGGTACTTACCATTGAGTAACTTCACCTTGGGAGTGTGCTTAAACAAAAGTGAAAAAATCTTACGTTTTGTTGGTGCGTTTCGTTGCGTCCCCTGCTCACTAATGATGGAGGGATTATAATAACACAAAAGCACGCAGTCAAGTGCACCGAAGCGAAGCGATTTGGCGCTTCAGTTGTGCCGTCATGTCGCAGAAAAGAATATAGTCATTTTTTTCACCTGCGCCAGAGCTTCTAAGTCATGGCACCAAAGCCAGCAAAGGTGAGCACATTATATTTTTTGTACTATATCTATAACTCCTATTCCTTGGAACACGTGGGTCTCTTCGATTTTTACATGAGCGCTAATAGAAGGTGTTTTTTTAGAAAATAGAGATTTTTCGTAAAAATGCTTATATAGTGAGGCTCCTGTCGTCTGCGCACATTGACCCTGAGTCGAGGCGAAAATACTTAGCCGCAGCTGAAGTAACATTAAAGGGCATAATTCACAAAAGCTCGAAGGGAACAAAAACAAAGGGGCAAGAAGATGCGTCCCTAAGCGCGCATCATGACCCTGAGCTATTTCTCTCTCTCTCTCCCTTTTTCTGTGAACTTGCGGCTTACTTTCAGTGTGATCGCGAGCGCGCGTGCGGGCACATGGCGGCCTCTCGCGGAAGCTGCAGCAACTGTGCAGCCCACACATCAGCCAACGGCCTCCGCCAGTATTACGCGCTCATTTCGGTTTATGGCATCATTTCAGTTGATGACATCATTTGTCAATAGAATAGGGGGCGATTTCTAGCTGACTGAGAATTCATCATAAATTCCACGCCAAGGGATGCGCTATAAGGTTTCGCTCTCGTGTTTTCAAGAGCCTAGACTGCCTATCGGCAGCGTTTTCTGACCATGCTGAAAAGTTGTCGCATGGTCCTTTTAAGCACACGCAGAAAGAACATGAGGTTAGAAATTCTTTTCAAAATTTTTCTGATACGGGTAAAATAGATAAGGAACTAAGGAAACTTACCTTTACCACCTTATTTCATAAGGCGGTAATATTAAGAGAAATAATTTGTAGAACAAACGTCTTTCAGCACTCGTTTCCCCTCGCACATGATAACCCAGTAGAATCAGCTGCAGCAGCCAATTGAGGATTGTCGTACCGAAGCATTGTTCAGAGCATTACTGTTGGATGTGTAACGGCGTGAAGTTTTTTTTTTTCTATTTCTGTTATGTTGATTTTCTTTGCTCAGTTGTCTATTTCTACGCGCACGTGTAAACCTGTGTATTCCCTCCTGCAATAATGCCTTCGGGCGTTGCAGGTACTAGAAATAAATGGCAGTTAATATTGTTAAACTGTTGCTGTGCTTTACTCATACAGTCATCCTAGAAAAATACACACGCAAGTTCACCGTAATTTACCAACGATATCATTGGTTGCGCAGGACAACGGAAGACCTCAGAACTTCATGCTGGAAAAGAAGACGTCTCGCAAGTTGGATCCTTCAAGGGCATGAATAATCCACTCTTCGTAATTTACTCACTCTTCTCTCAATTGCGCTCCTAATTATTAAGAAGCTGCCTGTTGAGCTAGCCTGCGTGTGCAGCACGACTGCTTGCTGTATTTGTGGAAAAGTTAAGACCAGGCTAACGAGAACCTTCATGTGTTATCAGTTTTCTCCGTCGTGTGGTAGAGATCAGGAAGAACTGCGATAAGAACTTCGAGGACGCTATAGCTTTGCCTTCAAGAGTAGAATGCGATAGCGTAATCCGGCCCCGTGCGCATCGCCTTCTCAATTGCTAGCCTTACTTCGGTTCTCGGTCGATGCCTCAACCGTACTGCAAAGAAACGGACACCTGTGTGCGTAAGGTTAGCCGTTTCAAACTATCCTAGAATTCCTACTGCAAGTGCAGCTGGGAAGTGCCCACTAAGCCGTAATTCTTTCTTTCGCCAGTCAGCGAAAGGGCCTATACGCGTCCGTAAGGCAACACGCGAGCCTACGCAGCTGTTCACGTCGTTCATGCTTTTGCAGCTGAGGACGATTTAAGATGTCCGAGCGCTTTGTAATCGGTGGGCCTTTAAAACCACCAATCGTTGCAGAATTCACATGTTGTCACCCCTGGCGCGATTTTACGCTTCTGCCACGCAATATTGAATGCGTTGAGGAGGGTCCTCCCTCAACGTGACACTCATATAGTTTTTTTTTTTTTTTTTTGCGAAGCAGTTTCAAGCCGTGATGTGGATCTGTGGCAGACCACCTCCTTGCCACGCAGAAGACCTGGGTTCGATTTTCGCTCGAACCGAACATTTTTATTATTTAGTTTATTCGCAGATTTCTCGATTTTTCACTGACGGACAACGCTGATTTTTCGCTCGCAGAGAACGACGCCGACACCGTAATTCCCGAGAAACAAGAGCTTCAACGCTCTCGCGTTAAAAAAAAGCTGAGACATTACAACGAGCGCAGGCTGATCAAAGTTGGTAATGTAGTACGTCAATCGTGTTGCCTTGAAAGACTCGTTAAACATGCTCCCCCCACGCCACCGGCGGAAAGACTGACGCTATTAGTGTTGCCGGCATATATGCGTTTAAAAGAAATCTTAAAGAAAACAAAACACGGGTGCTCTCTGCTAGCTGGTTCAAGAAGAGCTGTTCAGTAAGATCAAAACACGGACCAGCGCGTTCTGCTGCGAGTACTCAAGAAGCACCTCGCTTATGGAGGAAAAAACGCGGACTTTCACATACTCACTAGACTACCGCAAGTCTGTCGTGCATGTTGTTACGAGAGATAAAAAGGAAAAAAAATCCTGACGTCTTGCACATCCGTTGACGACACGCTTTTGCCACAAAAATTGAAACCGTCTTGTTTCAAGGGGAATAGCGACATAGCGAAGCCCAACGCTTATTTTTCATGCTCCTTCCGTTTTACGCAGATACTGCTTCAAGAGACAACACTTCTGCGACTGACGACAAGGCACTGGCATCGAGACATCAGAGCCAGAGGCGCCAGAAGCGCAAGTACCATATGTGTCAAATGTCTCCTCTGGTGAGAACTGCCACCTATTCTTTCCTTATTGGTTTACTTGTTGTACATAACCTGACAATAACGCAGTCATCGGAAGTACTACATAGTGACGCCTTAATTATTTATCTCTTTCAGATCCCCAAAATGTAAGCAAAAGCAAGTTTGACATTGGGCTCTGCACAGACGACTCAGAAATGGATGATCAGACAAAACATCAACTGCTAGCTTCTCCTTGGATTCATCTGCCAGGACTACATGTTTAACTATGAACGATTTGAAGCAGAAACGAAGCTTTCAAATGGCTTGGCTGGATAGGGACCGTTGGCTTAGCTACTCAGCGCTTCAAGAGGGTGCGTTTTGCCGAGTGTGTGTCCTTTTTTAGCAGAAGTGAGGTAGGCAAGGGCCAATATGCGCACACTGGGGCCCTCGTATCCAAGCCATTTAAAAAATGGAAACACGCCCTCGAAGTCTTCGATGCAATGAAACAACTAAATGTCACAGTGACTCCCAGCTGGTAGCCAATAATTTTCTTCAAACCTTCTCAGGGTGTGTGCCCAGTGTTATTGATCAACTGGACCATGGAAGGCAAACTCAAATAAGAGAAAACCGAAGGAAGTTACGGCCTATTGTTGAAACAGTTCTCTTTTGTGGGCGGCAAGGTCTAGCTCTCCGTGGCCATAGAGACAGTGGTCCCATGGATTCGAGCACAGCCTTCTCTACAAATACAGGCAACTTCAGAGCGCTGCTTCGCGTGCGAGCGGATTGTGGCGACACAGATCTAAGAAAAAATTGGAAAGTTGCCCAAATAATGCTTGGTATTTAAGTTCATGTGTACAATACCAGATTATAGAAATCTCTGCTGCAATCATCAAGGAAAGCCTAGTCGCAAAAGTAAACGCTGCAGGCTGCTTTTTCCGTACTCGCTGATGAAACAGCGGATATTGCTGGTATTGCAAAGTAACTTAATAAGGATGCCAACGAAATCCAAGAAGTCTTCTTAGACTTTGTGCCAATTTACGACCAAAGTGGCCGGGTCCTCGCCGACACCATCATAAAGTTCCTTCTAGACATGGGAATTAACATGGAGCATCTCCGAAGTCAAGGCTACGATGATGCGAGCTCGATGGCTGGCAAAACGAATGGGGTTCAAGCTGCTGTTCGTGCAAAATATCTCGCCGCACTCTACACTGACTGCGCCATTCACTCCCTTAATCTAGTTCTGTGTGGGGCATGCTCAATCACGGACATCCGAAACTGTTTTGGGACTCTAAAGGCGACGTCAGTCTTTCTCCGTAAATCTTCTAGCCGCTCACACGTTTTGCGCAAAATGATACGTTTGAGATGCCCGGAGACTACAAGGCAGCGCCTTTTGGGGTTGTGCGAAACGCGCTGCGTGGAGAAGCACGATGCAGTGCTTTCTTTTGCGAGCCTCCTTGAGCCATTGATCGCAGCACTAGAGGAGATTAAATTTCACGGAAATGGCGAAAGTCCAGTGCAGGCAAACAGTCTAATGTTGGCACTCTTGTCACCAGCGTTCCTTGTAAGCCTGCATGCGGCGGAGCACGTGTTAGCACTGACTTTGCCACTGCCAAAGAAGCTGCAGACGAGGAGCATCGACATTAGCGCTGCCATTGACGACACAGAAGCGGTACAGCAGACAATTCAAAATGACCGCAAGAATGCGAATGCTTCTTTCTCAAAAATATTTGCACAAGTGCATGCATTGGCAGAAAAACTGAATGTGGAAATCACCAGCCGTCGAGCTGGTTTCCGGAAGCAAGATCGTGTGAACAATGCATTCGAGAACGCGGAAGAATATTTTAGCAGAACCCTGTTCATTCCGTTTATGGACCACGTACTGGCCCAGTTAAACCAACGGTTCGAAAAGCACAGAGCACTTCTAAAGGACTTTTCAGTAATTGTACCATCCGCAATACCACCAAATGCAAGATGATCGAGAGAAAGGAGCACAAAATCTCCTGAACGTTTTTGCGCATGTCGTCAAAAGCAGGGCTGCTTTGGGAGAACTGCGACTATGGTGGACAAAGTGGGCTAACAAAGCAGCAAACCATCGCCCCAGCACAGGAACCGATGGCCTTTTTCATTGCGACAACAGGTTCTATCCGAATGTGTACGAGCTACTGCAGATTCAAGTCACCCTTCCAGTGACCACTGCCAGCGAAGAGAGAACGTTTTCGAGCATGAGGTTACTTAAGAACTATTTGCGCTCTACGATGTCTGAGGAACGCATGGTTGGCCTGGCACTTCTATACACCAGAACAAAGCGAGTTCAGTGTGTGCCACCATATTTAGGCAGCACGTCACGCCATCTGTAGCAAGCGCGGCAAAGCAAGAATTGAACTGCCAGGTTAGCAGACGCTCCGGAAATCAAACGCGAAACTTCCAACTCGAGTACAGGAAATTTGTGCTGTTTTTATGTGAAACGTCGAGAAGACCTTGCTCGTCAGTCCGGAATGTCTACAGCACGTGCATTGCAGACAGCGGAAGCAACTTCTTCAGGTACGTACTATCGCAATGGAAAGAAACGCGAACAGCGGAAAGCTTGGCTTTCGACTCGGTCGAACTGCGACATGCCTTGACTGTCTCTAGGCAAAACTTGTGTTGTCAGCCGGCGTCACCGTAGCGCTAGAATCCCGCTCCCGGCGTGCGTTCATGCATCGCATGTGTTTATCATTTGCCAGTCATATGCATGGCATTCGGTACACACACGCGGTGCGAATTAGTGCCAGCCAGACCAAGACTTTATAGTGGTACGCTGACGCTGGCTAAAAGCACAGATTCGCCTAGTGACAGTCAATGCATGTCGCAGTTCGTGGAAAGCCACGTTTTCTGTTGTTCACGTTTCTTTGTATCGCGATAGTACGCCATTACAGTTGTACTAAACGTGCGCAGTGTGCCTGCACGCTTGATTCGTCGTATCTCCTGTTATTGGCATGCAGCCTGCGAAAGAGTACGGCAATGATTTGGTGCCGCATACTAGAGGCATACTGCACGCAAATTACTGCTGTAAAGCGAAATAGCTGGCGTCACGCTTGAATACACGCAGTAAGTGTACTTACTCGTACACTTTTACTGGGCTCGTATAGTGTTTCCTGTTGATTGTAATTATTCACTGGCAGCGGAGCTCGGCGTTTTTCGTTGCGGATGAAAATCCGTGCATTCTGAGAACACTGCATCGGCATGATTACCGCGTCGTGTTGCGATCTTCGCAGAGAGTGTTGAGTAATATCTTCCTTTTGCGCTGATTGTTTTCGCATCCAAAGACGGCGCATTGTGGTGCCCATACGACTTCTTGTAAGCGGGAGCGGCATGAACAGGCGCTTTCTCGCATTTTAAAGTCCCAGAGATGCCGCTTGCCGTGTTAACCTGACGCAGTGGATACACGCCTGGGCAGCAGTGTTGCCAGGTCGGACGAGGCGGCGTAGCCAAAAGTGAGAAAAACTGTAGCCCAAATGTAGCCAAAGACGAAAAAGAGCAAAAATATTTGTAGCCAAATATAGCCATTCTTATTTGCAGTTTTATTTGGACTTACATTTTCACATTCGACTAGTACGATCTCTTTTTGTACAAGCCGTCCTTGGTGTATCAAACAGTTTGTGTTCAAGAACGTGAAAGTATCGATATTCAGGCGCTTTCTTAAGCAATCACGGCCTTCTAATTTGACAAAAAAAAACGAAAAGAAAACAAAATACTGCAAGCTGTGTCTCACTAGTCCGTTGCTTTTAGAAAGTTACCTCTTGATGCGAGGTGTTCTATAGGACCAATTATCACCAACTCTGCAGTATTTTACAGATGAAGCAAAATAGGGTCAAGGATTATTTTTTGTACTGTAGGGGACAAATTTTATGATCATAGCCACCAGTCTTTTCCGCCTTCCCTGTGAATATTCATTTCAATATTAAGGCAAAAGCCTTTAATGTCTCATAGTCGCGTCCCTCTGTCCCTCCATCCGTTCCCTGGAATGGTGCCAGCTGTGGCCTCTTCCCCTCACACTCGCTCAGCAATCACGTGATGGCACACTGGTGCATAGCAACAGTTGCGCAGCCATAGCTGCGACCTCTCCTTAAACTCTCTCATGAATCATGAGATTGCTGAGAGAGTGTAAAAGAACAAACAGAAAACAAAAAAAGAAAAAGAAAACCACGAAAGAAAAGAAAGGACATGGCATAGTCAGTCGAATGGCCACAGGCTTTTCGCCGAACACACTTTGGAATTCACGAAGTGTCCTTTGGAATTTACAAAGCGCAGCCAAATAAAAAAAAACACCTACGGATGTATAATAGAACGTTGTAGCAGTGAAGGCTAGAGCAGCGAATACGGAAAATAGTGATAATAGTCGAGCTTTCACGTCCCGAAACGACGCCATGATTGTTCGAGACGCCGTGGTGGAGTGCTCCGGAAATCACGACCGCCTGGGATTCTTTAGCATTCGCCTTATCTAGGCACGCCGGCCTCCATAGCATTTTGCCTTCATGAAGATGCGACAGCCGCGGCCGGGATTCAATGCCACGACCTTCAGTCAGCAGTCGAGCACCACAACCAGTAGCCCATCGTGGTGGTTAATGCGGTAGATAAATAACTAAATTATTTTGGGCAACCGTGCTCCAGGCAACGCAGATGTCACGCAAAGCACGAGCAGTGAGCACAGGAGCCGAAATCCGTAATCGGGTGAAACGCGTGAGCTCATAATTCATGACCACAGCCAGGTGCACGATTCATCATGCTTTGGAGAGTATGCGCTCGAACTTGTGTAGGTTCTACAGCATACACTACTACACGCGTAGCGCCTGGAATTGGATTAAAAACAAGGGTAAACTCTAGGGAATCTGCGAAATTGCTGAAGGTTCCGATAAACGAAGGCTCCCTTGTACCTATACAAATGCACATCTAGCTCCTTGGCTTCCAGTCTGAAATTGAGGCCTGAAATCACGTGGCTCATCTGCTAGTACAGCCAAAGTACGGCTTCCGGAGAGGCGGAAAGACGTACCGCTGTCACTGGGGCGAAAATTATCATAGACCGCAAGTGCTAGTCGCCCGGTTTACGATCACTTAGGCAAAGAAGCGTGCTCATTTCTGATGAATTTAGCCGTTTTCGGTCCCTTCAAGGCCAAATGTGAATGCATCTTTTGAGATTTGTTTCTGCTCGATGAGAGTCACATCTGGAGCGCTAATCATAACGGCGTGACTTATAGCCAAAACAAAGCCAAGTCGCCGATTTTCAGTAGCCCAAATATAGCCACATAGCCAACTCAGCCAAGTCGACGCCAAAATTTTTTTCCTGTAGCCCAATTTGGCTATATATAGCCAAACCTGGCAACACTGCTGGGCAGTTCCGAACAACGTCGCGTCTGGTTGCGAGAGTATGCCGCCGGGAGCCTAGACGCCTGGGTGCGAGATAGGCGTGCTCTGGTATATACGCCCACAGAGATGTCGACATCAGCGTGTCGGAAGTCACTGACCACTTCGCTAAGCTTCCTCGCCGACTCGACTTCGCCCTTTGATACCGAGCAGGAAAAAATCAACACAAGCGAAAACCAAAAGACACTGCTGTTTCATCAATGAGCCCGTAATTATGACGCAATGTTATTGTTCACCACTTTTTTAAAACCGTGAAGCTTTTACACTTCTTCAGAGTTTACAGCATGACCTATTGCAAACGTATGAATACGAGGACGAACATTAGGTGAACATTAACAGCCAGTCGACAGCTTCACCTTGTTCACTGAGAGGTCGGCATACGCGGCGTTACCGAACAAATTCAGCTATTAGGAAGCCGAACTACACTCTAAGAAAAAAAAAAGAGTATACCTGACTCTTTTCGGAGAGTTCTGACTTGCCACGTATACGACTCTCTTTGGAGAGTCACGGTGACTCTCTTGGTGGGTCAGAGTGGGCGCGCTCAGGAGAGTCCCCGGACCCTCTTAAGAAGAGTGGGAGGACTCTTATGCGAAGGATCACACTACCACTTCTGAGGGAGTCAGACGACCCTTGCCGGTGACGCTCTTACGCGGGTCAATTGACACCCACCGAAGCGTCAAACGACTCTACAGCTATTTTAAGCTACTAAATTGACCCATGCTCTACTTTTGCGCGACTACTGCTGGAAATACTGAAGTACTCATTTTAAGCAACTCCACCAATACTTGCCGTTGTGCCCAGCGACTGCAAAAAAAAAAAAAGGATAGTTCAAATTTAGCATTACTTTAATAAAACTCAAAACAACACACCATTTCCAGCAAAGTTGAAGCAGTTGAGGTATTCCTCGTTTACATGCTTGTATGAGTATAACCAACCAAAATGTGCGACTGTGATGTGCATAGTGTCATGTCGTGCAAAATAAACAACAGATATCGGTATCATGTTTCCACATTTATTCCTTATGATTAAGAATCGAAAAGTCGTGAAGGCTGGAGGAATCAGACTTGTGATTTGCTATGTTGTCGCTCCTGTTCAGCGTGAGCAGCCATGAAAAATGGTACCTGAAAAAAAGAACGCGATATCGTAATGAGAAAACGGAATCATAGTAAGAGTTTGCAATACCTACACAATAAGTGATTTACACAGACATAATGAAGGCTCACAACAAAACAACAAATGCAAAGAGGCATGGTTAGGAACCGTGTTTTTTGCCGTTATCGTGTAAAACAACTTTCATAAAGTAGCTCAGACATGGCGTATGCTAGAATTAACGCACATAGCTTCCACAGTAACGTATACTCACTCCATTTTGTTATAACTCCGAACGTCATCGCAGATGTAGGCAAATCACGAAAAGAGCAAACAGAAACGAGGGAAAAGTGCGCACGGCGGCGGCCGCAACAACGCGCGCCGTTGAAAGTCTAGAGCTTTTCCCGTTATCGGCGAGGCGAGTCCTAAACATATAAGCGACTACCGCGTACGTGCTGAAAGCATCATACTGTATCTGCACCTCAAAACTACTGCCTTTACGCCAACAACAAAAGCCATTATATACAGTGCTTCTATGTGTCCTGTACACAGAGGATTTTTTTTTCGTTTTTTTTTTCATGTTTACACGCGCGGAAGCCGCTGCACAATCGAGTATCAATGGAAATGTTATTATGACGTAGACTAAAGCGCACCTCAAAACGATATCGAGCATCTTCATCAGTGCAGACAGGATGTGCGATCAGAAAATAATGGCCCTTGATACGGGATTGCAGTCACTTGCACAACAACGCGCATAACGGTCCCAGCTCGTTAAGTAACAGTTTTAATTGAGCATCTGCAACAGCCCCGCGGACGCAGGCTACCGTTGGAAATGGCTGCCAGCCTACTTCCGCATTGCTGTTGCAGACGCCCAGCTAAAGCTGTGTAATTCGTACATACGAAAGCAGTACACTCACCGTTAACAGGCGCACGTTGTCCGTGTCCGCTGCTCCAAAAATATTCCTCACCCAAGCGTCACTTCGAGCACGGAGCCTGGCGTGCAGCCACCGAAGATACGCACGTTCGCTCGAACTGAAAACTACAAGACACGAGACCAGCGACCAGCAACACCAACGCAGCGCATTCCAAAAGACGGAGGAGAGGGAGAGAGCAGGCAGCGGAGGCAGCGGAGGTGGCGGAGCCACAGTTTGGCGTCGGGGCTCGCGGGCCCGCCACAACGACGCCGATCGACAAACGCGCGATATGTATGGCCGCGCCTTCATCCCGGGATCGAATCGAAAGGCGCTTCGCGAGAGTGTTCTGACTCCCTTAAAAATGCTAACTCTCTTTCTCTGCCTCTACCTTCCAAAAGGGGTCAAGTGAGGACCCGAAGGGAATCACGGTCTTTTAATCCGCTTTTGACTCCCTTTTTCTTAGAGTGTAGCGGCATTATCTGTGGCTTTCATTTCTCGTCTTTGTTCTTCGTTGCTTTTTGAACTAGAAGCGACACCCCTCCTGCTTTTATATTGAGCGCAGGATAATGGTTCGCACTTTTAAGACTGTTTTGAAATATTTCTTTCCTTATTTCAGCGCTCATCATTTATAGTTCTGTCCACGTAGTCCGTCCGCGACAGCAGCTTGGCCCAAGGACATATCACAGTTTCTGCGATTGCGCAGCATGTTCTTTTGCCTTATTTTGGGCATTATGCATAGTGATCATTGCTTAGTTACGTACATAGATGGCATATTTAAATGCACATTTGTAATGTTTTGTGTAAGCATACTGCGCACTATGTTTCCGGTGACTTATGTCTTGACCGTATTCGAGGTGTTTTTTCCCATTCTTGTTTTTCCCTGGCCGCAAACATTTGTGCAAAAAGATTAACATTTTTGTGTAAAGAATCTGCATTACAATATTTGTTCTCGTCCTGGTTATTTTTCTGGGCTTCATTATTTGTTATCAGGCGCTTCTTCAGTTTAAAACTGATGCAGTTAAAAAGTTTACATGATATTTTCTGTACCTTGTACACACACACACAAAAAAAAACAATAATTTGAAAAAGATTTGTGGTGAGCGTCGGAACTCTCAAGCCCAAGTTGTGTTTGGACTCTCGCGCCTCCGCACCCCCACGTAACATAAACTCTGTGGCGTGAACCTTACTTTGTGTGTTATCTCTTGCACTGTGCTTCTGTATATGCGTAAACCAACCTCCCTTGTACGCTTTCTTCCTCCGCTCTTTTCCTTCCCCCTTCGCGGCGGCGGCTCGCACTCGCGTGCCGCCGCAGCTCACAAGACGGAGAATAAACAACCATACCGCACGGACGTCTTGTCTCGCAGTCAGTCCATCCGCCGCATTGCTCTCTACAGATTGATGACAGTTGTTCCTGGATAGATTTTGCGGGCATGCCAACATGATATTTTTTATGAAAAAACACATTTTTTACTCGTTCTTGACAGTGCGCAGCATTGAAAAAGTGATTTGCAGCATCTAATACAAATTGACACTGGTAATACATCTGTCATTCATGTATGTAGTCCTTCCAAAATTTCAATGAAGTGGCCTGCGCTGCAACGTGAGTCCCCCCCCTCCCCCCCCGAACAAAATTCCTGGCTACGCCACTGTAGTTTGGATAGGTTGTCATATTTAAGCTTGTCGCGAACTGCAAGGAGGAGTTTGCCGCTTACCATATTGGTGACATTGTAGCCTGGGCCGTGTGAGTTTTCGACACAAGAAAACGTGAGATTGCTCGGACTGTCTTATTTTCTTTCCTGCTATGCACAACATGGTACTTGGGGAAGCACTGCTTTGGTTCCGAGAACGTGAAAGATTCTTCGGTGCGCCACCTTTTTCAGGCGGCGATCAGGGAGCGCGAAAAAAAAAGCTCGCCATACGGAGAATTTAACGTTGATGATGATGATGATATATGGGTTTTAATGGCGCAAGGGCCATGCTTGGCCAAAGAGCGCCATGGAAAATGATAAGAGTTACAATGATCCGTGCTTTACGATGGCATGTAAGTGATGTGAACTATGATAATGTTACGTGGCTGTATAGGGGCCTATAATTCCGCGCCTTGAGGCGGGTAAAACATAAAAGTATTAAAATCATGGGGGTGACGTGAAATGTGTAACTGCACACGAATGGCAATGTTCGTGGTGGAAGAACTTTGGTGCAGCCATGGCTTTAGCACGATTGCCTTTCGTCAACGCCCTTGGGCGCAAGGGCCGCGAGGCATGTGCTGTCCTTAATTTGGCCACTGCAGCGACCCCTCTGTACAGAGGTCGTGCTACGGATCACCTCGGAATATGGTGTGAAAATGACCTACATCTTTTAAAAATGCGAAAAAGTGATTCAGGTTTAAAAAGCGCGTCCCTACCGATAAACATGAGGGAGGTGCAGTGGAAGCTGCTGGGTCGGTAGGGTAATAAAAGGTGCTTTTTTCTTACAGCGTCTAACTCATTGCACTGTACACGAGGATGTGGAGAACCGTAAGTGCTTCTCCACATCTCTCACAGCTAGGTTGTTCACCGCCGGACAGCAAATATGCATGTGTGCTGTGTGTGTGCCCTATCTGTAGTCTGGTAAGTGTGACTTGTGTGTAGCGTGATCTAGATACTGGGTGGCCAATTTTCAAGATTCGGCTTGATAACATGTAGCTTATTTTTTTGTTTGCCTGTCCCATGAACGCTGCCAATAGGCCCTGAGTTTTCGTTTTACAAAGGGTTTTAAGTCTACCGGAGGGACCGCTATGGGTGCGTGCGCGGCAGCGTTGTCATGGGCGGATTCAGCTAGTTGGTCCGCCAATACGTTTCCACTGATCTCGCGATGTCCTGGAACCCAGCACATTACAACGTGTTGTTTGAGTGCGTAGATGCTGCATATAAGTGAGTAGAGGGACACAAGGACTGGATTTTTATGTTTTTTCATAGTGCTCAGAGCTTTGACGACGCTGAGAGAATCTGTGTATATAACCGCTCGTTGCAGTTTTAATTCCTTAATATGTTTCACGGCTACAAATATCGCGTGAGCTTCTGCGGTGAAGATGCTTGTTTGGGGGTGAAGAATACCGGAATCGGAAAATGATGGGCCAACAGCTGCATAGGACACACTAGTGTGAGACTTTGATACATCTGTATAGAATTCTGGACAAGTGTACTTATTTTGAAGTTCCAGGAAGTGCGTGTGGATATGTGCAGCAGGTGCGTGCTTAGTAACTTCAATGTAAGACATATCACAATGTATAATCTGCCACTGCCACGGCGGCAGACCTGCCGCGGGAGCTACCAAACGGTGTTCAAAAAGTGGCAATCCTGTTTTCGTCAGCGAGGCCCCTTACACGAAGTGAGTAGGGCTGTCTCAGCGAAGGACGATTGTCAAATAGGGCAGAAGTGGTCAGATCATTGATTGTGGAGTGTGAGGGGTGTTCAGTGTTTGCATTTAGCCTTGAGAAAATACGTGAACGACATGTACGATCTCTGCAGGTGCAGCGACCACTCGTTGACTCCACGTAAAGACTTTCCACGGGGGCTCGTTCGAAAAGCACCCGTGGAAAGGCGAATGCCTAGATGGTGGACAGGGTCGAGCATCTTCAAGGCGCTCGCTGTCGCAGATTGATACACAACGGCTCCGTAATCTAGGCGCGAGCGAATGAGGCTTTTATAAAGTTTCATCAGGCACTTCCCGTCACTGCCCCATGTTGCGCGTGACAGCACTTTTAGGATGTTCATTGTTTTCTTTATGCTTTTATTTTTTATAGACTTGATGTGTGTTACGAATGTGAGCTTTGAGTCAAGAATCAGTCCTAGAAATTTATGCTCAGGCCTCTACAGGTATCCGCTGGCCATGGAGCTCAATTTCAGGATTTGGGGGGAGGCCTCTATTTCTAGAAAAAAAGAACACAGGTGCTCTTATCTGGGTTTATCCTGAACCTGTTGATATCTGCCCATTCGGACACCTTGTTCAGTCCAAGCTGGACCTGCCGCTCACAAATTGCTAGATTGCAAGATTTGAACGCAATCTGGATGTCATCCACATACGTGCAGTAGAACATGGTTCGTGGGATGCATAGATGCAAAGAGTTCATCTTTATAATGAAAAGTGTGCAGCTGAGTACACCGCCTTGTGGTACCCCGGTTTCCTGCACGAACGATCGCGACACGGCATTTCCAACACGAACGCGGAATGTGCGGTTAGTCAGATAACTTTCGATTATGTTGAGCATCCGACCCCGTATGCCTAAGTGTGACAGGTCTCTCAGTATTCCATGCCGCCACGTGGTGTCATAAGCCTTTTCCATATCTAGGAATACTGAAAGGAAGAATTGTTTGTGGACAAATGCATCGCGAATTTGTGACTCAATGCGGATTAGGTGGTCGGTTGTGGATCGACCCTCCCGAAATCCGCACTGGTACGGGTCTAGTAATTTTGTTCGTTTCTAGGAAATGTAATAAGCGACAGTTTATCATTTTCTCAAACACTTTGCATAGGCAACTTGTCAGTGCTATGGGCCTGTAACTGGATGCGCTAGATGGATCTTTTCCCTGTTTCAAAATGGGGATTACAATGGCCTCTTTCCACGCAGAGGGAATCTCGCCGGAAGTCCATACCGCGTTATACAGGCAGAGCAGGGTTTTCTGTGTGTTGCGGGGGTAAGTGTTTTAGCATTTGGTACATAACACGGTCAGAGCCTGGTGCAGATTCATTGCAGCAGTTAAGCGCCTGCTTGCATCTCAGCTAAGTTGAATGGTTCATTGAATGCCTCGTTTTTCGCACATTTTCTTTCTAATTTTTGTCTTTCTATGCTTGTTTTGTATCGTTTGAACGTGTCCGAGTAGTGCGTAGAGCTGGACACACGTTCAAAGTGTGCGCCCAGAGAGTTAGCTTGATCTTCCAGGCTGTTGCCGTCTGTATTGACTAAAGGAAGAGAATGCGTTTGTCGGCCTCTTATCCTATTTACCTTGTTCCAGGCCTTAGCCTCGTCCGTGTAGGAATTAATGCCGGATAAAAATTTTTCCCAACTCTCTCTCCTTGCCTGTCGGCGTGTTCGCCGGCCTTGGGATTTGCTCTGTTTAAAATTAATAAGATTCTCAGCAGTGGGGGAGTCGCGGAGTAATCCCCACGCTTTGTTTTGCTTTTTGCGAGCGTTGCGACAATCTTCGTTCCACCACGGAACGCGACGTTTGGAAGCAATACAACTTGATTCAGGAATACATTGCGTAGCAGCGTCAATAATAAAAGCGGTAAAAAACTGAACAGCTGCACCAATTTCCAAAGACGACATCTCAGCCCAGGAGATACTGGTAAGAGTTCTAAAACCTCTCCCAATCCGCTGCGTCAGCCTTCCATTTGGGAGCATGTGGTAAAGACTCGTTTTCTTTTGTTGTGCTTAAAAGTATGGGAAAATGGTCGCTCCCGTAGGGGTTTTTAATAACGTCCAAATTAAAATCCAGTAAAAGGGTAGGTGAAACAATGCTAAGATCGATAGAAGAATAACTTTTGTTGGCAAGGCTAAAAAAATGTTGGCTCCTTCTTATTGAGTAGGCACGCACCAGCGGAAAACAGAAACTGTTCAATCAGGCGGCCTCGGGCATCACAGCGAGAGTCTCCCCCACAAGTTGCTGTGTGCATTGAAATCACCAAGGATGAGGTATGGTTCAGGCAATTCATCAATGAAGGACTGAAATTCGTGTTTGTGTAATTGGTGGTGAGGAGGTATATAAAGTGAGCAAATGGTTATGAGCTTGTTGAAGAGAACAGCTCGAACAGCCACTGCCTCCAGGGGCGTTTGCAGCTGCAAAGCCTGACATGCTACATTTCTATCTATTATAATAGCGACACCGCCTGAGGATGCGATAGCATCATGGCGGTCTTTGCGGAATATGACATACTGTCGAAGAAAGTTGGTATGTATGGGTTTTAAGTGAGTTTCCTGTACACACAGCACTCTTGGTGTGTGTTTGTGAAGAAGCTCTTGGACGTCATCAAGGTTCCTAAGAAGGCCCCTGACGTTCCATTGAATAATTTTCGTACTCATATTGAAGAAAATCTAGTGCTGTGTGTACAAAGGAAGGTATTCACTTAAGTTACAGAGCCCTTTCCAGGCCCCGTAACGCGTAATTTGTCCTTTCTGGAGCGGTCGAGATGGTCTCGCCGCTCCTTAGGCGCTTGATGCGCCGTCAAGATAGGTGAAGTGTCCATTCCCTCTTCTGGAGGTGCCGGACACGCGCTCTTGCGAGCGAGAGAGTCGCTGGGAAAGTCTCGCCTCAGAGGACGAGCCTTTTTGCGCCCTTCGGCCCGGTGGCCGGTGGCGCTTCCTTCGAATCCAGACTCTGCCGGCTGTTGCCAGCGCTAGCAGGGGCTGGAATGGCTGAGGCAGTCTTGACTGCACTCACCGCGGGCACTTTTGACGGTCCTGCGGCTTTCGCTGCGCGTAGCGCAGGTTGCCGTCGAGGGTTGATCTTTAGCCGGCAACCCTGGGGTAACCGGGCTTGGTTGCTGTTTGGGTGCAGGAGTCTTGGCTACTGTCACCCCTGGGGGCAGGTGCCACTAGCAACAGCTCGCTGTGAGCGGGCTGTCCAGGTGGCGATAGCTGCTGCTGTGACGCTGCCCCCCGACGCGCCGCATCAGCATAAGGTGTGTTGTGGAAAGGAGAGCACCTCTTCCGGGCCTCCTTGAATGAAATGTTTTCTCTGACTTTTAGGCTGATAATGTCTTTCTCTTTCTTCCAGTTGGGACACGAACGCGAGTATGCGGCGTGGTCCCCGTCACAGTTCACGCAGTGAGGTGTGGCAACACAGTTGTCGGATGGGTGGCCGTGGCCTCCACATCTCGCACAAGTTTCCTGACCACGGCAGTTCTGCGAACCGTGGCCAAACCGCTGACATTTATAGCATCTTCTTGGATTGGGGATGTAAGGACGGACAGAGAGTTTGATGTAGCCCGTTTCTACAGTTGATGGCAACGTGCTAGATGCAAAAGTGAGTATGAGGTGCTTAGTAGGTATTTCTTTGTTGTCGCGTCTGACCACAATTCGTTTCCACATCGGTCACATGTTGATCTTTCCAACCTTCTAAAAGTTCTTGTTCAGACAATTGAAGGAGGTCTGCTTCTGATACGACTCCACGTGAGGTATTCATTGATCGATGAGGTGAAACAGATATTGAAATGTTGCCAAAAGTTGTCAGGCTGTCAAGTTTGTCATAATGGTGTTTTTCCGGTAGCTCAAGTAGGAGGTCACCGCTAGCCATCTTGGTTACCTTGTATCCTGGTCCTAAGATATCAGTCAGAGACCTTGCCACAACAAATGGGGAGATAGATCTGGCTTGTTTTTCTGGATTTTCACTGTGGATTACGTGAAATTTCGGAAAGGATGGTCTTGGTCGGCTAAAACATGCTAGTTCTTCGGTCCGTACCCTCTTTTGAGGGAGACGATCAAGTAGACGGGGAAATGCAGCTGTTCCCATGATTATGTTGTTTGTTTCGGCAGCAATGGCGGCCACCCACCATGGAGTCCAACTTGGGGACGCTGCAGTACTTAAATGTATAAGGCTGCAGACGCCAGCCGTATATTGCCGCTATAACCAAATATGTGTAGCCAAGGTTGGGCACCCACACAAGGTTAACCCTCGCCGCCTGGAAAATTGGAAGTGAATAGAAGATAGGAGATGACAGGAAAGATTGAAAGAGAGAAAAAAGACGTAGATGTAGGTAGAGAGAGAGAGACAGGAAAAGGCGACTGCCGATTTCCCCTGGGTGGGTCAGCCCAGGGGTGCCGTCTACGTGAAGCTGGGGCCAAAGGGGTGTGTTGCCTCGGCCGGGGGGGCCTTAAAGGTCCAAGCGCCCGGCGTCGGCTCAACCCCCCAGGATCCCCTTTTCCCCGGACACGGCTGAGCCACGCACGGCGAGGCGTGGGAGGAGGTCGAAAACCCCCCGTTAGCTCGGGTCCGTGGTGTCGCCACACACCAAACGCCTGCTTTCGCAGACGCCCCTGCGGGGGAGAATTTAACGTTCGGCACCGATGGTGACCACCCACCACCGAGGCCAACAAGGGGACGCTGCAAGGCAGAACACTACCAGTCATCAGGCATGCATCGCCGCTATAACCAAATATACCTACCCAAGGTTGGGCAACTACACAAAGTTAACCGTCGCCGCCATGAAAACTAGAAGTAAATGAAATGAGTAGAACACAGCAAAGATTTAAAGCGTGAGTGAAAGAGGAAGATGTAGGGATAAAGAGATAGGAAAAGGCGACTGCCGATTTCAGGATAAACTTCAGGATAAACAGATATTTAATTACAACCTAATTAGAATACGTTACTATAACACACATAAATGAGCATCTTATGACATTATTTTTGTTGCAATAGTGTATTGAGTGCCTTTAAATAACGTTGTATTGTTTTGACCCATTTACAGACAGCTCTTCATAGGTGGCGTCTGAAAGGGTTAAGGAGCTCCTTGAGGGAGCCAGCGTATTCTGAAAGCTTTCCTTCTGCCTTCGTTTGCTAAGGGCCGCCTCAGTAAGGTAAGGCGCGTGTTTCACAAGTCTGGGATCGACAGTACCTGTGAAATACGGGCTAAACTTCCTTTAAGCAAGAATAAGGAATATTTTTTACATATACCAATGAATAATTACGTGCACACTGCTTTTTTCGCCACATAGGCGCACATCCTTTCCCGTTGATTTAACTTTCGCCTGTTGCAGCAGCAAAAAAGGATGGTCGAGAAACCATGGAGCTCATTGCTTTCATTGATGAATTTGAACGGCCTGTTGCGTGACAGCGAATAATAAAGGTCGTTCAAAGGATTTAGGACGTGCGTAAGATTGATTTTCAGAACCGAGTCGTGTTAAGCTTACGAAATTTTCTCGCTCTGGTGAAATTTCGTTTCCAATCAACTTAGGTCCAAGTAAATGATTGTTTACTGTTCAGACAAAAAGGGCGTGCCAATCGGGTCGTGCATCGCGCCTTCTTAGAGCGACCTGTTTCTAGAAGAACGAGACAGTCTTACAGCAGGAGTTGCGAGGAACCCAAGCCCTGAGAGAACTGAAATATGTCGACGATTTATAAGTCGTCTTAGTGAGGCTACGGTCAACTGAAAGCAGACGGCGCAAAAGAGCCGAAAGGTAATTCCGAAGAAGCATTAATTTACCCATTGACTTAAATATGTCGGTGGGTCGGGGTAAGTGTAGTTTTTTTTTTCGCCCAACACAAGCTTCGTTTGCCTTTCTTTCTTTTCTTTTTTTCTTAAGAATTCCCACAAGTAAACAAGAGTATACTTGTGACCTGAACCACCGTAACCGATTTGTGGCATGTACGAGGGGATTTGAGTACAGAATCCCCTTGAACTGTTGTGCTTGCTACGTGGGTCAAAGTGGCAGATGCTGGAACGATCGACTGCGAGAGCATGCCAACAATATCAGAAACGGAAAGGGGTGTCCCCTGGGCATACATTGTAGCGCATGCGGCGGCAACCGTGGGTTCAAGGTGATTTTCTCCTATGCGGATGAGCACACATGCATCATTGTGGAAGCAGCTCGCATGACATGTGAAGAGCGCAAGAAACCATCGTTAGCCTTATCCAAGCGGGAGCTGTTATTCCTAAAAGACGCCAGCACTAACGGTGGGCGACGAAGGGGCCTTTGTCGCGTGCCTTGTGTCCCTTCCTGGCTTTTCCTCTCTTCCTATAAAATGCCTGTATGGAACAAAAAAGCTTGAGCTGGCAGTCACTTCACCCTCGCTGTGTACCTTGTCCTCTTCGCGCTGCGCCATCTTAACGAAAAGTTTAGACTACCTTTTAAAAAAGCCTTACTTTCGAAAAACATGCCTAGCAAGCAATTTTCAGCGACAACGAGAACGATATAATCACAGAGCCAGGCCCGCAGCCACAAATTTTTTTCGAGGGGGGGTAGGGGGGGGGGGGGGGGCACCTGTTGAAAGCTTTGAAAACCACCTATTTTCTTTACTTATTCTCGGTAAAACACTCCTCTCCATACGAATTTCGGCTACGAGCCTGCACAGAGCTTGTGCACAAGTACAAGGCATCGATTAACAACGACAAATCGTATGCCGCGTCACTGGCAGGCACTGCAGAGAAGCACCCCCTTCAGTGCAAGGAGCGAGGTAAGGAGGCATGAAGGTTGCCCTGGCGCTACCTTAACTTGAGGGAGCACCAAGGAAGGCCTCAGTGAGGGAACCTTGGTAAGGAGCGTTCCAGAATACGCAATAAGGCGTCCTCAAGCAGTTAAGGCCCCCTCACTGCGGTAAGGAGCGTTTTAGAATACGGGCCTCAGTCTCAGTTGGCTCGGTCTGCTTCGGAGTGAGGACCGTGTCAGTTCGGTCTCAGTTATGATGACATAATTACCTAGGTCTGATATGCATTAACATTGTATTAATTAATTCAAGTTTATTTATCAATGCAATGAATAGTGCGCAGCTGATTAGCATAATCTTAATTAGCACAATATTTGTGAGTAAGGTTCTAATTAGCGTCGTGTTAGTTGCCATTGTCTTAATTAGCTCTGCCATAGTTTTACACGGCGTCATTAGCATGTTCTAGTAATATAAGGCTTAATTAACTCGGTCTTAGCATGACCAGGCTTAATTAGCTTGGTCATAGATAGTGCTCGCTTATATGGCTAGGTGTACCGCCCAGCCAATTAGCTAATCAGCCGGGCGCACTCTTGGGGAGCGAGCAGCACACAATGAAGAAGGGAACTAAGAGGGCGCGCGCCGGCCGAGCAACGCGGTAGAATGTATAGGCCGACCATGATGATTATGCACGTGGCCTCGGCATTAGCTACGACCGCAGTGCTGTAAGGCGCTTGGCCGGAACTTATCGCAGATGCCCCGGTGCTGATTAATGTAAATATTATCATCATCATCATCATCATCAATGCGTTCAAACATGAACTTTAAAATCTGATATTGTATAACTAGGTTGTCAACAATAAACATTTCCTATGTAAAAATGTGTACATAACTCCAACATGTTTGTAATTTAATTTGTATTCTATGACGTGTATATTTGCATCTAAAACTACGCACTCGTTGTATAGCATTGAAGGTGTTTTTTTGCCTTGTTTTCCAGTACGTTCACTATTCACTTCCGTTTGCGCTGTGTAATTTTGATATGCTGTGTAATTTATTATTCCTATGTTATTGTTAACCGAGGGCGCCGTGCAGTCGCTCGACTTTGGTACCCTGCTGTGCAAACTACTAAACATGAACCTTTCTATATTGAATGAATACAAAACTGAAACTAAAACTGATACTTAGTGCAGACATTACACGCTTAAAAATGAGCTTCAACGGTCCGTACCTCTAAAAAATATGTTAGTAAAGGGTTCTGACACTCTTGATGCATGGTTCCACTTCTGCACTCAGTGGAATGACAAAAAAAAACGAAAGAAGGTACCTCTGGTTTGAACACACCAGCCAATTTTGTCGACCACCCTTGACGTGACGCCGCGTCCAATCGTAACCAATGAAACGCAGAGCGCGATGAGGGATCGATTTGACCTTTTCGTACTGTTGCCGAGCTCCGCCAAACTCGGTCCATCCTGCATAGCACCCCCGTTCTGTTATCACAGTCGTAGATATTGCAGCAACTGTCAACCACTGCGAAGATCTTGTACATGTGGGAGCTGCAAGTGTACAATTCTAAACGTGTCTTCCAATAATTAATTGAACCATATTTTTGACAGCCCATTGAGCAAGCTAATTAGTAACCTGACTGTCACTGCTGTGTAGGAAAGTATCGTTGCCACTGACAGGTTCATGCGAAGTGCTTAATTTTAACTTCTGTGGGAAACTAGGCACTCATTAGAGGCGTGAAAGATCACATAGTTCGTGATGATTTGTTGCACGCGCGACGTTTGCACGCACAGTCCTTGCACCGTCAGCAGCGTATCGATACAAGTCTTCACGCCAAAACAAATGATGTGCCGTGCATTCAGCTCTACCTCGCCTTCAATTAGGCACCGAAGCCTTGGTTCCACGGCTCGGAGGTGGCGCATGATATCTTAGAGACAGCTGCTTGGAGAACGGCAGCGTCATAACATCGTCTGCGCTGCACCGACCGACGTCCGCAGCGCGTGACGTTCCGAGAGTTTGCAGAAACGAGCAGACGACGAGACTGGTCGAGCCTTGCGATAGTTTCGATTCGGGATCGCGATAACGTTTGTGGCCATCTCCTTTTCAGTATCAGCCTCATATCATCGTCCAAACGAAATATTTCTTGACACTGTAACCAGACGAAGTTCACGACAGGTATTAATGTTCAGTAAAGTTGAGACCTTCACCGCCTAACATCGTTTTCGGTTATGGAAACCGCAGACACAACGCCACATAGCAGCTATAAGGGAAAACACATGCCGGAAAGCGTGCGCTTGCTTTAGCACACTATTCAGAAACAATGCGCGCAAGATTGGCAGTCTGGGCCGTACTACCGTGCCCGTCCTTTCCGTGCGTGATGGCGTCAAAGTTTAAGAGTAAGCGCATGTCCTGCGTTCTGCAGTGCGCAAATAGAGCGGTGTGCAACGAAGTCAGTATACATTCTTTTCCCGCAGGATTCCTTACGCAAGAAGGAATGGAAGTCAAGCTGAGAATGGGAAAGCCTGTAACGCCGCCAATGAGGGTGTGCAGCGCGCATTTCACCTCGAGTGACGACTTCTGTCCAGGTAACGGAAATGGAATTTATTGGTCGTTTTTGTAGAGTAGCAGCAACTCAGTGGGCCTCTGCTGGGGCAGCGCCAGGATAATTTTCCTGAGAGGGGGGCACCCAAGACAGGTGAGTTCCTTCGGGAGGGGGGGGGTGAAGGCAGTCCGGGAACTTCTGTGTCGTGTTCTGACTATGCATGCTTGCTGTTGGCGGACTAGAAGGGCGAAGCAAATTGTGAGAAGGGGGGTGCCCCCCCCCCCCTGGCATTGCCCCTAGCACTTTCTCGGATTTCGCAAATGTCTTGCTGAAGACATGCATGCTGATAGATCACATAAAAAAAATGATTCAGCGAGACAAGTTGCAGAACCAGGAGTAAATATCCGCATTCTTTTGGGTTCCGTTCATCATTATCAATTAATTAGCAGAATCATTTCAAGCTACTCTAATAACCGCGTGCATGCTTTTTTTTTCTTTAGTTCACGATGCCTAGTCTGACAAGAGCATCTTGATTTAAAGATTGTGTTCTGTAACAATTTATTGACATTTGGCTTCAAAGGTGTCTGTCTTTACCCTTGCAGAGACACCCAGACGCGGGCGGCGGATAAAAGAAGGCTGCGTCACACAGCTGTACTTTCACAGAAGCTACCAAAGAGAAGCCATGACCAACAGAGCTCAACAGAGAGCAGGCAGAAGCATCTCGTGCTCCACGGGCATCTGCAAGAAGCTGCCGGGGTATGCTGTTCGCAGTTTCTTTCTTGTGTGACCACATTTTGGTGATTGTAAAGTGTCAGTTGTCCTTTTTAATAACAGTTCTTTTTTTTTTTCAAATGAAATGTGCATTACCAACTAAACTCTCTGAAAGGCATTCTCTCCTTTATGAGCCCTAGTTCCGGCTTCATATGCCCGCCTGAACTTTGCACACTTGCCTTTTGAAGTGTGTTTTATAGCCAGTAAGAATCATTGCCAATCGTACTTTTCAAACCACTGCTGAACCAGCTAGGTTTTAGGGTATGGCACATGCAGAAAGAAAAGGAGCTAAATGACGCAGCGACTTTGCAATAAGCTTTTTCAGTCACTCTGCAGCCGTAAAGAAAGTGGAGCACTCACTTCCCACATATGCTTGTAACAGTCAAGATAGATCGTCAGGTCAGTCCCGGTGTTCGAGAAATGTAAGAAGCTGCCTCTTGTAAGTGCACACGTTTTGATAACGACAGGCACTTCGCTACAGAAGATCTGGTACTCAGGGTTCCCACTTTCGTCTCTCCCGTGTAATCAGGAAGCGCGATACTGCTTATATTTGGTAACAAACACACAGCATTATGTGGCAAGACATGGTCATTGGCTCAGAATAATTTCTCTCTGAACTGTTGTGAACGGGTACTAGTGCAGATACTCCTGCCTTCTTAGTGCTTGCAGATGGTAGCCCTGAAAAGGCTTACGCAGTTTTCATAAGAAATGTTTCTTGAGGGAAATTTTACCTGTGACTACTGTAGCGAATGATTTTTAATACCCCTATTGAAAATCCCGGGCTGGCGGATGCTGGAATCGTTGCTGGATAGGGTGGAAATAATGGTGGATAAGCTGGAAGCTGTGGTGGTCATAATGGCTGATGATGGCGAGAGTCAGCCCAGGGGTGCCGTCTACGTGAAGCCGGGGCCAATGGGATGCGGTTGCTTCTGCCGGGGGCCTTAAAGGTCCAAACACCCGGCGTCGGCTCAACCCCCAGGATCCCCTTTTCCCTGGACACGGCCATGCCACGCACGGCGAGGCGTGGGAGAGGTCGAAACCCCCCCCTTAGCTCGGGTCCGTGGTGTCGCTACACACCAAACGCCTGCTCGCGCAGACGCCCCTGCGGGGACCACGTAGTGGGTGCATAGCAAGTTCGAAAACATTTCCCACATTTGCCGCGCATAATTTCTCCTGGTTTAAACCATACTCCCCATTACATAGTATGCACTAAGTGATTGAAGTACGCAGTAGGGACGGGATATTGCTATCGCGTTCAACTCTTAAAGGCAAAGCTTAAAGGTCTCCCAATTTTTATGCTTCGTTTTGCATTCGTGTTTCTCCAATCAGGCAGGTCGGGAATAGTGAAAACTTGATGCTCAGCGCCCTACACAAGTCTTGTCCTAAGCGCATGGGCGAAAGTTTCAACGAACAAATCGGCCGTCTTCGCTCCGCGGGTTACCCTACGCATGTGCTTGTCAGCGTAGCGGAGGGCATCCTCAAGTTTAACTCGTCAAAAAAAAAATAAATAATTCGGCAGATCCCAAGTACCGTGGGAATCGATGTTTTGCGAAGCATGCGGAGGTAAGGTGACTGGGTTGTAATTTTTTTATTGAGTGAAACGTTACGAAATGACGCTAAAAATATCTACAAAGGTTAGACGCACAGACATACGTTAAACAGTCGCATATGTTTATATAACCAGTTGTTTACAGTTGTGTAACGATGCCTATAGAAACATGGGTATTACTAACACTAGAAGCCGTAAGCTCATATGTAGCGCTTGTGCTTGCGAGGATGGTAGCCCTGGCTAGTGCTACGTAAACCAACTACAGTGGATAAAATTGACGTTAAGCCGACATGACTCCTTCACCATAGGAGTACATATGTAATGTTTTTAAAATTTGATAGCCAGCACTGCAACGACAATTGACGTTTCACCAACATTACGCCTGCATAGGGTTTTTTCCAATGTAGTTCCGAGACCTGGTGTGGCTCTGTGGCAGAATACTTGATTGCCACGCAGATTGCTTGGGTTCGATTCCTGCTGGGACCCTAATATTTATTATTTGCATTCGGTGGGTCAACGCTACTGACGTCAGTTTTTCTTAACGTTCTCGCATTTAAATTTCTAATGTCTGTCCTCGCCGTTCCTGGGTAGATATAAATTGTCAAACACCTGTGGCGCATACCCGCTTACCGCGGCCCGTGGTATACGGGTATGAGCCATACGTGTCTGGAGAAATGAGTTTGACGACGTACGCGAGGGGATTTTCATGTTAGTGAAGTCACCACCAGCCAGACATATTCCCTCAAATCCTCTTACCCTCCCATATTAATTTTGGCTGACCTCAAGTTAAGGAGGCAATCACGAGAGCATCCAGACGTAAGCGGCTAGGTAGATAGATAGATAGATAGATAGATAGATAGATAGATACGTAGATAGAAACGCCCAAAGTGCTTGCAGAACGTAAAGAAATGCTTCGCATTTAAAACAAAGACTCCAGCCAGCCAGCTCCCAGTTGATACGAGAAAACTCGCAGTCATACCGTATATCCACTGGTTATCACACCGACTAAAGAAGACGTGGCCCCTGTTGAAGCGGCTGACCTGTCATATTGCCGGTGTGACTGTCAAGCGTTCCAGGCGGTGGACACTAATCAGCAGCTTCTTTGCATACAAAATAATTTGGTCAGCTTTCACTACTTCCGCAAGGCAAGTGCCTTCAGAGGAGATCAGTCTCAGTTGGCTCGGTCTGCTTAGGAGTGAGGACCGTGTCAGCTCGGTCTCAATTATGATGGCATAATTACCTACGTCTGCAATGTTTTAATTGACATGACATTAATTTTTTAAAGTTTATTTATCAATTAATTAATAGTGCGTAGTTTATTAGCATAATCGTAATTAGCACAATATTTGAGTAAGGTCCTAATTAGCGACGTGTTAGTTACCAATGGTCTTAATTAGCTCTGTCCTAGTTTTGCACGGCGTCATTAGCATGATCTCAGTAATATAAGGCTAAGTTAGCTCGGTCTTAGCATGACCTGGCTTAATTAGCTTGTTCACAGCTAGTGTTGGCCTTATTTGGATAGGTATACCGCCAAGCCAATTAGCTAATCAGCCGGGCGCACTCTTGGGGAGCGAGCACACAATGAAGAAGGGAACTAAGAGGGCGCGCGCCGGCCGCGCAATGCGCTAGAATGTACAGGCCGACCATGATGATTATGCACATGGCCTCGGCGATTAGCTCCGACCGCGGTGTTGTAAGGCGCTCGGCCGAAACCTATCTCAGAGGCCACGGTGTTGATTATTCTAAATATCGTCATCAACATCATCATCACTGCATACATTCAAACATGAAGTTAAAAATTTCATATTGTATAACTAGGTTGTCAACAGTAATTCTTTCCAATGTAAAAATGTGTATATAACTCCATGTTTGTAATTTAGATTTGTATTCTATGACGTGTACATTTGCATCTAAAACTATGCACTCGTTGTATAGCATTGAAGGTGTTTTTTGTCTTGTTTTCTAGTACATTCACTATTCAGTTCCGTTTGCGCTGTGTAATTTTAACATGCTGTGTAACTTATTATTCGTATGTTATTGTTAACCGAGGGCGCCGCTGCAGTCGCTCGACTTTGGAACCCTCCTGTGCATACTACTAAACATGGACCTTTCTATATTGAATGAATACTAAACTGAAACTGATACTTAGTGCAGACGCGCATCTTTCAAAAGGGCTTATACAGTCTTGATACCAAAAAGCGACGACAAGAATAAACTTAACAAAGTAACAGGCTATAGACCAATACTCTGACGAACGTAGATTGTAAAGTTTTAATGAAGCTGTTTGCGAGTAGACTACAACATGTTATTTGCGATATAGTAGGGCCGCATCAGACCTGTGGGATAAGAGGGAGGTCAATATTTACATATATCCACGTGGCTGACAGCATACTTGAAACGTTGTGATGCAGACTTTAGGAAAGTGGCTAAGCTGGAAATTGACTTAGAGAAGGCATTTGACAGAGTATGTCATAATCTTCTGTTTTCAATTCTTGAGTATGTTGGAGTTGATACATTAGTAACAAAAGTTGTTAAAATGGCGTACGACAACTGTGCGACTAACCTCATTACCAACCGTGAGCTGACTGAAAGGATTGAAGTGCGCTCCTCTCTGCGTCAGGGTTGTCCCGTATCACCTCTTTTGTTTGCGATATATCTAGCGGCTCTGTGTAGAAAGATTATTGATAGCCCAGATTAGACCGGTAGCCAGGGGGCGGCCCTATGCCCCCGAAATTCGGATGGAGGTGGGTGTTTTACCGGGAATAAATAATGAAAATAGGTGGTTTTCAAGGTTTTGAATAGGTGCCCCCCTCCTCCCTCCCCCCCTCCCCCCGAAAAAAAAAATTCTGGCTACGGGCCTGGCCCAGATGTACGAGGCTTCAGCCTGGAAGGGTGTGAAGTGCGCTTATTGGCTTACGCTGACGATGTTGTTGTTTTCTGCTCTGATAAGGAGAGTGTTACAGCTTCCATGAAAATTATTAGAGAGTTTTGTGACGTGACAGGCAGCAATGTAAACCTCAGTAAGTGCATGGGTTTATGGCATGGCCAGTGGCAGACAATGCCGGGCATTTTTGCAAGCATGCAGCGGACACGCACACCTGGAATTTATCTTGGCGTACCATTGGGCACACATCGAGACACCAGAGAATTATGCAATGTAAAGATACAGGAAATGAAATCTGAAGCTGACAAATGGGGAGGTCGTGACTTCTCAGTTTTCGCACGCGCGGCCGTTTGCAGGACCTTCATGGCGAGCAAGCTGGTTTATCTTATGGAAGTCCTGAGCTGCTCAAGATTGAACTTCAAGAAATTTCACAGAGTATTTGCTGTCTTTGTGTCGCAGACTGAATATGAAAGGACGATCAGAAACAACTTGTTTCGCAAGTTAAGCCAGGGGGGATTAAAACTGCCGAATTTATTTTTAAAACTTGTCTCTAGATTTTTTGTTTTTGCGTGACACGATGAACCCTTTCTTGAGAACAGTTATCCAAATACGATGAAGCCGTGTCTTGCCCAGGTTTGTTATCTCGATAAGAGAAGGTGGGTGTTACGCAACCAGTGAATTTTTACGTGAAGTGGCTGTCGCATTTAGATTTTTAAGCTACCGCTTTTCTATTGAATATTTGGGTACTGTAACACGTCAGCGTTTAAACTCGGATTTGATAGACATTATGTTCCCAGAACCTCTGTACCGAGCATTGTACAGCGGAGGAAAGGGAAAGATGTTCTGTAACGTGGGAAACGAATGGTGATGCCAGGAGGAGTGAAAACATTTTTTTTAAACTGCACACTAATACCTTGCCTGTCAAAACGTGGCTAGAGGAAAAAAGGGGGACTATCTACCGTGGGGTACTGATTGTTTACTTTGTATGAAACCTGATACTATAGAACATGTGTTTCTAGACTGTTGGAGTGCGCTTTTCTTTTTTGGGACATTATGCAAAGAGCCCTTAAAAGAGAATTGCCTCTCACGCCACACGGTATTCGTTATTTAACTACAGGTCAAGGCACTGTGCCTTATGACATACATGTTCTTTCTCCTGGGGCTTCAGAGTATCTGGAAGAACCGCATGGCTGTAAGGAACTGTGACATAAATACGAGACCAGTGAACTCTTACTTCACCGACTTGGTCAGCAGGCTACTCGAAGTGTTTCGGAAATTGGAATATGGTGAAGAAGTGTTGATACTTATGGATGCTCTTGTGAAAATGAAAGTTTTATAATCTCAACCGCGTGCTGAATACGCTGCGACGGGAAAATGTGTCGAATTTCCGGCAGTAAAAAAAATTCAGCGTGGCGTAGTGGTAAAGTACTCGGCTCGAGGATCCGAAGGAGGTGCGTTCGACTCACGGGGCCGAAAGCTTTTTTTAAGTGCTTTTTTTTGCACTGATGTTTTCTTCATTGTTTTCTTTACAATTATATTTATGTATGGTAGCTAGGCACGATGGCCATGACGGTTTAGAGCCGTTTTGCGCTCCGTTGGTTTCCAGCATCCACCACAATCCAGCATCCATTATACGCCAGCATACACCATATGCCACCATATTCCAGCACCATAGTCCACCATTAATGATGGATGGTGGAATCCGCCATTCTTATGGTGGACAGATTTTCAATAGGTATGTAGTGATTTTATACAATTATTTGACACTTTTACGCTTTTTGTTTTTGTAGTGTGCTTCCTGAAACAAGACCTAGTCCAGTGACCGATCCGGCTGTCTCTCCGTTCACCACAACAGTGGAAAGTACTGCTGATGCTGACCTATTTAGGAGGACAGGTCACGGTACGTAACATCAGCAGCCATTTTTTGCATTATACATGTATTATAAGAGCATCCTTTGTTAGCTGCAAAATTTCAATCTGGCATGGATAAAGACCAAAATAAACGAGTCCTTTCAATGATGCTTTGAACACTGAAAGTAGGGCGAGCTGGTAAGGGTTCATGACTATGAAACGGCGTAACGACAATACACAAAACATTGACGATGAAGAAGACATGAAGACAAGCACTTGTCTTAGTGTCTTCATCATCAGTGTTTCATGTCCTTGCGTTGAGCAGTTACATAATCATTAAACTTTTTTACGTTTATTGGGCAATCAAAAATGGAAATGAAAGTAAAGCTCTTCTAGATACATCCTAATTTCTTTTGTCTGCTACAGGGCTGTCACAAGGCTGCCTTTCGATGGCAGTAGCGAATTATATTCAGTCCCTGGAACATCACTTTATGGAACAGGAAGCTCTCGAGAGAACCTGAAGGTAGATAATCATTCTGACTCTGCATGAGCATGCGCAGACCGAAGGAATCTGACCGTAAATATTCTGGTTTTTAACAGCTGCCCGAACTTATCATCAAAGAGGCTCTGCGTCATTTAGCGACTGCCGTGTATAGCGCTGGGCTCGTTCATAGTATTCAATGCTGAGACGAATGCGGAAAGAGTTCAGAAACTCGTGCCTGAAAAACATGAATTTATTAGTCTTCACTGTTTAAAAATGAAGCCAAGAAAAAATCTTACTCACATGTTTCCTTGCAGTCATACTAGATAAAAGCCAGCAGGTGCTATGGTAATGTGTTATGAACTGAAATATCATGGCTTTATATTTGAATAAAATTGCGTTGACATTGTACAAAAACTAAATTAGTCAATTTCCATTACATTATCTTGTTATTTTATCAGTCTTGTGCATTGTTCCTTTCTCTTCAGAAACTGCGCATTTTGATCAACTTAATGCAGTACTTCTCAGTGCAGATGGCGGAAAATGAGCAAGGAACTTCATCAGCAGCAGCTAGATTCACTGGGTTGCCAACGCTACCAGTGCAGAAGATTGCGAGTTGGCCAATGCACTACTTCTACTTAGTGCCGGCAGCGAGGACATACATGATCTTGTGCAGTGTCGGGCAGTTGACATAGGTCTTCAGGTGATGTGTGTTCCAGGAGAACACTTAAGCTTGTGGACTTAAGTGACAAAGTAGTACTTGTATTCACAGGTGTCAACTTACTTTGACAAAAATATGTGAGGAGGTGGCTCCAATTGACAACATGCCCACCAGCACTCCTGTGCTAGACGTCCTTGTGCTTGTTAGGCTGAAGCTGTGTTTGCCCTTCACATGCCTAGCCACACTTCTTGGTGACAGCAGAACCACCGCCACACGCCCCGTCTATGGTACACTGTGCACCCTTGCTGCTGCTCTTGAAGCGGCCATTCCATGGTCAGCAAAAGAGGAAGTGATGATGAGTTTGCTTCAATGCTTCATGGACTACAAAGAGGTGCGCATTCTTTGACTGCACCGACGTTGAAGTTGATAAATCTCATTGTGCATCCTGTCGCATTTTCGCTTACTCCTACTACAAGAAAATACGCACGACGAAAGTAATGATAGGCGTGACACCAGCTGAGCTGGTTACGTTTGCCAGCCAAGGCTTTGGAGGGAGAGCATCCGACTGGGCCTGTGTAGAGAAATCTAGAATTCTTGACAAATTACACTCGTTCAAAGATGATGTCATGGTCGAGAAGGGTTTTAACATTGACGAAATGTGCTTAAAGCTGGACTAGCTGTTGTGCAGCCAGAATTCCTCCTAAATCAAGCTCAGTTTTCCGCTAAACTTGGTATTGCGTGACGTGACTGTATCACGAACATAAAGGGCAGGTCCTAACATGTAAATAATTACATTCATGTTATCTACAGCATTTGTTTCTTGCTGGCTGCTTCGCATGACATCGATTTCCCACAATACGTGGGATCTGCCTGTTTTTTTTTTGTTAACAGCATTTCACCAGTTTTCTAAATAGTGCTGCCTCCAGTCACAAGAATACTACTATCCCTCAAATGCAACAATTTGAAACCGCCCCAGTGACTGACAGAACATATTTGCATTCAGATGTATTTCAGTAGAAAGCGTCAAACTTTTCTACCTCCGGGAAGGTTTGCTTTTTAATGTGACAATGAATGCGTCAAGCGGTACTGTTCAGGGGCAACACGGGGGCAATAAAATACATCGTACACAATTGTCGCTCTCTGCAGCTGGCGCTCCCTGTTGCCGCTGCTATGTGGGTGTACACTTGTTTTCTTTATTGTAACGAATCCATCCGCTTCCACTTTTCCAGCGGCCTTTACAAAACCATCGGATGCAGTTCGCGTGGAGCCCCGAGGTGATTCGAATTGTGTGTGACAGAGTTCTCGTTACTTTGGTCTTTTTGTTACTTCGATGGCGTAGCATCGAAGCTTTCAACAAAACATGAGACAATCATTGGTGTTTGTGCTTTATTCCGATGATACATGTATGACATACCACGTGATATTACATGCGAGTTCTCTGCAATGTGTAATATTGTTACGGGTACAAAAAAATGTGCATTTTGAACTTTCTATAACGTTCGTTCTTCTAGAGCTACCTTTCATGTCACCATAGAAGTTTGAATGGTATGCATAATATTTTGATGTTGTGTGACTTAGAACGCAATAACACACTGCCTATCTTTATAAAAACGCAGTTTTTAACCGTGCTGTTTTTCCTGCTATCTAGCTAACCGCAGGAGAAACAATTTCATAAATTTCTAAACTCCAACACCTTGTAACAACACACCTACTAACTATATACGACACAAACGTGGCGCATTTCCGAAGGAGAACAGAAGACGCATATTGGTGACCAGCGTATTGGTACACACGCTAGTGTGTATCGCAGAACATAATCGAGTTACGGTATGAGGACTAAGAAGACAGGAAATTATGAGACTGGCAGTGAAGCGCATCACAGGTAACTTCACCACTCATGAATGCTTTGTCCTCGTTCGGTACTTGTTCTATCATGATTGACGTCGTCCTTGACACTGGCGTCTTCGCTCACGTTGGCTTCTGTCCTGTCAGGGGGAGCCGAATCTTCGATGGGGAGCGGAATCATCGAGGGCAGCGGTAAGACTCTGTAAGAGGGAATGGCAAAAACATACCATAAGCTGAAAGCGATACCGTAGTTGCCCAGGAATAAGGTATTCCTAATGGCTATAAGGATGATGTTGTGCGTTAGAAGTTCATACAACGAACACCTGAGGCGTAACGAATGTTCAAGGCAGCTAGCAAGAATTAGCAATACGAAAAAAAAATGATTTAGGGGCGAAGCATATTTTCGGGTCTCGGCTTGTCGGCATGTCATGTCGTCGTCACTGTCTATGATAAACGGGTATGCGCCACAAAAAGTTCGATAAATACCACTACTCGCCACCGGCCAATACTATGCATATTATGACTTAAAGCGTCGTAACTGGCTAAAACATCATGTTTGGCTTAGCAGCGGTGTGAGAATCCCCCCATGAAATATACTAAGGCGCTGAATTTTCTATCTAAAACCGGAGACACAAGCGTGGATCTCCACGGCAAAGTCATCAGTTTTAAACACCATTCGTGAAACATATCCGCAAAGTTATGGTGCGTTAGCAGACGGTGACGAGTAAAGCAGTAAAGAGCAAAGATTTTGCTGTGGGAAACACCGGCGCAAAATGCATGATTCGCCCCTCCCCAGGTTTCACGGTAGTGGAGCTGAAGCACCCTTCCCTATTTTAGAATATCTTCTTGCTGGGAGAGCTGGTGCATGTCTGTGGTGGGAATCGTTGCGCATAATAATAATATTAATAATAATATCTGGGGTTTTACGTCCCAAAAACCAAGATATGATTATGAGAGTCGCCGTAGTGCAGGGCTCCGGAAATTTTGACCATCTGGTGTTCTTTTTTACGTGCACTGACATCGCACAGTACACGGGCCTCTACCATTTCGCATCCATCAAAATGCGACCGCCGCGGCCGGGATTGAACCCGCGACCTTCGGGTCAGCAGCCGAGCACCGTAGCCACTGTTCCACCGAAGGAATCGTTGCGCATTCACTCGGACGAACACAGGAGGGAAAAAGAGAGAGTAAACGGAAACAGCGCAACTATCAACTGGCTATATTCATTTGGTCGCTGCATATATAGCACTGTTTCACACGTCCTAAATAAATCCAAAGAAGCGGGGGAGAAAAAAAGGAAGAAACACATGTCAAGCATACCTTTGATTTCATGAAAAGCTACGCAGAAAATTGCTTTCTGCGCTATACACAGCAACAGAAGTGTCACTTACGCAGTTGTCGCCCATTTTCTTAATATAAAAAGCATCTAACAGCTCACACCCTGCTCTCTCCTTCCTTCGCTCTTTCCGTTTACTGTCTTTTCCGTTTACTGCTTAGATGACGTCAAGGCAGTATAATTACGCGGCGATTAACCAGCTTTAGTGTGATAAAGACGTCGCTAGAATGTTATTCGGCCTTTGAGCATGGCTAAAGCAGGCACCAGCATTCGATGTACTGGTAACACAAACATGACATCACAAAGTTCGCGTCCCACCATGTTGGTGCTTCAACATGTCTCATTCAGTGATGTCAAGTACAAGCCATCTATAGTAATGTGCTTCGTCAGTAGTGACCAAGACGACGAGGACACAATAAGGGCACCACGTGTCTGCTGTTCTCTCAAACGCCACGTTTTCCAGGCAGCTATGTATGCTTCACAAGTGACTAGAATTTTTAACGCGATAGCGTTAAAGGACTCGTTTCGCAGAAATTCCGGCGTCGGTGTCGGCGTCGTTGGTTGTGAGCGAAAAATCATCTTCTCCGTGACCGAAAAATCGAGAAATATGCACATAAAATTAATAATAAAAAAAATCACCGCCCAAGCACTCCGTACAAATGGTTAACCAGCGAAGCTGGAATGTGCGGCCCCAGTGTTTAGCAGTGGGTTCAACCCGACGCTGCACTGAAGCCTTCCACAATTATCGTTGCCAGGTTGTGGTCGAACCACAGGCGGTCAGAGACGTCGCAAGCGAAGCCAAAGTGCCGCTGAAGAAACTCTCGCCCAAAGCGGGCGTTCGCGCCGGCGAACGCGCTCCCGCAATCACGTCGATGCTGTTCTGCCCGCAACGCCGTTTCTTCGGCGCGCCAGAGGGTGCGCCGTGGCTGCAAGCGTTTGACCTTGCAAGCGTCGTACCCAAGCTCCCCGCGCCAATGGCGCGCGAGCTTGGGTACGACGCTCAGAACGACGTAACTGATAGCACAGCCAATGGAGACCGCTCGTGACACAGATGCCGGGCGGTTTTTCGTTTCTCCTAGCCATATACAGCTTTCGCTGTAAAATTTCCGGGTCCGAGTGGGCATCGAACCCAGGCCGTTTGTGTGGCAAGTAGGTGTTCTACCACAAAAGCCACGCCTCTGCTTGAAATACAGTGAAAAATAACTTCCTCTGCTTGGGAAATGCAGTGAAAATTACTTTTATGCATCACAAACACACACGTCCTGTATATTGGCGTCGCAATATAACATGTAATATCGCAGTATATTGCGTGGTACAAGCGCGCATTGCCATCAGGGCGTCAGAACATGTGACTATAAAAACGACTTCGTGGTTTAAAGCCGACCACCCATTACAAAAGGCACTTACGTTACTGCGCGTATTCCCTTAACACCACTTAGTCAGGTGCATAGAAAGTATGCACTAAATGGTTCAAGTACGCTCTAGGGACAGGATATCGCTAGCGCGTTCAACAAGGCGAAGCTTAAGGGTCCCTCAATTTTTTTGTTTTTTTTTTTTGTACTGAGCATTAGCCCCATGAGCCCCCTTCGTCGTCCTCATAATGATCGTCTGATTCATCAGTATGATATTGTAGTGCGCGACTTTGCCAAATAAAATGCCAGAGGCACAGCCATTACATTGAACCTCTGTTCCGGACCACCGCCACCAACAATTATAAAAATACCTGGCTGCCGTCCGTGCTGCTTTCTTGATCTTCAGCTCGTCGAGCCTGGGTGGAGGAAAAGTTCCGTTAAAACGGGAAACGTTTCAGTGACAAGCAATTTTACCATATCCAATTAGCCGCTTTCAAATCTAAAAAAAAAAAAGAATACAAGAAAAACGAGACTTTTATATTACATGCCATCAGAAATTACACTAATTGTTTGACCCATCAAGTAAGTTCTCCATAAACCCGAAAGTTGAGGAAACGTTACGAAAACGAAATTTGGTGTCTAGTGGTTTGTAGCACAAAACTACAAGCAAATCCATACAGATTTCGCAGTTCATTCATCCCATGTGGTCAGGATATAGCTGTGAGTAGCTTCTACATATCAAGCTGCATATGCGCCAATAGCTACCTTCGTTATAAAGACAACGAAAACTGAAAGTCATTCAAGCCAAGAAGGGTGCAGGGAATCTTATTTGTAGTAATTATGACATAGATGTGAAGAAATTAAAGTTAACCAAAACATGACCCTGCCGGCAGGGACCGAACATCCAACCTTCGAATGACACGTCCGGTGCTCTACCAATTGAGCTACGGTGGCAATCGTCCTCATGTATACTTCATGGAATATATCTGTGCATCTCAATCTGCAAGTATCAGTCAGCGGCGCTCGTACCCGTGACGGCGAGCGTGCAACACTAGGGACTTTTAGCTTGTACGTATAGGGTGTGTTCAGATAAGAACGTCGGTGCATGTCCGCCGACCCCCTTTAATTTCGCCTAAAAAATATATTTTGTTCTCCGAGTCCCCAGGACCACAAAACCACTTTTGGTCTCGCGAAAAAAAATTTCACCTTCTATAAAAAATTCACAAGTCTCCTCTGCGCCGCCACCGCCTCTTTAGAATTTCGCGAAAATGGGATTTCGATGAGAATAATACCGGGATACTGTACACGCTAAAAACCTCTCGTATTATTTTGCCGTAGCGATGATTCAATCTTATCTAAATCAAATATAGTTTAAATGCAGTAATCAGCACTATTTAGTGATTTGCGCAAATGCAAAGGTATACGTTTACGTACGTACGTAAACGTTTAAGTGCGGCGAGCTAAAACTTTTCTGAAAATGCGTTCCGGTAACACGTAAACGCAATCCGGTATTCCGCTAACACGCAACGTTAAAAAAGTATACGTACAAGCTAAATGTCCCTACTGTTGTTTTGCCTGCAGGCGTCCCGTAGCACATGATATTTTTATGAGCAGGCAGCTGACCTATAATCCCTCGCATACTACCTGAAGGCATGAAGTCTGCCAGAACAAGACTCTCGCTATAAAGGAATGAAATAAGGGGAATTCAAGGGCTAGTTCTTGTTCGTTGGACAAAACGTAAGTAAGAACTAACAGACAATCCATTGCCTGTTCTCCTGAAAGTTGGGTCTAACAAACAGTTATCTGTTCGTTCTGATTAACGTTGTGTCCAACAAACAAAAAAAAGTCCTTAAGTTCCCTTCATTTCGTTCATTCATTATAAAGAATAATTCAAAACGAATTCACTGCTACGAACGCGCATTGTAAGAAAGTATGTGCTTACAGCCGCCACCGCGTTAACTTCCTTCGCTGCCGTTGAGCTGCAGGAAGACCAGCGATTAGTGTCACATAGTGGCTCATATTGTCATTATTGTCATTAAAAATTGGTTATTGTGGGGTATTGTGGCGCAAAGGCATGGGTGGCCAAAGAGCGCCACGTCTTTTATGTGGTGTTAGCGATGACCAATTATTGCGATGGCAAGGTTTGCCATTAAAAATAATGCCAAATCAGTTATGCGGGATTCAGCAAGTTCTAGGTTCACAAATCCGAACATGACCAACAGAATTATTCACTCAGCAGTGAGTAGAATTACAGCATGATAAGATTTTACGGCGACGTCTTTCGCCGATAGACATAGAGCCATCCAAGAGTGTGCAGAAGTTTTTAAGAAAGCTGGTCACAACTTAAGGAACTTAGTATTCAATTTGTACGTCTTATAATTTACAAAGTATGTATCAGCTCAACAATTGCCTGCATTAACAACGAAAGGTACACTACCTGCAAGTAATCGACATGAGGCTACCTTGCTGTTCGTGCTGTTCAGCTGTGCATTCAACAACGAATGATCTCCGTGTACATAAAATACAACGTTGCCGGTGGTTCAGTGGTAGAATTCGTTTCAGGCCACATTATTAGCCTCGAGATCGGGCTACAGGTCCGAGCACCGTCGCCGCGTTAGTGCGGATAGGCGGCGGCGCGTACACAAATGCACACAGTGGCGCTCCGTCGTGAGTCGTTTGAGCCTATTGTCGGTAAATATAACGCGTGCGATGGCAACCTGCTGTTAATACATACGTTTTCCACACCCGAATTAAATGCACGAAGACTGCCGAACGTTACCATTAGTTATGAGAGAAGCGCAATAGACGTCAGACTCTGCCCAGGCGGCGCTGCGAAAAACGCCGCCACCAGCGCTCTCATCACCGCCCTGGCCATAACTGGGTAGTGCAAAGAGAGCCGTCCACAAGCGAATGTGCATAGGCCACTATAGAACCCCCCCTCTTTCGCTCGTGTTGAGGGCTGTTTCCCTAATAATCAAGGACCTGGAAAGCTTGGTTCCGTCAATCCACCCTAGCTTCAGAAAAGTAGGAAGCTCATCAAAGTGAACTGCGGCTACAATGCAAAATATGTTTCAGTTATTTCGGCGTGCTGAACTCGCAAGCGCAAGCGAGCATCGCATGACATCGAGTTCGAGGCACTCCGACGTGCGTTCTGTAACCCCTAATGGCGTTAAATTTGGGCAAATACATAATTTCAAAGCGATGAAGTACGTACACGAGCAATGTTTCTTACGATTAGTGGTACAAAGCTCGCTTTATCAGGCACGAATGGTCGCGGCGATTTTCGCCTTTGCAGTTGCATTCTCCATCCATCTCTCGCTTCCAGTGCGTCGAACTGTTTTATTACGCATCCTCGAATGTACTTGACGGTTGTCTTCCGTTTGTATATACTGCAAATGGGGATTCGTGCGTGTCCACTTTCTCGTTGTACAACGAAAGGCATAACCGTGGCCTCCGAGATAGCTCCGGCAATCGCGGAGACCACGAGGGCAAGAAAAACCTGGCGGTGGTCACGAAGAACATTTTGCGATTTGCTTGTATGACGCACGTGTTAGCATTTGCTAGTTAAAGCCGGAACTCTGAATACTCAATGCGTACGTGCGCGATGCTGTGTGATGACGACCAGTTCAGATTATGGGTGGTCGCGGAGTGCACGATGTTTATCGCGCGCTTCACCAGTCTGCATTTAACTGCTGCACGGCGCGCACCGCGGTCTGTGCTGAGCTTCATAGTCAAGGTTACCACGGTTCTATGTCAAGGCTACTCAAAATACTAACATGAGACCCACATTATCACACTTTCCATGCGACCGGCCGTGGAGAACACGAGTAATTCGCTTACCCAACACGTTCGCAACGGCCCGTATCCAGAGCTCTCGCCGTTCTGCTTCGTGGAACAGCTACGGAAATCGCTAAAACTGAAGTCATTTACGTCCGTGGTAATTCACAGCGCAACAGTAGCGTCGACTGAAGCCTTTCTGGCCTTTCTTCGTAGCGCGCGGAGCTGTTGCGTCTGCTCTTGCTTTCGCCGTCGTTCTGGCACGCACTTCATGGCGGTTCGGTTGCGCGTCCTACTAGCGGAGAGAAATTCGTAGCTCTTTTTCTGAGTGTTCAACGCGCCAACACACCAAATATTTAGGTTAATCGTTGTTTCCAACTCGCTAGTTGCACCTGGTTGCACAGCAAACTATGCAAGGGATCCGGACTTTGCACTACCCAAAACTGCTCCGACAGGTGGCGCTAAGTGTCTGCAAACCTCCAGAGTCTGACGTCTATATGGCAATGAAAAGGATACACTCGCCCCCGGCGACAGTCGTGTGTTTTCGGACTGTGCGCGATTTTTTTTCTTGTTTTATTTGTACGCATACTACGACAGCAATGCTGCTCAGCAACAGAACCAAGTCGGTATGTTTTTTTTGCTCGTGCGGCTAGACAAATAAAAGGAAAGCAAGGAACCCTGTATTTCTGCGTAATGAGCGATAGAAGCGCATGGATTGTAGACTTTTTTTGTTTCTTACCGCTAACCGTCCTTTGCAGACGCTAGTTCATGTTTTGCGATATGACAAGGATTTCGAAATCGCCAACACTTCACGAGATGGTGTCGCTGAGATTCTGCATTCACGCCTTCGCATTTAATACTTTTAATTATGAAGACGCCAATTGCACCACGTGACGTGCTTGAACGACAAAGTGGCACTCACATTAAAATGATCTTGGAGAAATGGCGTTACGATGATTACCCCTAGCGCCATACCGACACGTGCATGCAGTCATTTGCATGCAAGCCTCTCAAGGGAAAGTCCTTGTGTATATCGTGAGGCATGCGTGCAGGCATTTGAAACTCTGCTAACAGAACTTAATAAGGTGCCCTCTGAGGACGTGCATGACGTTCGCATTCGTGCGAACACGTTGTGGCTAGCAAACGACGCAAGGAGCCATCCACACTACGGGGTTTCGTTCGCTCGCCGCTAGGTCTCCAATCTGTTCCATCTCGGGGCCAATAGTAGCTCCTCTTATTTAAACCAAATGGGAAAGTACAACTTATGAACGTATGCTGCCTTTCTAGTTCCATTAAAAAAAATTACAGAAAGTGTTCACGTTTTCACCGATGATTACGATACTCCCGATTGCGAAATTAGATAACGGCAGGGTTTTTGCGCACATGCCGCAAAGGCTCTGCTCGGGCGCTTCGTTTGCCAGCTGCAGCAGAGGAGGCACATCCTCTGATTGTATGCAAAGTGCGAGGACGCGACAAATGTGTTTTTCCGCACACCGAAACGTTTCATTGTGTTTTCATCGTTACTGAAACTGGCTGTGACAGCGGAGTTACTGTCATATCAAAAACTGCCTCGAGCAGTCTCTTTTTACGAACAGATTGGCCCTTGGTTTTTACAACTTTGCAAGGCTTTACACGATCTATTATTAAATTAGCACAGTTCCATTACTTGCGCACTGCCAAATGGCACCCTATAACTGAGGATATTTTTGGCGCAAATGAAACGAGGACACATAACACAAAAGAACAGGACGGGTGCCGAACTTCCAACTAATTTTATTCCACAGCGGAAAGAAGATTTTATAGCACAAGCCGAACCACATGAAGAGTGCGCGCTCATCACATTTTTCTTAACAACCAGAGAACCACAACGTGCAGCTGAGATAACTAATCTCTTTATCTTGAAGGGATAGTGAAGCCGTGCTGACGCAGGCATCGCCCCTTCGCCTTATGTAAAGAAAAGCAAGCAACTCTGTATTTCCGCGTAATGGGCGGTAGAAGCTCAAGGATTGTAGACCTATTCGTTACCGCTATACTTACTATACACCTGTATACTACTATACTTACTATGCACCTATATACTATGCACCCTATACTTACTTGTCTGGAAGGATAAAAAGAACAGAAGGCAGTTAAAACACAAGAACTCATTGATGGTGATCACGAGTTTACAGTGAGGTCAATGTGAGCCATTGCCGTTATAGGTATTTATTAAAGTGAAATTCAGAGTAGCTAGCTCAAGGAAACTACATTTACATCAGCCGCAAGGCCCATGGACAGAGATTCCACTATGGAAATGAACTAACGTGCACTGTGATTTCGGAACTTTAGCGAATTTACCTAAGCAATTGCTTCCTTAAGTCAAGGCTAGGCGCGCTCGGTCCTTTTCTCTAGACAAGACGCATTCGGTCACTATTTTAGGTGAAATGGTTTATATCGCAATAGTGTTGTTAGCGCAAATAATATAGCTCGATCCTTTCAATTGTTAGCTGTGGGTAAATACAATATAAGCATCAATGCGAGTGCTATATATGTATGGAGGGCCACGCTAATTGAGAAATGTGATGACTTTCAACTCATTCAATAGACACACGCAATGCATAAAAAAACGCCGAACGAATATAGCAACGCAATGCGATTTCAGCACTCTAGTTGGGTTCACAATTAAGTACCTAAAACTTTCACAATAGTTTCTCAAGTTGTATGGCACCGGGAGTTCCATTGGTAGACATATCACCAGACTTACTTTTCTGTTTAGCCTCGAAGAGCTGGAGATTTTCGCCTTCAGCATGGTTTACCAGCACTATATGCAGCGTTACAACGAAGGTCCTCTACTACACAAGCGGCTGCCTCGGCCTCTTGGCTTCGGCTTCGCCGGCAAAATTGGTAGGATTTCATCACACCGCAAAATCACCAGCGATCGCTTTTTGAAAAAATTAAGGGACCTTTAATGTTCGCCTTTAATAGTTGAACGCGATAGCGATGTCCTGTTCCGTTGCGTACTTCAACCACTAAGCGGATACTTGCTATGCACCCACTACGCGGTGTTAAGGAATACGCGCAGTAAGGTGTGTGCCTCTTGTAATGGGTGGCTGGCTTGAAACTACGAAATCATTATGATAGTCGCATGTTCTGACGCCCGATGGCAATGTACGCTTGTACCACGCAATATTACTGGGATAGTACATGTTACATTGCGACGCCTATATAAAGGACGCTTGCGTTTGCGATGCATGAAAGTTATTTTCACTGCATGACTTGCGTATCATGTCATTCATGTCAAGGCCTGTCAGTCATGTTTGTCACAAACACGACATGTGATCCACATTCTGCTATAAAGCAACATAACAAAATCATCACCATGGCCTCACGATGACATATTGTAAGTGGTGCGTGACATACATGACGCGCTTTTCATGTGATGACTTGTCTGTGACGCACTTACGTCATGCTATGCAAACTGTGGTGTATACCAACTTTACGAAACGACCCGGAGAGCACCAAGACGTAGGTATCTCGACAGACATATGCGGTTAACGTTCCTTTAGTTTGTGAAGAAATGCTTCAAACTGAATTATTCACAGCACCGCAGGGACTTCTCAAAGCTACGGAGTTCGGTTGCGAGGTCAGCGCTTCTGTGCGCGGCAAAAAGAATGCTGAGGAAAGCGATAACGCAAAACAGCTCTTCTACCTTTTCGTCATATTCTTTTTCCCGTGTCGATTACATTTTACGTAAGGGCTTCGAACGCAAACTACACGGAACAAAATCTGCAATGATTCTTACCCACTTTTGTAGTCGCCCCATGCTCGCCGCCCGCTGAAAGCAGCAACGGATATATGATTACAATGCTTGCGGCTTATGCAATATTTCTAATTAAGCACGTTACATTAGAAGCATTACATTAGCGAAAAGTATCGTGCCAAATGCACGGCAGCATCGCCGTGTGTCTTTCATTCGCCCTGAAGTGAGTTGCACTCGGCCAAAATACAAGCACCACACACGGCTTCCCGAGTGCTCACCGATGACGTAGCCGATGAGCAGGACGACGAGCAAGATCGTCACAAGGCCAGCGGCCGCGGTGCGCAAGTCGATCTTCAATGCCTGGTCGTCGTCCTTCTGGTGGAACTTCTTCCTGCGTGGCGGCGTACGGGTGGTTTTGCTTCAACCACTCACACTCAAAAGTTGTGCATACATATGCATGCGTATATTTGTCTTCACGCAGTCACGAAAGCCCGATGTGCGCGGTGGTCTTGTCAACAAGACGGATAAGAAAGCACGCATGCCTGACAGGGTATAACATTCCATAACACTCATTCAATAGAGGTGGTTTCATGTTGCATGAATCAGTATGAAAAAGCGAGAGTGCGAAAACTGTATAGGATATCTGCTTCATGATGCCATCTACATATCTAGATAAACGCATAATGCATGCATACACGAGTGCATGTGGATACAAACATTTATACAGTTATATCGTAGCGGCTGCATGATCAATACGAGATCAATGCAGACACGACGAAGAGAAAACACCGCAAGAGAAATGAAGAAGTGACTGCTGCATTGTTAAAAGTTGGGCATTAGTCTTTCCTTGAAGCATTTTCATTATACGAGGTGATTATGCCAACTCGTCATATGGGCGCTCATGAAAGTAATCAGTCAAATGCAGCAGCTGCGCATGTTTGGTCCCCAGTAATACCGATAGATGATATGTAGGAGCGGAAACAAACGGTAGGGGATACTGCGATGGAGACGACTATGAGATATTTGATCAACGTATAATGCATGCACATACGAGTGCATATGAGCACAACGAGTAATGAACTTTTATAACGTTGAGTAGTAGTACCACTATAACTAACAGGAAACGACTGTAGACGTGACGAATTGCAAACAGCAGCACAAGGCAAATAACGATGTTCACTTACGTACTGTTGAATCCCTTTCTTGAAATTTTTCAACTCATCGACTAATCATGTAAACTATGCTCCTCAAATTCAATGAAATGTAGCATTACACGTGTCTCTAAACCAGCAAAAGTTATAATTACTGATAAATGATGTTATGTCCGGAAAGGAGCTTTAGAGTAAGTGACGGAAACGACTCTGTTAGGACAACGGCTACAGGTTTCGTTTCTTATGGGTGTACATTAAGGAAACGCTCGGACACTTTTGACAAGTTCTTTATCGGTGGAAAAGCAGCGCACTAAAACGCACAGGACTAACCGCTGACGATATCTCAGCGGGTTTGTTTGCAAACACTCATTACCTTCCGAATACAAAGCATGACCGGTAAGGGCACTGAAAAGGTCAGAGCATGACCGGTAAGGCCACTGAAAAGTTTATTTGGAAGCACAAATTCAACTCATTGCTCTATTTTGTATTACATGTGAAGTAGTGCATTGAGATGTGGCTAACTAAAACGTAAGTACATGCCCAAAGTTTTTTTCGAAGGTTGCGTGCGTGTGCAAATCGATTTGCACAGTGTGTGTGCAAATCAAGCTGTTCCTTTGCGAAGTATAAGCACATAGTGTCCTGATACTTGCAATGCTATTGTGTATATACGTAAACAAAGCGTCAGTCATCGAAAATTTGAACTTCATGAAGAACACTACACCCAAAACAAGTGCCTGTTTAAAAATATAGTGTATAATTAAGAACGACTGCTTTGACACGCTTAGCCTGTAAAGTAAGAGCTTTTACTTTAGCAAAGCTTATTGGTTTACAGTTCGAAACAGCATGACAGCAAGAAGCTGTTCATACTTCTATGCTTCCACTTCATTAACTAATAGAATGGGAAGCGACAGCGGCGCCCAATTAATTATTTATGCGTTACGTCACTGGTGGCAGTAACTGTGGATGAGTAACATAATATGTCGTTAATGTAGGCCCGAGGTGTGGTAACTTTAGAAGCAGCCACCTCACCAATAAGCTCTTGCAGGTTAGCTAAAGTTTTGAACCTTGCCGGAGCTAATACTCTTCCTGTGCAATGAACAAGAAGACGAATCAACTGACGGGTCCGCTTTTATTAGACAAACCTACAGGAAGACTGTACATAGGGCGATAAGATTATCTCTGGTAACAAGAGTTACATGCACGACAGTTACAGTGGTGCGATCGACTGAAGCCACTTCGGCACAGCTTCTGGAGCAGCTGAAATCCCGCTTTGGAGCAGCATAACAACCTTTCGGAGCAGTTACCAAGCAAAGATTTTCTAACGCAAATTGTCTCTAAGCTTGATGAGTTGTACAGCAGGTTGAACAAAATCGATATATGCACAAATATATGCATCTTTGATTAGAATACCTCAAAATATGACATTATGTAAATGCTGGTCGTTTTGCTGCGGATAGCCCTAAGTTTCTTTGGAGCCTTGACCTCAGGCCACAGAGCATTTTCCCAGAATCCACCTCATACACGTGAATCAATATGACTTTTCTTGATGCTTAAGTTACAGTACTGGATGCGCAATCTGTATAAAATTTCTATGCTCTACGTTTATTATCACAAAGGTTATTCTGATGACGTTCGTACTTTCAGAACAACTTAGGGTCTCGCTGCGTGGTGAAGTGCCTGTGGTTGTGCTCAGTATGGAGAGAATCGTGAATATCCTAGTTCATGGGCGGATGATAAAATACGGGATTTAATAATTGGACCTTTGTGCCCGAAACCTAATTTGTGCTCCATGAAATTTGCGGTGATGCAAGGCTTCGTATTTAACTTCAGCAAGTTTTCAAACGTGAACTGTTGCTGCGGTCGAGAAACCGAACCGATATACCGGAATGCTGGGACACCGTGTTTTCTCAGCAAAATCTCACAGTCCACTGCAGCGAGTGGTATTGTTGATAAACTGCAGTGAATGTATGGTCATACACAACTTGTAAATTAAGCACGCTGCACGTACTTTTATGAAAGTAGGTATGCCACAACGAGTAGTGCATTTTCTGTAAAACAAACTCTAACGAATGGCACACTCATGCATATACATGTACAGCTCAATGTGGCTTGGTACACAACAGTTAGGGCGTAGTAATGTTCTACAGCATGGTCTGTAGTACCAGGAAACCTTATGTGCGCAGTATGAGTCAGTCCGATGGTTTGACAGGGTTGCGCCTAGCAACTACTTCAACTACATAATACACGTCAGTGTGCTCCAAGGGCCACTTGAAGTTACAGTGATAGCTTAAATATGGTTTGCAAGCATTTTCACGGTTTTTCTCTCTGAAAGACCGCTGAACGATGTCTTGGCGCACGCTCAGCGCAAAATTATGAGGTTTTTGCAAAAATGTAGCATCATGTAGCAGGCTTCACCTCTTGGCGCAGTTTGGCGCCAAGAGGAAGGTGGCGCAACTATCACATCACTGCAGTTAACTCAATAGGCATGAGACCTTGCTCACGAGACTAATGGTTTTGCTCAAGTAGCATTCTATATATAAGCAATGCGTTTTTACTTCGGTTACTTTGTGCACATGATCACCACATGTTCGTAAGAACCTTTCAGTTGAAAGAGCATTCGTTTCAGCTTTGTTCGTGGTTTATTAGCATACACTAACCTGTGAAATATTGCCTTATTTCAGCTCTCTCATGAATCCATTCTTGTTACAAGGTATTTCGAGTCGAAGCACATTCTTCTGTTATCCTCTGTAAAATTTCGAAAGCCGGTCACTGTGACTAAGGATAAAAAAATTCATACCTGAGTACTTCAAGTGAGTCCTTTCTTTTGACCACATCCTTCACAGCAGTGCTGAATGCCTAATACAATGAGAACGACACAAAAGGAAACACACTAAATAAATCCCCCGATTGTCATACCGTGCATAAGACCGTATAGTCATAAAAAACACGTTTTTGTTAAGTGCGATAAAACAGTCTTGTTTTTATTTCGTACCGTCATTTAAGAGCTTCCGTAATTTAAAGCAACTGACAACGGCTGGGTTTGGATGAAAATGTGCTGCTCGTGAAATTCCTTATGTCATGCATAAGGTAGACGCTAACAATCATTCACAATTAACTCATTAGTAAGTGATGGCGCGTAACGTTATTAAAAGTAAACTTTGGTTCCGTAATTATCCCAGCACAACTAAGAAACGATGAGCAACCAATTGGGTTTGCGATATGAGATACGCCGATAGAGACGCCAGGTCTCATAGACGCCAGCGAGAGGACCAAATTATTTTTACAAAAATGCCTTATCTGAGTGCTTGCGTGCCCACTGCATTTCGCATGCAACACCCTGCGAGAACCCTCTTGCACAGCTTTGATGTAGACGATTCAGTTGCTTAAATAAGCTAATTTACAAACGCAGCTCCCCATTGCGTTGGCGATTTGTCTTGTCCAGTCTTCTACGTTGTTTCATTCATCAACATCGTTTTCACCTCAATCTATATCCACTGCACCACGACAGCAACTCCCACTAACCTGCAACTAACCTTTTTTTTTTTTGCGTGAGCCGATTCTATTTTATTCCTGGGGCCTTCTCAATTTCAACGCTTCAGCTCATATCACTCATATCGCTTCCACACTCGGCTCCACTAAACATCTTTTGGTAATAATTCCATTGCTCTGATTGACCACCGGTTGTCTTTCCTAAGCGGGCCACGCATAGCATACGGGTTTTCGTGTAGTGGCAACCTAAAATAAGGACTACAAGCCTCATTTGTTACCTCATCCATCCAACTGTCTTCCGGTGCGTAAGTGTTACACCCACCATTTCTCTTCCATCTCATGATCGGTATATCTCAAATTTTTATCTGTTCCACTATTATCATCGAAGTTTCTGCCTTATATGTTAGTACTGGCACTATGCAATGAATTTATAGGTCTTGCTTTAGGCACAACGCTCAAGTGCCTGTAAATTTATGTGCAAATGTCTGACATATGCGCTCCAGTCCATCCATATTCACCGGGAAATGTAAACTTCCCTGTATTGCAAGTCAAATTCAACAAACCTCTGATTATGCAGGCAAAAGCCTTACAGATTTACTTGACGTCTTCGAGAAAAACACGCAAAAAACTAAATTGTTTATTTCTGCGCTTAGTTTTTACCTAAGGCGGTTATGTGCATCCACACTTGCCTTCCCACTTGCCTAAAAAAAAAAACATTGCATGACGTCTGCCAGAACACTCTTAACATTATAATTTTCATCTGCAAGAATAACCGGCTATGCACGCTTTAATCTAGATGCACGCTTTAATCATAAGATAAATCTTCTAGCCCAAATAGGAGAAACGCACGCAAGGTGCCCAGAAACGCCTTTTTTGAAGCGACTTGAATAACTTTGTTGCTTCTCGAACAGCAAATTTTCCAATGCGATGAACTGATAAGAAATGCGACATTCTTTTTCGGGGGAGCTTAGCGAAAAAAAAAAGACTTACCTTATCGGGCTGTTTCTGAGAAGGCTCACCCATTCTTGTTCTTCTTTCTCGTCTTTCAATGTATTTTATAGGTGCTGTTTTACTTTTCGCAAAGGCTCTTGCCCACTACGCACGACGCGCCTTGAATGAGGCTAAGTTATCAAAAGAAATTTAAATAATTATTCATGCCTAAAATAAAACTCAGAAGTTAATTAAGAGCTATATTGTTTGTCTTTTAGAATCGCGTAAACTGATTGCCCATCGCAGCGGAACCAGCAGTCTTCGGAGATGAGCTTAATTTTACTTTCAAGCGGGGACCATGCATGGCAACATCTAAAGGCCTTCTGTCTCGCGTGCAATGTCGATGCGGACTGACATCGCTGACAACGCAACTGAACGGGGCGCAGCTTACAGAGGTGCTTTTAGAGAAGAGGAAGAACAACCATGAGAGCGAGATGTTTCGTAAACAAACGAAGGAATTGGAGTGGTCATGTTAATTTTATAATGG
>JALIZH010010914.1:0-56152 GCA_030522465.1 Rhipicephalus appendiculatus | reverse complement strand
CTGACGATGTATTCCGTCAGCGCCACAGTATTATAGGCTTTACTGCTTGACAGAATTGCATCTTTCAAAATTCTGACTGATGCCTCGCTGTGATTGTATTTTGCCCCCCGTGTGAGCAGCCCTTGTCTGTAGAGTAGCACCCATTCCTGCTGCTGACGAAGAAATGTATCGACTCTTTGGGTATATGGCTGGTTCTCCAGCATCATTCAGCGTCTCCTCATCAATTGCATATAGGACCTACAAAAGAAACAAATACTTCATCAGTAAAATAACACAAACCTTCTTATCGTTATTGTACTTCATTAAATGTGCGTTAATGTCACAGATGCGTTAATACAAAACAAGCAGTTTGCCTGTTGTGTACTATGAGCTTTGTTTGTAACTGCATGAATGCAATGGAGAAAATTTGATTACAAGAGGAATTATCTTGCAGGCACAAGCAACCTGGGACGCTTTTACCTAGGCAGAAACTGGTTTTCAATTGTGATGGGCTAATACTAAGTTTGACGTTCGAAGTGAATTCAAAGCGAATAATGATTTGGTAGGACAATGATAGACAGTATTTGAATGGTTCGAGTACTATCTATCACATATCATTAAGCAAAATTAGCATATCTTGCCATGACCCAACTAACTTGCAGAATATTTTTAATAATTGGAACTAGCCATGTGTGAATATAACTATTTCGGTTCAAAGTGAAGTGGAAGCAACTTTGAATAGTAGCAAGATTTGTATAGCACTAGGGTGCAAATTATGGCTCTTACAATACGTTACGGTTTAAAAATTACTGCGCTTAGTGCATATATGCCATATTTTAAACTAAATGAATGATTGAGGTGAGGGTAACATGTACGTTTATTTTTGAAGGCTTCATGGCACGGTGGATTTGCCCTCAATAGGTGGTTTTACGGTATAGCTGTTTCATGCTGCAGTGAAATGACCTTTACAGTGGGGTTATATGCGCTCAAAAATACATATATTCGTTCAGCTTTAATGGTTCGAAATTTCGAATAATCTAAATTTGTGTCGAAGCGAATTCTAAAGCTACAATATTTGTTCCTCCCTTGTTTTTACCAGCCACAGCAATTTGATTGGTTCTTTCTTTCGAACGTCTGCTGTTTACGAGCGCAACGTGCTAATATTGAGGAACGTTGATATACACATTAGTGACAGAAATAACTCATGAGAGCTTAACCTTTGCAGTTTGCTGCAGCATAGTGCACCTGCAAGTTTTCTCTGGTCTGAGCAGCTACTACATGACCGTGACCTGCACTAGAATACTGCCGGGACTCTTGTACGCGGCTGGCATAACGCTGATGGCTGGGAGCATGAGAGAACTATCATCTCCGCTACACATTGCATGGAGGAGAGTAACAAGCTTGTGCTAAAGTTGAGTGCGAAGAAGCTAACAGGCGCGCACTGCATGGTAGCAGAACAGGTTTCTCCAATGCAGCTGCAGGGTGGTAGTATCACGTTGATGTGGACCTTCAAGTGCATGGGAGTGACAGTGCTGGCAGCCATTAACTACACCCAGGCATACGGAGGAGCGCCGAATGAAGGCGACTGCCCGGCGTACCTTTCTGCGCTCAAAGGCTCTGTGGGCTTTCAGTCAATATAAAGAGGTCCGAGAGCTGTGGAAGTGTGTGGCTGTCCCAGTGTCGAGTTTTGGCAACGCGGAGGTCTGCATCTCCTAGTCGACCAGACTGGCACTACAGACCGGCCAAAGGAAGGCCAGATACTCTGCGTGAGGGGTCCACAGTGGCTCTCCAAATGAGGCCATACAGCAGGACCTTGGATGATGTTCCTGCGAGGCTGGCGATGCGACAGCAAAGCTAACATACGAGCTCTGCATCAGTGCTTTGTCAGGTGGCCATTGGGCCTGGAAAGTGTATAAATACCTACACATTCGAAGTATGAGCACCAATTAGTCCGGAGCTGGTGGCTGGCTGAGCCATACAGGACTGCAACAGTTCTTCTGACCGAGGCACCATAATGAGGTGGGAGACAGGTCAGAAAGATAGCGAAAAAGACGAAGCTTGAAAGGTGGCATTCACTGAATCTGGCAAAGCCAACACTGACAGCTTACTGTGCAAGCAAGGAGACTATCAGTAAGGAACCCTTCTATGACAACTCTTAGGAAAGTGGGCTGCTCTTGGAAGCGCACAACGGAGTTGTCTGTACACAAGTCCCGTGGGTGAAGTATGAGAACAATTTGGACATGACATGCCCCCTATGTAACACTACAGAAGAAATCAGGCATGTCATGATGGATTGGCCAAACTTACACCCCAGTACAATTCACACCCACTACCGAAATGCAGAAAGCTCAGCAGCTGATGGCAACCCGCCGGACGAAGTCGACTGCAAGTTTGCGATAGCACTGGGCTTCAGGAAACCAGACTAGCACCCACATGGGAAGCACTTGACGCTACGAAGTGGTGACTGGAGAGTTGGTGGCAGGCAAGCTACTCGGGTGCCTCGTGGGTACAGTGGCAGCAAAAAGTGTCAGCATCAGCTACGCCACAGACACTTTAGCAGCGCCAAAGAAAAATTTGCCTGTTGATCCTTTTAATCTGCGTGTTGATCCTTTTTTCTTTACTCTTTTTTTTTTTACTTGGGCAAGATATGAGAATGTCGATCACCTGTTACAAAGGGAAAGCCCATAGAAGACATTGTCGTTATCATCATCGATAACATCGGATAAATACCAGTGAAATTTGTGTAAATTTATTGACTCTGTGTTATGGACACCTTTTTCACTAAATATAGAAATAGGAAGTGGACATGAAAAAGCAGCTGAAGAAGATGGCGTAACAGTCCGTTTGATTAAAAATGACTGAGACTTAAGGGCTAAGAGGCTTACGGCAGTCTACATGTGATGGCTTTCTGCTTCAAATGTACTGCTGAGTATGAAATATGCCCATGTCGTATTAATGCACAAGAAGGCAATCTTGAACTACAGAACAGTCGGCTTATATTTAGTATTGTACAAAATATCGATAAAGGTAGTTTTGAGTGAGATTGAAGACACACTTGACATTAGTCAGTAAGGAACAAGCGGGCTTCAGGAAACGGTACTACTCTACAGTGAACCACAGCAAAGTGCTCCATTTCGAAACTAAGAAATCTGCACTATACAATGTGAGGTGTTTGCCTTCAAATAAACCCCTTTATGCGGCTCTTATAGGCTGTGAAAAAGCATTTCGCTTAGTAAAGTTACCAGCAATTTTTAGAGGCGTTGAATGATTAAGAGGTACTTCAAATGTATGTGAATCTCTTAGCCAACACCTGCAAAGGTTCCACAGCTGCCCTGCTTCTCCACATGAAAGTGGAGGATTACCTTTTGGAATGTTGTGATGTAAAAACGTCTATGGTCCATCGGTATGCAGTTTCGTGCAGCGGTCAGCCACCGTCATTCCGCTTGCAGCACATGAATGTGACACAGCAGTTGGCGAGCAGAAGGCCAGCTTTCATGCAGGGCATCTTTTTCGGCACGAGAATCATCTGTCATGAAGGCTGCAGGTGCCTGCATGCGTAGAAGTAAATTAATGGACACAAAAGGTTTGAAACAATGGGAACGTTACGAAAGTCATGTTGAAGGGACAACACGTGTGCATAGTAAACACTCAAAACAGTGATTTCATGTATATTTCCAGTATTAAATGCGAAGCATTTCTTTGCCAACCAAATGCACTTCAACCATTTCTATCCGTCCGTCCGTCTGTCTGCTGTATCTATCTATCTATCTATCTATCTATCTATCTATCTATCTATCTATCTATCTATCTATATATCTATTCATTCTTGGACCGAGCGATCTTGTACAAGATCTTGGCAGCGTGGTACATGTGGAGAAAGTATAGTGAACAAAAAGATAACCCTGCCGATGGCAAATGATCTTTTTGTCAACTTTACTTGCTTCACATTTATATCATAATTACTACAAAAAAAGATCCCCTATACTTTCCTTTGCATTATTTTCTGTTAGTTCTCAGTAATGTTGCTAAAATAGCAGTCACTCTAAGTTGGAGAGGCTTAGAAGTAGTGGTTCAAAATTGAAGCTTCAACATTTGCCAACAACAAACGCCAACACGGAGCACGTTGTAACGCAGGCAGACGATACTCAATGTACACTGGAAGCAGCCAAGTGTAGTAGTAAATTGTGATGTCGAATTCTTTTTTAATAGTATTCTTATGGCAAGTAGTTATAAAGCGTTATGACTATAATTAACAGTATTTGTTCACAAGTAAGTTGGAAAGGTTGCCCTTAATGTCTGTGGAACATCGATTGAAATGAAATTCTTGCCGAGTGACTTTGCTTCCCATTTAATTTGTCATGGGCATGGGTGAATAAAAGGATTGGCGCAGATCTTCACCAATTCACAGATTTAAAAGTTTCCAATAAATTGCACCCTTTGGCAGATGACTGCTAATAATTCCAAGAACCTGCTGTGCTGGCTCGTTGTGTTTGTGAAAAAAATGCCTGACTGTTGTGGGTCCCCATGAGCCAGCAAAACATTGCACATGGAGTTGCAGAAACCACATGTAAAGAGACAGCTGTCACAGTGCACTGCTTCAAGTTGCGGGCAAGAAATTTAGCAAAAGTGCTGACTGCGCTCTCATCTATTAGTGCAATTGCGTGACACTTGTTCAGATAAAGATTTAGAAATCGCTTGCAATCACGTTTCTCGTGTTTGTTTTTGCTTTTGCGGTTCTGCATGCTAATCATGACATAAGCACATGAAGTTGGGTACTTTTTGGCCTATTCTGTAGCACCAGCATCATGTTATGAACTAGCATTTAGCATAAAAATACTTTGGAAATGCAGTGGCTAACAACAATGAAAAACAATGTTGTTGAAGTGCGGTTCGGTTCCATTGTAGCAACAGAATAGTAGGGGTGTGCGAATACTGAATTTTACAACCGATTTGAATATGAATTGAATAGTGATGACACCGAATCGAATATGAGCACTATTTTATTAGTCAGTTGGTAAGGAAACCATTTTCAAAGCAGCCCTACATTGGTAATGGGATCATTTTTGAAACAGCTCAAGAATTCAACAGCGTGTATTTAAAACAAATATTCACTGTCTCTGACAAAGGAACATTAGGATTACTTTTAACCTACAGGAACATTAGGATTACTTATAACTGACAAAAAAAATTCCACAATTTGGTAAACTGTAGCAAGCTCGTGTACAACAACAACTAGAGCCTTAGAAATAGTTTGTAACTGCAGGTTGTAAAACAGGAGTGACTATAGTATTCAAGCCAGCACTTTGTCGACAGCTTTTAAATAAAGGTGATATATAAATAATGAGCAATATTCTTGAGCCAATGTCATCAAGAAGATATCGAATTTATCACTATCCGTTTGGCGAAACTGGAGGTGTAAGCAAAAATGCCTTCATCCTGTAATCAATATATCGTTGATAGTTCCATAAAATATTGGGCTGCATGCATCTTTGTAATTTGATGAATAATACAAGAAACATTGCCCCTCTTTGTTACGTTTCGTTCTCTGAGGTCTTTTCATCATGGTTTGTCATTCGATAAATATTGAGTATATCTACATATACACTATTCGATTCGGGTAACCGAATCAAATGGAACACCATTGACTTCATTATTAGAAATTTTCGAACATGCATACACCCACACAAAATATATTTCTCAAACTTGCACTTAATATAGTATCATGCGTCACATACATACATCAGTGACTGAATAACCATACATTTCTGCCACCAAAGCGTGATGGTCACCTCTGTTTTAGCAGGTTGAATGCAAGGCTGTAACCCTCTCGACTTTGGGAGCTATGCATAAGTACTGCGATGGGGACAGCTCCAGTCTTCGTAGCCGTAAGCAGGACTGCGACAGTGCTGCCAGTTTCTTCACAGGAGGCTGTTGAATCAACAAATATAGACTCGGCTGCAGACTCCAGAAGCTGGGCGCGTTGCATAATGGGTGTGACTATGACAACAGCCCAGTTCTCACCCGCTGCAGTTGTGCTGACAACAGCCCCTGTTGTTAGAGGACACAGAGTATTTATTATGCGAAGAGGAAGAGTAGAGGCAGCGTAAAAAAAAGCAGTGACTTAATGAGCAACTTTTTTTGCTCCTGCTCATTGTTAAATTAATTGAAGCACTGATATAGGTTTATCTTACAGGGCGATAGAAGAGTCAGGGCAAGGGCTCGCTGGTTGTACATAATTGAAATATGCAGCGCACTAGTACGGCACAGACACAGAAAAAAAAAGCGCAGGATGGAGAAAAACCCCACAGAACAGGTGCAGACTAACAACTGTTTATTTTATAACCTTATGATTCATATACACAATCATATACACGAAATTGAAAGAAGTCTAAATTGAAGGGCTCGTTTTCTTTGATAGACAAAATATTGAAACATGCTATCGATGAGCGCATCAAGAGCACGAAGCGGCACTGGCTCGGGAGCAGCTAGGTCAACTGGTTTTCGCTCTCAGCTGTACCTCTCGCAATCATTCTCCATACTGTATATGAAGGTGCTACATCGTCGCTATAATAATGAGACCTAACAGACTCTGATGCCAAGGAAAGTGTAGGGTATGGTATTAGAAGTAATTTTAATGTAAATGTGAAGAAAGTGAACGATAAGATAGCTTGCCACCGGCATAAACCGAACCTGCGACCTTCGAATAACGCGTCCGATGCTCTGCCACTGAGCTACGGTGGCGGTCCACTTGGTAGGGTATATGTGTGCATTAAACGTGGGAGCGTCAGTCAGTGCCGCTAGTAGTCATTCGCCAGTCGAAGGTCGCAGGTTCGGTCCCTGCCGGTGGCAAGTTATATTTTGGCCCACTTTGCTTTCTTCACATTTGCATTAAAATTACTTTAATAACATTCCCGATACTTTCCTTGGCATCATTGTCTGTTAGGTCTCAATAATATTGTGTCTAACAAAGAAAACAAGCCCTTAAATTTACTCTTGTTTCCTTCATTCATAGCGAGGGTCTCGTTTGGCAGACTTGATGCCTTCAGGTAGTATCTGTGGGATTATTGGTCAGCTGCCAGCTCGTAATAAGATCACGTGCTACGTGCAGCCAACATGAGAAAAAAACAGTGTTCCACACTCGCTGCAGTGGCTATTGGTGGCGCTGACTGACGCTCCCACGTGTAATGCACACCTATACCCTACAAAGTGGATGGAGGGATGACTGCCATCGTAGCTCAGTGGTAGATCATCGGATGCGTTATTCGAAGGTCGCAGGTTCGGTCCCTGATGGTGGCAAGTTATCTTTTCGTCCACTTTTCTTTCTTCACATTTACATTACAATTACTTATCAGTGAACCTTTAAGCAATGCAGAAATGTTTGTTCCATAATTTCTCCTGGGTCAACTATGCAGTTTTTTTTGCTCTGACAGTAGCAGCATCTAATATTTTTGACAGGCAAACATTAATATAAGCATAAAAATCGAATGCATTCCATTTTGTGGATTAGTGGCTATGGTCTAACATGGATAAGCTAAGGGCACAAGTTTAATCCGCAGTTTCAGCAGCTGCATGACTGTGTAATGAAAAAAAAATGCCTGTAGGCAGTAAAGTACGCAGTAGGTCGAAATTAATCATGTAATGATTTCGGCATAGAAGGCCCAGAATTAAAATTTTTATCTGTGGACTATGCCCTTCATGTCAGGATTAATTATGATTGGAAGTACCGTAAAATGAGGTTACTTTGTGACTGCATGGGTTACTTTGTGACACGCGCTCGGTTTTCTGTACTTCAAATCTCGCGCCACGACCAGGCGCCGCCGAAAAACTACAAGCCACCCAACAAGCTCGCCTGACATGTCGTGCCACTTAGCAACAGCCGGCCAATGTTCCCACGCTCCGGAGCCACTCTAGACGCTGACATGTTCAATGGTGTTTTAGCGTGCATTGTTGAAGCACCGTAAACTTTGTGCGCTCGACCCGTCTGCAAGAGAAAAACAGAGAAAACAGGTATTTACTAGTGATTGTTAATATGTAGGCTACAATAAACTGTAATATAAATTTAATCAAGTCACGTCTGTTGAAGTTTATAGAAAGGAAACTGAAATGTTGATACTTCGCGGGGTAACTTTGTGACACGCCAATTGTAACAAAGTTAGCCCACTCTGTTTTTAATTTAAATTATATGTTGTTTTGTTGAAAGGAGGAAGATGCTCAACGTCCCAACGGGGAAAAGCGTATCAGTTGCCGATGTAGAAGAAGCGAGCAAGACAGGAAAACCGACAAACAGAAAGAAGGGCAGCTTTTCCTCCGGTATCAGAGCTAGACGACCTAGGAAGAGGTCTTCTCTTGACGACAGCCCAGAAGAAAGCACTGACGGCGATTGTACATAACGCAAATAGACTTTTGATGGGGTAACATTTTGCGAGCCCTTTTTTTTCCCAATCATATTCAGCCGAAAACAACGTTGTCACAAAGTTGCCCCACATGACGGGGTAACGTTTTGACAGCTTTTAACCTGAATACAGCCGTTTGTAATAAAAATGCGGATTTGTAGAACATACCGTCGTGTGAGGGAATGTTTCAGCAACGTTATGGCACTATTCATTCGCCTTTATGTTGATAATTGTTGAGTGAGAGAATGAAAACGTACGAAATCTGTCACAAAGTAACACCGTTTTACGGTATGTTAACAACAATGTGCGGAGGTGTAGCCTGTCAGTAAAGACCAGCCAACCAATATAGTGGCATGCTAAACATGAAAACTGTTTTTTTTTTGTAGCGGGCATTGATATTGTTAGCAAATTGTACACGTGGCGAGAAAAAGTGCACGGCTTCCCCAAGTTCTGTATTCAGCCCCTCTCTTGGTCATCCTACCTTGGGCTTCGTAGTGTGATGCTTTCTGTTGCAATGTTGCGGAAGGATCTCCAGGTGGCCCATACTGTACTGCCCTCCACTCTTGGTGCCAGCGGTATACAGCACTTTTAATCGGGTTCACACTCCCATTGGCCAGCAGCATCGGACCGTTAGGGTTTGCTGACAGTGTGCGTTCGTGTTCTGGCATGGCTTCTGAAGGGGGAAGCCAGCTTCAAAATATTTCTGAAATGTGGCCTTCGTTTCCTGACTTGCCCGCAGCAATCTCAGTGCCTCGGCGGACTTAGTGCTGTGATTGTGCGGCGTTATTAACTTGACAACGCCTTGCAGTGGGACTGGCCTAGATAGAAATTAGTCATTCTTTGGTGTTCATCTGCTGATCTTCATTATCTTAATGTCTATTTTTGCCTGGCACAACTGGTTGCGCTTTGCTGCAGTCTTGTTCCTCTTGCTGTGCTGGCACACCCATGTTTTGTGGAGGATCACTCTGCAATAACAAGCCACATTCAACCCGTTTTTAGCTATGTATGCTCTCCAACTACAAAAGCCTAAAATAATATACTCGCATGCATATGTCGTAGAAAACTGCAACAAAAGCTCACAAGAAGGGTAACATAGCTTTGCCTCAGTGCAAGGTTGTTATGTGAGTATGCATACCAAAAATAAAAAAAGGGGTGCTGTCGCGGGACATAGCGTGTCGCGACAAAAGCACGTTTTTTTTTTCGTTTTTTTTTTCGAGGATGGGTATCGCGGATCCCAGGTGGTCGGCAGACCGCCAGTTGAGAACCAGAGCTATAGAATTTCATTTGACCACTACAGGATGCACTGGAATAGCGATATTAGGCGATAACGGGCATCTACATTTCCCATGAACTTGATGAACGGCTTACCTCGTGCATTTCTCACGTGTTTTTTCCACAATCCAGGACGTGCTTGTCTGGGCGCTGTATTCATTCATCCACATCTGTGCTGCTGCAGCATCTGCTATGTTGCCGCGTAGTACTCTGACCTCAGAGGTGGAGGATCCGACTTCTTCAGTGCATTCAAATCAAGCAGGAACGGTGTCTATGAATGTTGATGACGAGCATGCTCGTGGCTCGGGATCTTCGTCGCTCACCATCCCGGCTTCATAACACTGTCTTTCAGACGACGAGGCGGTGCAAGGCTCCTCGATGTCCATAGCCTGCTCTGCGACTTTAGCGCTGTCTTCCTCCGGTGGTGGAAGAGAGATCGACCCATCAGAGTCAATGCTACGAAATGTGGTATAACTGTGGTCCAGTTCCACGCTATCACTTTCCATGGTCGTCGCTGACAGTAGTAGGACAACGGCCAGACGATGCGCGCGGACAATGCCAGTGGTTCAGCAAAGTGTAGGTACCAATGTGGCGGATCTCGTCGGCACTGACATGCAGCGAGTACACCAGCCGTGAACCGGCGCAAGTACTCGCCAGCTGCTCGTTGCTTGGGGATTTTCCCTGAACACAACTCTACTAGTCCAAGAACAGTCAAGCGACACTGGCGCAAAACGTCGTTCGTGTGGGAACGGCCAACAAAAATGTACTGGCCAAGTACTTTACCCGTAGAGGGTAGAGAGAGAGTAGAGCCGTATGTATCCCTAACAGTTCTTGAGAACGGTTACATTTCGCATTGGTAGTGCCTAGACTACTCAGAGAGTCGCAGACACCTGTGTAGCGAATTTTGCTGCCTCTGAACCCAACTGAAAAAGGGAACCATGTGTAGATGCGAAGCAGCGGGCGCTAACGCTTACACTGGCGGCGGCGTTGACGCTGGCGCTCATGGCGGCGTTGCGCAGGAGAGAAACCTGGGGAGGCGCAATCACGCAGTGATAGACCGGTGTTTCCTGCTGGAACATGCCAATCGCTGCTAATGAGCAATGAGAGACGGAAGACTCCGACTGCACACAGAGACCCGCAGTCCGCTTTTAGTTAACGCGCACGCTGCGAATTTTTATTGTTCAACAACGCACAGGAGAAATCTCCCACCGGCACTACCTTGCAGGTTAAGATCCAGTGGCATATATACGGGGTGGCCAGTCAACGGTTGTGCATCGCGAGAAGTCGGTTTTTGCAACCAAGAAACTCGCTAGCAGACGCTGCCTGCGTCGGCGTCGCGAGCCGAGAGAGGGGAGCGTAGGAGAGAGAGGGGGGGGACGCGCATGCGCAGTGGGGGTGTGGACGCCGCGGGAAGGGATACCTAGAGGAGAGAGGGGGGGAGCGTAGGAGGGGAGAGAGGGAGGGGACGCGCATGCGCTGTGAGAGTGTGGTCGCCGCGGGGAGGGATGCCTAGAGGAGAGAGAGGGGGATAGAAGGTTTTTTTTATTTATTATTTTTTTTTGAAAATGTTTGCGCATGCGCGGTAAGGGTGGTCGGCTGCACACCACCACCCCGACCGGATTGAACTTCGCCATAAGACGCTTCGCATAAGCGACCTCGGCTCTGTGCTGGCCCAACGTGCATGGCCGACTTGGCCGGTCATGGCCCGAGCTTGGTCAACGAGGTTGGGCCGAGGGCGATTTTGGTTAATGGCCTCACATCGACCGACCTCTGGCTGCCAACATATGCCCAAGGCCGTAGGCCAACCTTGTAGACATGAGGTGTTGCACAGCTGGATTAAATAATCTAGTGCAATCTAGTGATCGCTTCTGTTGATTCTTACCCTCTGTCCCGTTCTCACGCCGTTTTCATCGTAGCAAAATGCAAGCTCACTGTACTAATGCGTCCTTTTTTAAGTTGACTGCATTATTGTCTCCGTTGCTTGTGTAATGCCACGCTGTTTTGCTGTCAAGATGATTGCACAGATCAATACTGTCACCTAAATGTGGTTCTCGAGTAAACATTTACACTTGAGAACCACATTTAGGCGACAGTATTGATCTGTGCAATGATCTTGACAGCAAAACAGCACAGCAGAACACAAGCAACGAAGACAATAATGGAGTCAATATTAAAAAAATCACGCCATATCCACGAAGTGAATGATGATGAGTGGGCGAAGCTCGATCGTTTTCATCCATGTCAGAGAATGTGTGGTCTGGAACGCGCTTATACTTCATGGTCATCAGCGTCATCATGTCGTGGGTACATTCCACTATACTGGAACGCGCTTATACTTCATCGTTATCACGTGTAGTGGGTACATTCCACTATACTGGAACGCGCTTATACTTCATCGTTATCACGTGTAGTGGGTACATTCCACTATACTGCGTCATCGTCATCTTTATCACGTGGAGTGGGTACATCCCACTATACGTGGCTATCTACCTACGTACCTACCTACTACTACTACTACTACTACGACAACTACAGAGGAGGGACAGACCCACACCCTTAGGAGCTTCGCCCCTAAAAAGGACGCATTAGTACAGTGAGCTTGAACAGAATCTACGAAATTTGTTCAATGCGCTCACATTCTCCTGGTGTCTTCTCTAAAGATGCGCCAAAACAGACATGTGGCTGATCTAGCATATGTTGGCCTTTGTTAAAGTCAGGTACATCAGCACTTCAATTCTGATCTCTCTAGACTCGTCTCACGCAGGATTTCATGTCAAGTTACACTACGCCAACTGGCCAAAGTTAACACCTCCTCGAACTTTTCTACATATTATATGGCACCACACGTGTGATGTCATATAGTGCGTAGAAACCAGCACATGCTGTACAGTGTGTGCGCGTTCTGACCTTTGTGCCTACTAATATATGTGCCCTCCAAGGCTAAGAAATAAGGCCGTGAACCTCGGCCAGATGTAGCTTTAATAGCAGTGTTGACAAGAATGCATACACATAAGCGCTTTCAGTAAACGAGTTGCCATCATCAATTCAAGCAACTGCTACGTATCACTAGCATAAACAGGAATCTGCGCCTTCCACGATAATTGTTAGCACTAATACACCTCTAAGAAAAACTTGGTGAAGTTTGCGGCGCAGAAAAACACACGGACAGAGAAAGCGCAACAGGATGATGCTCGTACTTCTAAGATAATTTTTAAAGGAACAGAAGTGGAACGTTTACCAGTGCACGCAGGCACTAAGAGATCATTTAAAACAGCGCAGCAAGACGAGGACAGAAGAAACGAAAGAAACAACGGGACGGGCGCTGACTCGAAACTAAGAAGTTTATTCGAAAGAACAGGTGTAAGTGCTGGAAGGGCACGTGATCACTAACAAACAAATAAAAAACAACAAGAGTGATAACCTAACGAGAGCATGAAACTACCGCATGGACGCCGACATGTGCTTGAGAAAAGGCCTAATCACCAAATGATGCACGAAGATATCTTTGTTCATTTTGTGGTAATGTTACTGACGGGTGGCTAATGCACAATTCATTCTCTTTACAAATGTGATATGCTTCGATGATTTCTCTGATGCGTTGCTTCGTATGACGGTGAATGATTGTGCACTCCTCAAAGCAGGGCGCACACCCACACGCATTGCAACGCGCTCCGATGTGCGACAACCTGTCAGACCGGCTGGCTCTCTCATGCTCTTTTAGGCGCACATTAATGCAGCGCCTCGTCTGCCCTATATACCTCTTCCCACATGACGAGGGAAAGTCATAAACGACCCCCATCCTGCAGGGAACAAACGCTGCCCTATGCTTGACTCCGCACACGCTGGAAGCCCCCTTTTTGTTCTCCAGTTTTTTCTCGACAGAAGCGCAGATTCCACCCATTTTGTTAGGCACCGAAAACAACACGTCGATGCCGTACCTTTTACCCACACTTTTCAGACCATGTGACATGCGGTGCACATACGGCATGACTGCTGTCTTTCCTTCCCTCACCCGATCTCGCTGCTTGCCGCCGTCCTTAAGCCACCTAATAATCTTTTCGCACGAACGTGTAAGTAAGTGCGCCGGGTATCCAGCAGCTTTCAGCTGCCCACTTGCCGATCAAAGCTCTCTTGAGCAACTTTTGGGCATGACTTACACACCGCCGCCTTCAAACACGAAAGCGCTATACCACTTTTTATGATCTTCGAGTGGGCTGACGTGTAGTCCAAGAGTGGTTTTACGGAGCGAGGAGAATACATCCAACACAGATGATCATCCTTCACCGTCAATTTCAAGTCTAGGAATTGCAACACACCCGCGCTTGGTGTTTCACGAGTAAAAACCAAGCCTTGTCCCGCCTCCCCAAATCTATTCATAGTGTCACGTGGTCGTGACGTCGACGAAGGCAGCATGCGACGTATCCAAGATGAAACTGTTCATTTGGCCGAACTTGTGGCCGGTAAACGGAAAGTAAGAATAGAGCAATACACACTGGCACTGATAGCGGCGAACAGAGCGTCGGCCGTCGATCAACTGGACATCGTTGGAGCGCGCCGGCTTTTATGCATCACGCGTCGAACATTCCAGCCTTATCACTGGTAATAATCTCGAGTGGTCGCGTCTTGCGCGCAATCTTAAGAAAACGATCTACAATAATCGCGAAGGTTGTAGAACAATAAGGCGCGGTTTGAGTTGAGCTTTGCTGACGGTCTTTGTGGGCGAAAACCGAATACAACAAAAGTGAAAATAAGAATAACGCGTGGCAATGCCCCCCCCTCTGAAAAGGCATCGTCCCGATGCTTAAAACAGAACACGGGGGAAAATGCATGCAACAATAAATCACAACAATAGAAAGTACAATAATTAAGCAATAAGTGCAGTCCTCAGGTTTGCTAACGCGCGTAATACGGCTTTAGGCGCACGACATGGACGACTTCACGTCGCGCACGGCGCCGTTCAGAGTTCGTTATGCCGTCCGAGTCGACCTCGTAGTCCAGAGCACCGAGACGTCAAAGCACCTTGTACGGCCCGAAGTATCGCCGAAGAAGTTTTTCACTAAGTCCACGTCGGCGTATCGGCGTCCACACCCAAACACGGTCGCCGGGCTGGTATTCCACGAAGCATCGTCGAAGATTGTAGCGGCGGCTGTCAGTCGTCTGCTGATTCTTGATCCGCAGGCGGGCGAGCTGTCTTGCTTCTTCGGCGCGCTGTAGGTAGGCGGTCACGTCGATGTTTTCTTCGTCCGTCACGTTTGGTAACATGGCGTCGAGTGTCGTTGCCGGGCTCCGTCCGTAGACCAACTTGTATGGCGTCATCTGCGTCGTTTCTTGCACGGCCGTGTTGTATGCGAAGGTCACGTACGGAAGGATGGCGTCCCACGTCTTGTGTTCGACGTCGACGTACATGGCCAGCATGTCGGCGATGGTCTTATTTAGACGCTCGGTCAGGCCGTTGGTCTGTGGGTGGTACGCAGTGGTCCGGCGGTGGCTTGTGTGGCTGTATTCCAAGATCGCCTGGGTTAGGTCAGCCGTAAACGCCGTACCTCTGTCGGTGATGAGAACCTCTGGGGCGCCGTGTCGAAGGACGATGTTCTCAACGAAGAACTTGGCTACCTCGGCGGCACTGCCTTTGGGCAAGGCTTTTGTTTCGGCGTAGCGGGTGAGGTAGTCGGTGGCTTCGACGATCCATTTATTTCCGCAAGTCGACGTTGGGAACGGCCCCAGGAGGTCCATCCCGATCTGCTGGAACGGTCGCCGAGGAGGCTCGATCGGCTGAAGGAAGCCTGCTGGTCTTGTTGGCGGTGTCTTCCGTCGCTGACAGTCTCTGCACGTCCTTACGTAGCGAGCGACGTCGGCGGCAAGGCGCGGCCAGTAGTAATTTTCCTGTACTCTGGCGAGCGTGCGGGAAAGTCCGAGGTGTCCAGCCGTCGGGTCGTCGTGTAGAGCCTGCAGGATTTCCGGTCGCAATGCTGAAGGCACTACGAGGAGGTAGTTTGCTCGAAGTGGCGATAAATTCTTCTTTGTGAGAACGCCGTTTCGCAAGAAAAACGACGCGAGTCCTCGCTTGAATGCCTTGGGAACAATGGCGGTTTTGCCTTCGAGGTACTCCACAAGGCCTCTGAGTTCCGGGTCGGCTCGCTGTCGTTCGGCGAAGTCATCGGCACTTATGGTTCCCAAGAAGAAGTCATCCTCCTCAGGGGCGTAGCCAGAAATTTTTTTCGGGGGGGGGGGGGGCACCACCTTGATTTCGGGAGGGGCACCTCCTTGAAATGGTCATTTTTCGCTCTGTATGCCATGGCGAAAAAAAATTTCGGGGGGGGCACGTGCCCGGTGCCACCCCCTGGCTACGCCACTGATCCTCCTGGTCATCCTGCGGCGGCGGGTCGACGGGGGGCGCGAGACAAGCAGTCGGCGTCAGAGTGTTTTCGTCCGGACTTGTAAACGACGGTAACGTCGAATTCTTGAAGTCTCAGACTCCATCTTGCGAGACGACTTGAAGGGTCCTTGAGGTTAGCTAGCCAACACAAGGCGTGGTGGTCGCTCACAACTTTGAAGGGCTTGCCGTAGAGGTAGGGGCGAAACTTTGACGTTGCCCAGATGATGGCAAGGCACTCCTTTTCTGTTGTGGAGTAGTTCGCTTCTGCCTTGGATAGCGACCGGCTAGCATAACTGATAACCCTTTCCACGCCGGCACTTCTCTGGACAAGAACGGCGCCGAGTCCTACGCTGCTTGCGTCGGTGTGGATTTCCGCGTCGGCGTGTTCGTCGAAATGCGCAAGTATTGGAGGCGTCTGCAGGCGTCGTTTCAATTCTTGAAATGCTTCGATTTGCGCCGCTCCCCACTTGAATTCCACTTCGTTTTTCGTGAGCTGAGTTAGTGGCTCGGCTATGCGTGAAAATTCCTTGACGAAGCGTCTATAATAGGCGCACAAGCCGAGAAATCGGCGTACGGCTTTCTTGTCGGTGGGCGGCGGGAAAGCAGCGATAGCGGCAGTTTTCCGTGGGTCGGGGCGAACTCCAGACTTGCTGATGACGTGACCCAAGAACAGAAGTTCCTCGTATGCGAAGCGGCACTTTTCTGGCTTCAGGGTGAGTCCGGAGGCCTTGATTGCTTGAAGTACAGCTTGAAGGCGCCGGAGATGTTCGTCGAAGTTTGATGAAAACACAACGACGTCGTCCAAGTACACAAGGCAGGTCTGCCACTTCAAGCCGGCCAGTACAGTGTCCATAACACGTTGGAAAGTCGCAGGTGCCGAGCAAAGACCGAAGGGTGTTACGGTTTTTGCTGTATTCAAGCGTCGCCAGCGCGAAGTCGGCGACGGGAATGACAGCGGGTTCGGTCGTTCCGTACGCAAGTAGAAACAGTGAAGAGATCGGAGAAGTGTTTGGACAAAACAACAGCTTTACTCTGGCTATTGCGGCACGAGCACACTTAATACAACACTTCAGAAAAAGACTAACAATATTCAAAGACTTAAACAATCAGCTCACAAAAATACACAAGATCAATTAACGCTAAACTAACAATGAAATCAACTAAACAATAAAGGCTGGAAAGTTCGATGGTATAAACAGGTGAAGCATACGTGTGATGACCGGCAGCGTTGCGTCCACGACGATCGGATGCGAGAAGTCCCGAAGATATCTGGCACGACTCCAATGTCGGTGGGTCCGAGTTGCAACGCCGATGTTTCCGGGAGTTAGCGCTTGAAGGAGATCTCGGGCAGGTTGAGCTAACCCGAGATTGAAGTCCCGATGCCTACGTTGCAGACGTGTCTCAACTAGGCGAACGGCTAAGTTTAGGTGGCCAGCCGATACAAAGCGCACACTAAAAACTTCTAGGAGAGATACTCGATGATCTACTTCTACTCCATGCTTGTCAAGCAGCTAGACTGATTAGCAGGGCGATATCCTGCGCTTAAATCCCCTTCGTGTCCCCTCACTCTCTTCCTGGGGGAAAAGGGACCATCTACATGGGTCCAATCATGCGCGTTTCATTGTCGCAAAAGTCCGCCCTCAAAATATTTACGACGCCCCTTTTTAATTGGGGGAGGGTTCTCCATTAATCAAACTAGACAACCTGTTTAAGGTGCCCACGTAGGCGGCTCGTGCACGTGCAGCTCCTACCGTGGGAACGTATCCTGCCTCCATTCTTATGCCGAGCGTTTTGCAGCCAAAAGGTTCGGGGCACACTGCGGCTTTCCATATACCTGCCGTAGCCTCGGTATTCAACAAAGAGCCAACTTCGGCAGCGACGCTCCCTTCCACTGCTCTTCGCGGCTCTACGAAAAACAAGTCCCTGACGTCCAAGACGGTGCGCCGGTCAGCGGGTTGGGTGCGGCGCGCGTTAAAGCATGACGAGGGGTCGAAAAAGTGGCATTCCGTGACATTGCCCCCCCACTTTCGGAATGTTATCCATAACATTTTCACGCACGGAGGGACAATTTCTTCGACCCCCCAAAACAAAACAGAACCAACATGTGAAAAATAAGGACTGTCCTTCTCATTCACTACATATACGCTGTGTACATCAACGTAAGAAGAACTTCAAATATCGGAGCACCATGCTTCCATTGCACCACTTTTCAGTGCTTCATACAACCAAGAAAAATAAAAAGCCGCACATTGCACCCCTCTAGACAAAATACACTTCGGGAATGTATACCATGACAAGGAAAAAAAGAACAAGCTATCTAGTGCGCTTCTCTGCAGTAATGAAATACTTTCATACGCACCACAATAACAACTAGTGCTCCAAGCCAAAGTACAGTCAACTCAAAATACACATTTCTGCCCAATCAAACTCGAAAAGAAAAACAAACGACAAAAAAAAAAACTATCATGCCCCCGAGGCCACATAAGCACTATTCCGGCTTAAGTAATTCGCGCCCCGGCGACATGTCGTTTCAGACTTCGAAGAGCCTCGTCGTGCGCTGCGGTCCATTTGACCGAGTTTGCTCTGCCCCTCCAGGTTATTTCAGTGATAGGAGCGCTGACTTCCGCGTAATTGGGGAAGCATTCCCGATAGTGCCCGGTCAACCCGAGGAATTTGCGAACTTGTCGCTTGGTCGAAGGACGTGGTGCAGCCTCCAACTTCTCGCGTGTCTTACGCCGTGGAACATGTGGTACCCGGTTCCTCGGTGTAGTGCGCCTCACTGTACGCCACAAAGGGCGTCTTCTTGAACGGCCCGACGGCCGACGCCTTCTTCTTTCACGCCGCGGCGTACCACCCGTCTCAAGCCTTCGCTCTGCCGCACGCGTTCGCTTCCTTCTCTTGCGGCGACGTTTGCGACGAATCTTTCTCTCGTTGCCTTGAACCTCGCCTCGTGTTGCGACCTCAGAGGTGTTAAGGTTCAAGCGTGCCTGCGCACCATCTTCTCCACCGCTTGGGCCTTCCGATTTCTCCGCTTTGCCGCAATGTAGGGCCGACTCATTGGTGCTTTCCCTGTGAAAATCAACAGCTGCGCCCTGCTTCACGATAGCGCCGCGGTCCTGACGCTCGGCGTCCTTGCCGATCTTTGCGCCGTCTTCGTCCTCTTCTTTTTCGACCTCCTGAAGGTCATGCCCGTGTTGGGGCGCTAGGAAAGCCTCCAGCTCCTCGCTGACCCTATTAGGGTGACTGGGATCAGCCTCGGTCTCACACGGAAAGTCCTCCGAAACGCTTTCCGTTTTCGTCTCCATATCAGCGACTGTCTCGCTTTCTTCTTCTGTCTTCGCGCAATCGGAAGAGCGCGTTCCTTTCTCAGGCGCGATTTCAATGACAGCGTGAGCTACACTTGTCGACGGCTCATCACTCCGCCGCTGTGCCTCGATCTCACGCTTCAACCCTTCAATCTCTCCATCTAACGCTAGCATCCTTCTTCGATGTGCTATTTCTCTCCGACGTTCCTCTCTGGCCTGTTCCAGCTCCTCTCTGGCTAACTCCTGTTGCTCCTTAACCCATTCTCTGAGTTCCGGGCCCTCAAGGCCTAACTGTTTGCCGTACCCGATGAGCTTATCAAAATCCATCTTCTCAATACTGCGAACTGTCGCTATACAGCCGCTAACCAGAACAGCGCGCTCACAAATCTCATGCAGATCATTCCACTAGGCGCGACAATCTCAACTGCACGGATCTACCGCCACACCGTCCGCACGCTTCTCGTTCACCCCTCACCGCTTCACTATTGTACGGAACGTCCTGTCGCGGACGCCAGTTTTGTTACGGTTTTTGCTGTATTCAAGCGTCGCCAGCGCGAAGTCGGCGACGGGAATGACAGCGGGTTCGGTCGTTCCGTACGCAAGTAGAAACAGTGAAGAGATCGGAGAAGTGTTTGGACAAAACAACAGCTTTACTCTGGCTATTGCGGCACGAGCACACTTAATACAACACTTCAGAAAAAAGACTAACCATATTCAAAGACTTAAACAATCAGCTCACAAAAATACACAAGATCAATTAACGCTAAACTAACAATGAAATCAACTAAACAATAAAGGCTGGAAAGTTCGATGGTATAAACAGGTGAAGCATACGTGTGATGACCGGCAGCGTTGCGTCCACGACGATCGGATGCGAGAAGTCCCGAAGATATCTGGCACGACTCCAATGTCGGTGGGTCCGAGTTGCAACGCCGATGTTTCCGGGAGTTAGCGCTTGAAGGAGATCTCGGGCAGGTTGAGCTAACCCGAGATTGAAGTCCCGATGCCTACGTTGCAGACGTGTCTCAACTAGGCGAACGGCTAAGTTTAGGTGGCCAGCCGATACAAAGCGCACACTAAAAACTTCTAGGAGAGATACTCGATGATCTACTTCTACTCCATGCTTGTCAAGCAGCTAGACTGATTAGCAGGGCGATATCCTGCGCTTAAATCCCCTTCGTGTCCCCTCACTCTCTTCCTGGGGGAAAAGGGACCATCTACATGGGTCCAATCATGCGCGTTTCATTGTCGCAAAAGTCCGCCCTCAAAATATTTACGACGCCCCTTTTTAATTGGGGGAGGGTTCTCCATTAATCAAACTAGACAACCTGTTTAAGGTGCCCACGTAGGCGGCTCGTGCACGTGCAGCTCCTACCGTGGGAACGTATCCTGCCTCCATTCTTATGCCGAGCGTTTTGCAGCCAAAAGGTTCGGGGCACACTGCGGCTTTCCATATACCTGCCGTAGCCTCGGTATTCAACAAAGAGCCAACTTCGGCAGCGACGCTCCCTTCCACTGCTCTTCGCGGCTCTACGAAAAACAAGTCCCTGACGTCCAAGACGGTGCGCCGGTCAGCGGGTTGGGTGCGGCGCGCGTTAAAGCATGACGAGGGGTCGAAAAAGTGGCATTCCGTGACATTGCCCCCCCCACTTTCGGAATGTTATCCATAACATTTTCACGCACGGAGGGACAATTTCTTCGACCCCCAAAACAAAACAGAACCAACATGTGAAAAATAAGGACTGTCCTTCTCATTCACTACATATACGCTGTGTACATCAACGTAAGAAGAACTTCAAATATCGGAGCACCATGCTTCCATTGCACCACTTTTCAGTGCTTCATACAACCAAGAAAAATAAAAAGCCGCACATTGCACCCCTCTAGACAAAATACACTTCGGGAATGTATACCATGACAAGGAAAAAAAAGAACAAGCTATCTAGTGCGCTTCTCTGCAGTAATGAAATACTTTCATACGCACCACAATAACAACTAGTGCTCCAAGCCAAAGTACAGTCAACTCAAAATACACATTTCTGCCCAATCAAACTCGAAAAGAAAAACAAACGACAAAAAAAAAAACTATCATGCCCCCGAGGCCACATAAGCACTATTCCGGCTTAAGTAATTCGCGCCCCGGCGACATGTCGTTTCAGACTTCGAAGAGCCTCGTCGTGCGCTGCGGTCCATTTGACCGAGTTTGCTCTGCCCCTCCAGGTTATTTCAGTGATAGGAGCGCTGACTTCCGCGTAATTGGGGAAGCATTCCCGATAGTGCCCGGTCAACCCGAGGAATTTGCGAACTTGTCGCTTGGTCGAAGGACGTGGTGCAGCCTCCAACTTCTCGCGTGTCTTACGCCGTGGAACATGTGGTACCCGGTTCCTCGGTGTAGTGCGCCTCACTGTACGCCACAAAGGGCGTCTTCTTGAACGGCCCGACGGCCGACGCCTTCTTCTTTCACGCCGCGGCGTACCACCCGTCTCAAGCCTTCGCTCTGCCGCACGCGTTCGCTTCCTTCTCTTGCGGCGACGTTTGCGACGAATCTTTCTCTCGTTGCCTTGAACCTCGCCTCGTGTTGCGACCTCAGAGGTGTTAAGGTTCAAGCGTGCCTGCGCACCATCTTCTCCACCGCTTGGGCCTTCCGATTTCTCCGCTTTGCCGCAATGTAGGGCCGACTCATTGGTGCTTTCCCTGTGAAAATCAACAGCTGCGCCCTGCTTCACGATAGCGCCGCGGTCCTGACGCTCGGCGTCCTTGCCGATCTTTGCGCCGTCTTCGTCCTCTTCTTTTTCGACCTCCTGAAGGTCATGCCCGTGTTGGGGCGCTAGGAAAGCCTCCAGCTCCTCGCTGACCCTATTAGGGTGACTGGGATCAGCCTCGGTCTCACACGGAAAGTCCTCCGAAACGCTTTCCGTTTTCGTCTCCATATCAGCGACTGTCTCGCTTTCTTCTTCTGTCTTCGCGCAATCGGAAGAGCGCGTTCCTTTCTCAGGCGCGATTTCAATGACAGCGTGAGCTACACTTGTCGACGGCTCATCACTCCGCCGCTGTGCCTCGATCTCACGCTTCAACCCTTCAATCTCTCCATCTAACGCTAGCATCCTTCTTCGATGTGCTATTTCTCTCCGACGTTCCTCTCTGGCCTGTTCCAGCTCCTCTCTGGCTAACTCCTGTTGCTCCTTAACCCATTCTCTGAGTTCCGGGCCCTCAAGGCCTAACTGTTTGCCGTACCCGATGAGCTTATCAAAATCCATCTTCTCAATACTGCGAACTGTCGCTATACAGCCGCTAACCAGAACAGCGCGCTCACAAATCTCATGCAGATCATTCCACTAGGCGCGACAATCTCAACTGCACGGATCTACCGCCACACCGTCCGCACGCTTCTCGTTCACCCCTCACCGCTTCACTATTGTACGGAACGTCCTGTCGCGGACGCCAGTTTTGTTACGGTTTTTGCTGTATTCAAGCGTCGCCAGCGCGAAGTCGGCGACGGGAATGACAGCGGGTTCGGTCGTTCCGTACGCAAGTAGAAACAGTGAAGAGATCGGAGAAGTGTTTGGACAAAACAACAGCTTTACTCTGGCTATTGCGGCACGAGCACACTTAATACAACACTTCAGAAAAAGACTAACAGTATTCAAAGACTTAAACAATCAGCTCACAAAAATACACAAGATCAATTAACGCTAAACTAACAATGAAATCAACTAAACAATAAAGGCGGGAAAGTTCGATGGTATAAACAGGTGAAGCATACGTGTGATGACCGGCAGCGTTGCGTCCACGACGATCGGATGCGAGAAGTCCCGAAGATATCTGGCACGACTCCAATGTCGGTGGGTCCGAGTTGCAACGCCGATGTTTCCGGGAGTTAGCGCTTGAAGGAGATCTCGGGCAGGTTGAGCTAACCCGAGATTGAAGTCCCGATGCCTACGTTGCAGACGTGTCTCAACTAGGCGAACGGCTAAGTTTAGGTGGCCAGCCGATACAAAGCGCACACTAAAAACTTCTAGGAGAGATACTCGATGATCTACTTCTACTCCATGCTTGTCAAGCAGCTAGACTGATTAGCAGGGCGATATCCTGCGCTTAAATCCCCTTCGTGTCCCCTCACTCTCTTCCTGGGGGAAAAGGGACCATCTACATGGGTCCAATCATGCGCGTTTCATTGTCGCAAAAGTCCGCCCTCAAAATATTTACGACGCCCCTTTTTAATTGGGGGAGGGTTCTCCATTAATCAAACTAGACAACCTGTTTAAGGTGCCCACGTAGGCGGCTCGTGCACGTGCAGCTCCTACCGTGGGAACGTATCCTGCCTCCATTCTTATGCCGAGCGTTTTGCAGCCAAAAGGTTCGGGGCACACTGCGGCTTTCCATATACCTGCCGTAGCCTCGGTATTCAACAAAGAGCCAACTTCGGCAGCGACGCTCCCTTCCGCTGCTCTTCGCGGCTCTACGAAAAACAAGTCCCTGACGTCCAAGACGGTGCGCCGGTCAGCGGGTTGGGTGCGGCGCGCGTTAAAGCATGACGAGGGGTCGAAAAAGTGGCATTCCGTGACAAAGGGCATGACTTTGAATTCGAAGAGGCCGTCTGGTGTGATAAAGGCAGTCTTCTCTCGGTCTTTCTCGTCGACCTCGATTTGCCAATAGCCGGCCTTGAGGTCCATCGACGAAAAGTACTTCGCGCTGTGGAGTCGATCCAGGGCGTCGTCTATACGTGGGAGAGGATATACGTCCTTCTTCGTGATCTTGTTCAGACGGCGATAATCGACGCAGAAACGCAGGGTTCCGTCCTTCTTTTTCACTAACACCACGGGTGACGCCCAAGGACTCTTGGAAGGCTGGATGATGTCGTCGCGTAGCATTTCGTCGACTTGTTGCTTTACGGCCTCGCGTTCTCGCGTTGAAACTCGGTACGGGCTCTGGCGGAGTGGCCTCGCATTTTCCTCTGTTATGATGCGGTGTTTCGCGATTGGGGTCTGTCGAATTCTTGACGACGACGAGAAGCAGTCCTTGAATTGCAAGAGCAGACTTTTGAGCCGGTCTTGCTTGTGCTTCGGGAGGCTCGGGTTGTCGTCGAAATCTGTGTGGGGATGCCGATTCGTCGAAGCAGGTTCGGTAGCATCGGAGAGGGCGAAAGCATCGCTGGTGTCCACGAACTTCTCGATGTAGGCGACCGTCGTACCAATGTTAGGGTGCCTATATTCGTGGCTGAAGTTTGTCAGCAGTACCTTTGCTTTGCCATCACGCAACTCGGCGATGCCTCTTGCGACGCAAATCTGGCGGCTCACGAGCAGGTGCTGATCACCCTCGATGACGCCTTCGAAGTCTGCGGGTTCCTCGCTGCCGACGGAAATGATGACGCTAGAGAAAGGCGGAACGGTGACCTGCTCTTCTATAAGATTTAAAGCATGGGTCGCTGGCGTCGTGTGGGGCGGCAGTGCGTTTTCTGAGGTTAGGGTTATTGATTCAGACCTCAGGTCGATCACGGCGCCATGTTGACTAAGGAAGTCCATCCCAAGTATCACATCCCTGGAGCACTGTTGCAGGATTACAAAGCTCGCAGGGTAAGTCCGATCATTGATAGTGACTCTTGCTGTACAGACCCCAGCGGGTCTTATTAAATGGCCTCCAGCGGTCCGAATTTCGGCGCCTTCCCACGCCGTCTTAACTTTCCTCAACTTCGCGGCGAACGGCCCACTGACGACGGAATAATCGGCCCCAGTATCGCAGTATCGACGAGAGCGGTGACGTTGTGGCCGTCGATCAGGATGTCCAGGTCGCTAGTTCGTCATCTTGCGTTACGGTTTGGTCGCGGCGTCGGATCACGGCTTCGGATCACGGCTTCGTCGGCTTGTTCCGCTGCTTCGACGTGGTGTCGTCAGGTCTTCCTCCGGTCGCGAACTTGCGTTGCCTGGGCTCCGATCGCCTTGCGGCGTGCTCTTAAGACTCTGTCGAGGCGTCGTCGTCGGCGGCGGAGGATCTTCGGTAGTTCGTCGTACAGCAACCGCACCTCCATCGGTTGCTGCCCTTAGTTTTCCGGATATGGGCTCGCGGAACGGCCCCGAGTAGGGCCGGTGTACTGGCGTCGCTGTGGTGACATGTAGCGTCCCGGCGACGGCGATCGGGACTGTCGTCGGGGCGTCCCCTGCGCTCCTGCGAGGTAATCTGCGATGTCGCGAGGTCGTTCACCCCGCTGTGGACGCGGCGCTTCGATGGGGAAACCACGAAGTCCCATCTGGCGGTACTGGCAGCGGCGGTAAGTGTGACCTGCTTCTCCGCAATGGTAGCATAGTGGACGGTGGTCAGGGGCGCGCCAAACGTCGGTCTTCCTCGGAGCGGTGCGCTGGCCGGCAGGTGGGCGGTATGGCGTCGATGGCGGTGGCGGCGGTGTCAGGCGACGATACTGTGGCGATGGGCCTTGGCGTGGGCTTGGAGGAGGAGCGTGACGGCGGGCTGCAGCAGCATAGCTCATGGCTTGCAGCTGCGGCTCTCGAAGCTGAGGAACGCCCAGTGATTGCTGGATCTCTTGTCGTACTACGTCAGCGATGGGATCCACTTGGGGCTGCGCTGAAGGTAGAAATTTTCTCAGCTCCTCTTGCACGATCGCCCGGATCGTCTCACGCAGGTCGGCGGTTCCTAGCACTTGGACGTCCGCGTATCTTGTGGGCGAGAAGCTGCGGTTGCATTGTGTCCGCATCTGGAGGGTTTTCTCTATGGTCGAGGCTTCGGATGCGAATTCGGCTACCGTCTTCGGCGGGTTCCTGATCAATCCGGGGAAGAGTTCTTGCTTCACACCCCTCATAAGGAAGCTCACTTTCTTCTCTTCGGTCATGTTGGGGTCGGCGTGGCGAAACAAGCGGGTCATCTCCGTGTAGATCGCAATATTTTCGTTAGGAAGCTGCACACGTGTCTCCAGGATAGTTGCAGCACGTTCCTTGCGGACGACGCCCGTGAAGATGCCTAGGAAGGTCGTCCGAAAGATATCCCAGGCTTGTAGCGCCGATTCTCTGTTCTCGAACCACGTCCTCGCCGCGTCTTCTAGGTAGAAGTAGACGTGGCGGAGTTTTTCTTCGGTGTCCCAGCTGTTGAAGGCAGCGACTCGTTCGTAGGTCTCCAGCCAGCTTTCTGGGTCTTCAAGTGATGATCCCCGGAAAGTCGGTGGCTCCTTGGGCTGCCGGAGAAGGATTGGCGTGGGCTGCGTGGTGTCGGTCATCGTCTCCGTAGTCGATGTCGGGATTTGTGGGTGCCTGGTTTTTTCGGGAAGCAGCCCGTACTCTGCCTCTAGTCCTTTCTGCCTGCGGCTAGTTCGACGATCAGGGTTGTCCTTTGCGTCGTCTTCTTCGCGGCTTGGGCTAGGGTCAGCGCCTCGCGGGGGGCGTCCGGAGCATGGACGAAGCAGCACCTCCACAAGATGTCACGTGGTCGTGACGTCGACGAAGGCAGCATGCGACGTATCCAAGATGAAACTGTTTATTTGGCCGAACTTGTTGCGGGTAAACGGAAAGTAAGAATAGAGCAATACACACTGGCACTGATAGCGGCGAACAGAGCGTCGGCCGTCGATCAACTGGACATCGTTGGAGCGCGCCGGCTTTTATGCATCACGCGTCGAACATTCTAGCCTTATCACTGGTCATCGCGCACGCTCTGGAATAATCTCGAGTGGTCGCGTCTTGCGCGCAATCTTAACAAAACGATCTACAATAATCGCGAAGGTTGTAGAACAATAAGGCGCGGTTTGAGTTGAGCTTTGCTGACGGTCTTTGTGGGCGAAAACCGAATACAACAAAAGTGAAAATAAGAATAGCGCGTGGCAATAGCATCATTCATCGTACTTTCTGCGTTATCTTTATCCATTATAACCAGGTAGTCATCAACGTACCTAAACACTTTTTTCACATGTGCGTCAAAGCTGCGCTCTTGTATCTTATCTACAAAGCTTAGGAAAATGTTACTAAGCACGTGCGCTATCCGCGAACCAATGCAAATTCCATTTCTTTGCACAAACATGTCATTTTCCCACGCGATAACTGTAGAGGAGAAGTAAAAGGTAAGCAATTCAAGAAAACGCTCCAGAGACATTTGGCTTCTTGCAACGAAATCTGCTTCATCGTTTCCGTCCACAATGCATGCCTTAACACAACTGAGTAAACGTGCCTGAGGCATGGAATAAAACAGGTCGACGACATCTACACTGAGCAAGTCGCACCCTCTTGGGTTGTGCTCTCCTAGATAAGCCACAACAGCTTCCGAGTTCCGCACCAGGAAGGGGTCAACAAAGGTTAACAACTGCAAGTGCTTCTGTAAAAAAGCAGAAAGAACATTCTGCCATGTTCCATGCTCCGACACTATGGCCCTAAACGGCACTTGCGCCTTGTGCGTTTTCACGGTAAAAAAATATCTTTAACCCGCATACTCCAGCACTCTTGCTGCGCTGTTTTAAATGATGCCAAACCAACTTGCCCAGTTATATATTCCCAGGCACTAAGAGGCCTGGATGGGCCGACAAAGCAAATCAAATTAACTTACAGACAGCTTCACTCAGCTGTGAACAAAGTATTGCGAGTACAGTGAAACCTCATTAATTCTAACTCAATTGCGAAATCCTGCCTCATTCTCGCGATCCCGTATTTCGCAATGTAAATCTGCATGGATAATTTGAAGCCACGGTAAGCCTGGTTGATTCAAAAACTCTTGGTGCCATATGCGAATTCCCAATTCCAATTTTGCCGCGAATCCACAGTAACGACAGCCCTCAAGAGCCATAAGACAATGAATGTGATGTAAAGATACTAATGAGTGACAGGTTAAGTGGCCCAACCTTGCTGCTGCCAGCGCAAAAAAAAAGGGGGGGGGGGGGGGAGGGGAGTTTACGCTAGCCGTGTAAAGTGTAAGAAACAGTTTGTGGTTCCAAGGGTTATAGTTTCCAGCAATATTCGGTCCCAATTTTGCCGGGAACTTGGGGAAACGGCGGGCCTCGCTGCTACCGACAGTGCAAGAGAGATAGAAAAAAAAAGCGGTTTTGAGGCCGGTGAACTGTGCCCCTGTGGAAAAGACGCGCTTTATTGCAACGCAGCGGTGAAGTGCGGGCAGCATGTCGCATGCTTCTCGCAACGTCCACGCGTCATGGTTTACCCATTCTTTGAGGGAAAAGAATAAAATGAAGTACGGTCTGACGGAATTCGCTATGTATGCGAACCTCTGATTGGCAATTGCTCCGGCAATTGCCAATCAGCAGCAAGGCCCACCATTTCCCCAAGTTCACCGCAAAATTGGGACCGAGTATTGCTGGAAACTGTAACTCTTGGAGCCACAAACTAGCTGTCACAGCAAACAACCAATTCTCATTACTTTCAGTAATGCAATGTTCTTTGCATCCTCGCATTTGCATGTTTCGATTTTTAAGTCTTCTTAATCACTGAATTAATGAGGTTTTACAATAAATTACTGCTTCCCTTATTCTTCTGGCAGCGACATAGAAACCATCGTGAGAGCGCAAAAAAAAAAAAAGAAAAAAAAACGACACTCAAGAACTCCTTCTTGAGTGTCGTTTTTTTTTTTTTTTTTTGCGCTCTCACGATGGTTTCTATGTCAAAGCACCAACTCGCCCAACAGTCAACTCTTCTGACAGCGTGTTTGCCCCTCCTGCTTGAAACTGGCCCCGCTGGTTGCGGCCGCCTTCTCGATCTTGTGCCCTAATGAGCCACCGCTTTATCACAGCAGCGCTGTTTGTCAGGGATTATTGATCAGGATAATGAACTCTGAGGCAGGCTGCGATAAAGGAACACCAAGAGACCAAGGACTAATGCCACGAGTTCAAAAAGGCTCAAATTCGTTCAATATATTTTTAACAAATAGCTCGAGTTGCCCTCTACATCGAACACAAAATACTGAAGTGTAGTGAATGGTGCATTCTATTGCAATGGCAATATTTACTTTAACACCTAACAAATGTAAATCGCTTAGTGAGAAAAAAGGTATCACGCTACAATATATGCCTTTGTGCAAAAGAATCAGTGTAATAATACCGTACATATACGTGTAATGGATCCAGGTTGTTTTCACAAATTTGGGGGGGAAAATTACGGGTGCGGGCATTGCACTGAGAAAAAGATGCAACATTTTTTTTCGTACATGTTCTCACTTGCCTTTATTTAATTGCAGTATTCACTCATTCTGAAAGTACCGAAAAAAAATTCCCCATCTCCCGCTAAAGGGAACCATCTGTGGATGCGAAGCAGCGGGGAGATAATTAGCTTTAGCGGGAGGAACGCTGCCGCTCTCATTTCACGGCAGCGGTCCGGGCGCTCATCGCGGCGCTGCACAGGAGAGAGAATGAGGTGCGCGCGCCCCGTCATTTTCATACCGCGGAACTACCGTGGCGCCCCCCAGCGGAGTATGCAGCTGTCACACCACCTGTCGTGCGCAGCCGCTCCGTACAGGATTGCTAGAGGAAAGGACGGGGGGGGGGGGGGACCGTAGGAGAGGAGAGAGAGGGGACGTGCATGCGCTGTGGAGGTGTGGGACGCGGGAGCCGTTCCGTAGAGTAGAGGATTCCGCAGAGTAGAGGATTCCTAGAGGAGAGAACGTGCATGCGCTGTGGGACGTGGGCGCCGCTCCGTAGAGTAGATGATTCCTAGATGAGAGAAAGGGGGTGAGCGTAGGAGAGGGGACGCGCATGCGCTGTGGGACGCGGGGGGCCGCTCCGTAGAGTACAGGATTCCTAGAGGAGAGAAAGGGGGTGAGCGTAGGAGAGAGGGGGGGACGCGCATGCGCTGGGGGACGTGGGAAGGAGGGACGGACTCAGCCCCCCTCCAAACACATGCAAGCAAGATCAAGAAATGGGGTCAACCTGGGCGACAGACACCACTTGCCTAGCCATTGCTAAGCAGCCTCTCTCTGCTTTCGGCCATGACTCTGATGATTGTAGTAGGGTTGACGGCCTTCATATTACTACAGTGTTCTGGTTCGCATAATTGGTGCTTCCCTACTTCATGAAAGTGGCCGGACGCGGGACACGGGACGGGGGACGCGGGACGGACAGAGCCCCGAGCATATGATGCTTCGCATCTAAAAAGAACCGCTGTCACCCTCATGCAATTGTAAGAATGTCATATCTCGCCTTCATCATTCTTCTCCTTCTTATTACGTCCCACCCCCTAACTTGCCTGTGTCCCAGATGAGGCGATCAGCTGTTCTATCGAATTTGTTCGATATTCCGTCAACCCAAGCATTTCTGCACCGTCTAGAAGAAAATCACCCCACCTTTTGAAATCCAGTAGCACACATCCACAGAGATGCCTTCTTCAGGCATCCAGTCAGTATTGTTTGGTGGGCGGCAGCCGCCAAATCTCGAAGGCTGTGCTTTTGTAACATGGAGGTGCTGAAATATCTGTACGGCTACCTTGTTTTGCTCCCGACAAAAGAATATTTCGGAATTTTCGCATCCCACATTGTACAATACTGCTAACCTACTCAAAAATTAAGGGTGTGGCATGTGCATGCATGCGAGTATACAAGTGTCTCTACAGTATTTGTACACAGCCTTCAATGCTGTTACAATAGCATTGTAAATTCCCTACGCAGGACGATCACTATGCATACAAACAGCACAGAAAAATTGCATGCGGTAATGAAATTCAGTTTCTTCTACTCCTTTTTACACCTGTAGGGTACCAGCTGCAGCTCAGAGCAAACAATCCTTTTCACAACTTGCTGCACTGAAGTCCCCCACACCCTCAACATCTGCATTGTTGCCAACACGAGGATTGACCCACCAAATACAGGCAAATCATTTAGTGTCCACATCTTAAGTTCATGCCATGGTACCAAAATGGAGAATGCATTTGAAATTTTCAGCAACGAAAGGCCAGCGAATGCTGAACATGATTTGTGCGCACATTTTTCTAGAGTCGGATACAACTCAAGAATGAAGCACCAGATACTCTTCAAAGGAAACCCCTCAGCCAACGACGTAAATTGATTTTCGTGATGCCACAGATAATTTGATTAGATGACCCATCAATTGAGATAGTTAAAGATGTGGTCGAGCGTATATTGCAGATGAAAGCGACTTGCTTGAAACAAGCCTCTGCTGAGACCTTGTGCAAGGTTGACAAATGTGTTGAACTGAACATTAGAGGACTGATAAAATAACCTGCCTGTTCAGCACAAATAAAGTCTGCACCACTTTAATAAATCACTTACCGAGGATCATGTTATTAATGTTCTTAAGCTCAGTAAATGCGTTCTTCGTTCCACAAGAGCCTTTCCAGCTGTATTCCAAAGATGCAGCCTTGGTCATCAAGTTTCGCAAAAGTATGCGAACCGTGTCTTGGAAGTCCGTGCCACCAAACCTTGAGCAGTACTTGGTCTGCAAATACACCAAATCAAGTATTCATGAAAAGCTGAGGAATAGTTAAAAATTGCAGAAATGAGCCTTACTAGTATCTCCATGTGTTCTTGCGAGGAAAGATACTCTTCGATGTCTTTAACGTTTGCCACTGTCGAAGCAGGTAACGTTGGGCAGTCCTCAGGCAACACTAAGACTCGAGTTGCATTGTTGGCATTCAGCAGCGTTCTCATGCTTTCAGCTCCACCAGGATCTTCATTTGGTTGTCAAAAACTTTTTTTAGGGGCGAAGCTCCTTAGCCTGTCGGTCGTGCGTCCCTTGTATGTAGTAGCCACCTGCTGATGACGATCGCGATCGTCATCCCCACTATGCGATCGCGATCGCATAGTGGGTACATGGAATGTACCCGCGTCATAACGATGACGCTGATGACGATGACGATCGCGATGCCATACAACACATGGCATCGCGATACCACATGGAATGTACCCACTATGCGTCATAACGATGACGCTGATGACGATGACGATCGCGATGCCATACAACACATGGCATCGCGATGTGGTCTCACATGCACATCGTTTGACCACATGCAACCAACCATCATCACGTCTTTGATGATGTACCTCAGGAGCTTCGCCCACTCATCATCATTCACTCCGCGGATATGCTGTGACTTTTTTCAAAGGCTGCAAGAAAAATAGCATGTATGCATCTAAAAGCGAAAGTGAATACGCCCTAAGCAGAAAACCCAAAATCAGCGACTGATACGGTACAGGGGAGTATTATTTGGAACTGCATAATAATACCTTATTTCTCAATTTTGTGGCATCTTCTTGGAGGAACGTTCAATATCTCATTTCTTTATTTTGTGGCCTGTTCTAGAAGTAATATTCAATATTAAATCGTTGATGTAAATTGAATATTATTGAATGTTTGTACTGGGGTTTAAATGCCAAAACCATGCTATTGTCGTGTGGCCATGATGTTGACGAAGGCAATTCGTGCGACCAAGTACCCGTAAAATGAAAGGACAACGTGCAAGTGATTCACGCTGTGAACTGATAGGGGTGTGAACAGTCATCGGCCGTTGAATAATCTGAACTGCGGTGAGGTGCGTCGGTGTTTACACATGCAGCATCGAACTTCAGCCTCACAGCTGGTGATCGCGAAAGCTTTTGAATTAACTTTACTATTCTGGTCTTGCGTGTAATCTTATCAGAATGAGCTGAAACAATCGTAAAGCTTCCCAACATTGCAGTGTGATCTGCGACGTGCATCGGTAACGTTTTTTTTGTGGGGAAAACACAAATACATCAAAATCAGTCAATGAACGCGCATGATAATATCATTATGAAGCATTCTGTTATGAGGGGCTCCGAATTATTTTCTGACCACCCGGGATTCTTTAATGTGCACTAAAATACAAGTGCACGGTATTTTCTTTTTTACATGCATGCTTGCCTGTGAACCATGGAGGCAGGTTAGCATTTTCTGTCAAAAGACTTGGGTTTGCAGGGGCTGTCAAAAACAAGAGATGTGGCAAGCAACTATCATACAATGTTCCATTTTCTAAAAGGCGTATCTGATACATGTGCTGTAAAATGCAACTGTGCTGACCTACAGCATTTGATGGAAATACCAATGTAAAAAAAGCACCAGGAAAACATTCAGTGGTCTCAAATGCCTCCAAAATGCATCTTTGTGCAACCTGTTTAAACATCTTGTCTTAATTTGGAAAATGAAAAATTAGAACTCAATAAGGGCTTTTAAGTGATGACCGTGCATGACAATTTGGTTGCTCAGGTGGTGGCCTGCCTTCGCCTTTTTAGTTATTTTTGAAGACCGCGTTCAAAGGAAGAACCTCTTTAACCACCCGTTACAATCATGCAGTTATGGAGGTGACAAGCACACAAAGGCTTGCAGGCATAACATGCATAAAAATAGTCCTATATTCTTTGCAACACATTTCGTTATTGTTCTTTGCAATGTTCAGCCGTACATGATTTAAAAGTTCATCGACAGTTATTGGAGGTTAACTTGGCAGCAGCATTAGGACGTCAGTATGGTGAGTGGATGTTAGCGTTTTATGGAGTCTATCATGGAGTAATACACTACACCATCAAGCCTGAATCACATCCAGTTAAGAAATCCACAACAATGGCAGGAGTCAGGCAAAGATGGAAGATGTTATCAAAAATACATAAACAGGGGTTGCGCTGGAGCCGGCGTATTAACAAGTGGACTTGTATTCTTCAAGGCTGCAAATGGTATCCTTGGAAAACTATGAGAAGAAATTGCATTCTTGAAGAAGACAAGTCCACTTGCGGAATGTTTGCTCCAGAACAACCCCTGTTTACGAATTTTTCATCCAGTTATGAGAGCTGTTTGACTGATTTCGATGTGGCACAATACCTGCAAAATATATTCATAGGAAAACTACAAGAAAAGGTTGCTAAAAACGCACCAGGTGACACAGCAACTTCACGGTCAACAAAATCGCTCTCCTGAGCCCAAGATGTGCTTGCTTTGGCTTGAAGACCTGTAATTTCATTGCAAAACTGCACAAGTTTTAGATGTTTTAATCACAAGCAGGAGAATATGCTGCTAAATCTAGCCTGTTTTGTAAGCAATAGAGCACAATTATGTAAATCACAAGCAGCAACGGAGATCACTCGTAAGTGTTATACAGTCAGCTTGACATGAGCTAAAAAAGAGAATGAAACAAAAAAATGCCCCCCACCTCCCCGAAGGGGAATCCGGAGGAAATGCGAATGCATTTCGCGCGCGCTTCACTCCATTTATATATGGTGGTTGTGGTTCGAAGAAGGAAAAGGCGCCTAATTTCTGCAGCCCGGTCGGGAGCACGGCGCAGTGCCTGTATTTTTTTTAATCGCGGGAGCTCCCCCGAGCTCCCGCGATGCGAGCGCCAACACACACCAGAGCGCGCTCCTCCTCTCCACTCACTCTCCGCTACTCCGCCCGCACCACTTGCTGCGGTTGCTAGGGGCGAGGATAAGCGCGCGCGCCCGCAGCTGTTGCTATGGGAGAGGGAGTGAGAGCGGAGAGATAACACCTGCCGGCGCGCGGACACGCCCTCAACCTGTCCTCCTCCCCGCGGACAACGCCAACGCCGGATGCCTGACATAGCCCGACTAAGAAATGCATTCGCATTTAAAATAATAATGTAATACTAGTACCATGTTTAGCAGGTGCCTCCACATGTCGTGACACTCCTGGTACGTGTCTTGAGTGTTGTACGTTCTACGTTGCAGACGGTTTAGAAAGTGCCCTTGATCTTCCTCTTGCAGCCACCAAGCCTTCTGTAAAGTTTTCACAGAAATGTTCATTGCACTATGCTCATGAATATGTAATTCAACGAACTTTAATAGTTTTAGGTCAATATACGTGGAACGAAATATGAATATCTTTTACCAGAAATGTTTTTAATGGCGCCACAATTTCCATTAAGAGCATGAGCTGCTATCAGTCAGCAAATTGCAGAGATTATCTGGCCATGCCCTACTTGCCTTAACTGACATAGATCTACTGCCAGAAAACTCACAAGGTGGGCCCTTTACGAGCTAGAAATCACAGTAGCCTATGACGACTCCAAGGGAGTTAAATATAGTTCCATGTGCAAATATATAGCAACAGTATGTTGACCGGATCACCAGTGTTATTATGCCATGTATGTAGATATGCTCTAAAGAACTGCATCTTATTGCGAATTGTTTATGGTTATCTAGGCTCGTACCAGATTGTTCACTTCCTACGCTGAGTAAATAATACTACTGCATAAGCCAGTCACGTGTTTCCCACTACAGGGGACACTCCACAGGCTGCTGCGTCTACTGCAGCGCCGTCAACTATTATAGCCCACCCATGACATATCCTAGCCTTTAAATGCATCTCATTCCTAGCACGTTTGCGCCAATGGAGCCGTGGCAGACCGCGTACGATGGATCCATTGAATGCTACATGCATTCAATGCACGCATGCATGCATCGAATGTACATAAAATATGATGCATGCATGCACAACGAAAAAGGTGTTCAATAGGGTGGCATGGCTCATCTATTTACATCACCACATTGGGAACCAATAGCACTATTCGCACGAATGACATTTCCCAGCAAGCGAAGGCGACCAAAGACATAAGTGTAAGTGCTATCTACATATATTGCAATATCTAAAGCCTACTAAGCAACACGGTTTAGTCGAACTGTTACAATAAGGGCCTGCCAACATTGTGCATTTGTGCAGAGCCGTCGATGCTTTCAGCGTGCCTTTGACGTGGGGCATTTAAAATATAGATAGAAAGAGATTGATATGGTAATCCCGGGTTATGCTGGTCTGGTTTATTGCATTACTTGCTAAACTTGCTACTCCAGGTATCGGGTGATAACAACAGAAATTAGTAAGCGGTGTGTGTGTGCTCGAGCCATTGTTTTGACAAGTGTACTTGTTGTCAAGGCTGCAACTGTCCGCCACAGTTGCATCAGCACACTTGTCGAAACCTCTGCTCCCGCACATACCCCCCTGTTATTAACGAATTTTTCATCACAAGCCTCCATCTTCCCCTTCCTGCCTTACCAATGCCTACAGTTACACTCAAACACATGCACTAAGAAGTTAATCAGTATGTTTTGTTGGGGCCTGTTTTTGGGAATACCAGCAGCACTTTCATATAGCACACAACACTGGCTCAGAAGCTGCCTCAGCTGAAGCTCGCTGCTGTGCTTCATTCCGAATCTGTCACTCTAGCTACAGCGCTGCCATTCGCACAATACCTGTGAGGTCTTTTGAAAATCACGTGTGAAGCACAATTGATGGCGAATTCCACTGGGAGATCCGGAGCGGCCGCCGAAATCCTGGAGCGAGCACTCGGATTGCACCAAGCCAACTCTGCCAGTGGAACACGTGAATGCTCCGCGTGAGGTCGCTCCGGAAGTTGCTTATGCATACGTCACGTAAACCGGCTCCTGAACTTCTTCGGCGTAGCCGATTATCTTCGGGCGTGCGCAAAGCAGGTCAGGAAACATTTCTTTAAACATCATTTTGTAGAGCACGTACGGTTCGTCGACATCGCTGCTGCTAATACTGTCAGCACTTGTGTTCTCGCTATCGCTCAGAGCAAAAAGTAAACCACGCAGCTCGTCCAGCAGAGTCAAAAGACACCACTTTACCAATGTAAACAAGTGCACAGGGTGACCAGACACCGCCTCAAAAAACGCCGAAGACAACCGAGTTGCCCGCCTGTGCCGGAAATGACGGCCACGCGTTGCTGGAGTTCCGGCGAAATCCACCTCTGCAAGACGGAGCAACGCGGAACGCTCCGTCGCGGAGTGGGTTGCTCCGAATCTGCCAGTGGAAAACGCGAACTTGCTCCGAATCTACCAGTGGAATGCAGATTGGCGGCCACGGAGCAAGAAAACTTGCTCCCACTCTACCAGTGGAATTCGCCATGAGTCTGACTAAAATTTTAAATGTAAACCATTTATCAATGAACCAGAGGCACCTAACCATTTCTACTTATCTGCCTGTCTGTTGGTCTGTCTATTTATCGATCTAATTTACTCCATCTATCTTCTAGCTGCCCACATGCGGGTGCTCTCATGGTCGCCTCCTTAGTGGCGTTGTATTTGATAACCCGCACTAGCAAAAGCAAATAAAATGGAGTTTGCATGAAGCTCTTCTTGGGATGCTATGCACTCTCACAAGCCTGTCATCTCGATCCTAACACTGCGTATTTTATAGCCATATCACATACTGTAATGAATCATGAGGGGGGGACATACAAAAGTCATCTTGAATCCGTACGCAAACTTCAGACACATGTCCTCAGAATAATTACCCATTCATGTTACCACGAACCTAGACTACCTTTGTTTATGAAAATGAATATTTTGCCCTATGATAGCAGACACAAATTAAAAATTGCCACGTGTGTTTTCAATATTGTTAAAAACAGCGAGCTGAAAACGAAACTTGAGATTGTCACCTGTGGTACAATTCTGAGTAAGTGGGGGAATTATCCCACTTTGGCTGTGCGCTCGACAAAACTTGAAAGAAAACACTACATTACGTAGGTGCGGTCTTTGAAGGTGTCTTATATGGTAGGCCAGTGCTCAGTGCAGGACGTACACTATGCTGTCACCTCTGACATTCGTCTGCAGGGTAAGAAAGTACATGAATTTGCGATTGTGAAACTTGGAAATTGTAAACAGCTATTGGCCACGGCACTTTCATGCAGCCAGCCAGCTCTTCCGCGAGAAACATTTCTGCTTCGGCGTGGGGGTGCGATGTTCGATGAGTAGCAGAATGCACTCACTGAGACTCACCCGTGAATGCTGCTCGGCTAGTGATGCTTTTTCTCCTGCAAGGTGGCCCATATACTTCTCACCTCCATAGTGCCCCCAAGCTTAGGCTGATGCACTCTAATTTCAATTCAAGTTGAGCCGTCCCAAATGTGTTGGTTTCCCCACAGGGGCGTCTGCGGAAGCAGGCGTTTGGTGCGTAGCGACACCACGGACCCGAGCTAACGGGGGGGGTTTCGATCCCCTCCCACGTCTAGCCGTGCGTGGCTTAGCCGTGTCCGGGGAAAAGGGGATCCTGGGGGTTGAGCCGACGCTGGGTGCTTGGACGGTTAAGGCCCCCCGGCAGAGGCAACACACCCCTTTGGCCCCAGCTTCACGTAGACGGCACCCCTGGGCTGACCCACCCAGGGGAAATCGGCAGTCGCCTTTTCCCGTCTCTCTCTCTCGACACCTTCGTCTTTATCTCTCATTATAAATCTTTCCTGTCCTCTCCTCTCTTCAATTTACTTCTTCCCTTCCTGGCGGCAAGGGTTAACCTTGTGTGAGTTAACCAACCTGCGTTACTCATGTTGGGTTATAGCAATGATGTACTGCTGACGTGTACGCATCTTCCCTTTGCCATGTCGTCGCGTCCCCCCTGTTGGGCTCGGTGGTGGGTGGCAGGCATCATTGCCGAACATACATCGTCTGTGTTATGGCATCTGCGTACCCTCTACTTCCTGATCGTCCCCCCTCCAAAGAGGGGGGCGCACCGAAGAAGTATTGAACTTATTCTCTAAAACTAAAGAAAGCTTCCCCAAGTTCCGTGTTTTGCATAGTGAAGACCCAGAAAAGACCATTCGTGCATTATCACCGTTTCTTGTGGCGAAATCCCTCTTTGAAGCAATAGGTGCCGGTTACAAGGCAACAAAGATGGCCTCTGGCGACTTGCTGCTAGAGCTGTGCGACCACGCGCAGTATAGTAAGCTGTCCAACCTCGTAACAATAGGAAAGGTTCCAGTCTCTATCACTCCGCACTGGTCAATGAACACAGTCCGTGGCGTAATATCGGATGAGGACCTCTTGGACCTCACTGAGACAGAGCTTCTTGAAGGATGGAACGAGGAACACGTGATCAATGTCCCAAGAATTAAGATTAGACGGGAAAACAAGGAAATTCCGACAAAGCACCTTATCCTGACCTTTGCGACGAACAACCTACCAGAGTTTATTCAGACAGGCTACATCAGGATCCGTGTCAGACCATATGTACCCAATCCCCGCCGGTGTTTTAAATGCCAAAAGTTTGGCCACGGCTCACAGAGCTGCCGCGGCCGGCTAACGTGCGCTAAATGCTCTGCGAATGATCATGCAGCAGACATCTGCCAGGATGAACCCCACTGTGCCAACTGTGACGGCGGGCACCCCGCTTACTCCCGGTCGTGTCCCAAGTGGAAACTAGAGAAAGAAATAATATCCCTGAAGGTAAAACAGAACATATCGTTCAAAGAAGCGCGTCAGCGTTGCTCTATTCTTAAAGGCACGTCTTATGCCGATGCGGCGTCTCAGGGGGCTGCCAAGTTCACGACCAGTGAACCAGCAGTCCCGCCTCTAGCCCCCCCCCCCCCCCCCCCCAGTGGGAGCAGCCAAAACTGCCCCACCCGCCCCGCACTCACCGGCCACTGTGGTGGCTCCTGCTAGCGCTAGTAAGAGCCACCACAACCCGGACCCTAAAGCAAGCCCGTCGACCTCCGGGTTGGTGGGGGGCAAAGGTGTCGTCGTTCGCGGCGAGACTTTTGCGAAAAACGCCTCGCTCACAAGAGCGCGTGTCCGGTACCTCTCAAGAGGTTATGGACACAACACCAAGTCCGTCGGCGCTACCAGCGCCTTTGGAGCGGCGCGACTCTAGCGACCGCTCTAAAAAAGACAAAGTCCGCATTGCGGGTCCTGGGAAGGACCCTGTGTGTTAAATATCTGTCTCCCTATACAATGCTACAATGGAACGTCAGAGGACTAATACATAACCTCGACGATGTCCAGGAGCTTTTATATGAACTTAGTCCTAAGGTGCTGTGTGTACAAGAGACGCACCTAAACTCTAAACACACGAATATTCTCCGTCAGTATGCCCTTTTTCGTAAAGATCGTGATGATGGTATCGTATCATCTGGTGGTGTTGCTATGATTGTTGATAAACGTGTCGCATGTCGTAATGTGCAACTGCAAACAGACCTAGAAGCCGTGGCCGTTCGAGTCGTAATTTTCAATAAACTCATCGCCATTTGCTCCTTGTACATCCCACCACAACATCAGCTTCACAAACGCGATTTAGAGGCACTAACAGCGGAACTCGCAGAGCCCTGCATGATTCTCGGATATTTCAACGCCCACAATACTATGTGGGGCGATTTTCGCTGCGATGCACGAGGTCGTCTTGTTGAATGAATGAAAAACTTTATTTTACAAAGAAATTCTTCCGTCGAAGGAGGAGCCCTTAGTCCAGGGCTCCTGTGGCCTTTGCCATCTTGCGAGCTCTGTCGATCAGCTTGAGCTGTTCTTCAGGCTTCGAGCAGGACAGCGCAGCCTCCCACTGCTCCGGTGTTGGTGTTGAACAGTTTGTCTTTTCCTCTGGAGCATGTTTACTCAGTGAAAAGGAACCCACGTACTATAACCTTGCCAATAAAACCTATTCTTCAATAGATCTTAGTATCGTCTCCCCAACTCTTTTACCTCATCTTAAATGGGAGGTGATTAAAAATCCGTATGGGAGTGACCACTTCCCCATACTGCTTAAAACCGCAGGAGAGATTGAATTCCCACCACAGGCTCCTCGGTGGAAGGTCGATAGAGCTGATTGGGAGCAATTCCAAACTCTCAGTAATATCTCGTGGTATGACTTGTCTGGGTTAAGCGTGGAGGCCGCGGCTGAGTATTTCACAGCTTTCCTGATCGACGTTGCATCTAAGTGTATACCTGAAACAAATGGTCTATCCTGCAAACGACGTGTCCCGTGGTGGAATGATGAATGCCGAAAAGCACGCAAAAAGCAAAACAGAGCGTGGAGGCTACTCAGAGATTCCCCGACAGCCCAGAATTTATTGAACTTCAAAAATATAAAATCGCAAGGAAGGAGGACGCGCCGGCAGGCTCGTAGGGAGAGTTGGAGTAAGTATACAGACGAGGCTAAAGTCTGGAATATGGTTAAAAAAGTGAGAGGGCGAGAAACATACACTTCCGTTGGTAAATACACAAGGCGACACCTTGGAAGATCAAGTCAACTTCCTGGGCGCACACTTTGAAAATGTGTCCCGTTCATCGCAATACACTGAAACTTTCCAGCGGCACAAAACAAGAATGGAAAAACAGAAACTGCAGCGAAAATGTGCGAAGTACGAGGCATACAATGAGCCTTTCTGCTTGGCTGAGTGCAGGCATCGCTAAACTGCTGCAATAAATCCGCCCCAGGCCCCGACCGAGTAGTATACGAAATGTTGAAGCATCTGCCCTCTGAAACTAAAAAAAACACTCCTTTCTCTTTATAATGCTGTTTGGTTTTCCGGCGTAATTCCCAGTGCCTGGAAAGAAGCTGTAGTAATCCCTATTCTGAAACAGGGCAAGGATCCATGTTTGGTCTCAAGTTACAGGCCAATAGCCTTAACAAGCTGCCTCTGTAAGTTGTTCGAAAAAAATGTTAAACCGCCGGCTTCTACACTTCTTAGAATCAAACAAACTGCTTGACTCATGTCAGTGCGGGTTTCGAGAGGGCCGATCCACAATCGACCACCTCATACGAATCGAAGCACACATACGTGAAGCTTTCGTTCACAGTCAACATTTTCTATCGGTATTCCTTGATATGGAGAAGGCTTATGATACTACGTGGCGGTTCGGAATCCTCAGAGACCTTTCAGAATTAGGTATACGTGGTGGGATGTTGACTGTGATAGAGAGCTACATGTCGAACCGCACATTCCGCGTGCGAGTGGGCAGTGTTCTGTCGCGGCTATTCACCCAGGAAACGGGGGGTACCGCAGGGTGGCGTGCTCAGTTGCACGCTCTTTATCATCAAAATGAACTCCTTACGTCTGTGCATCCCCCCCCCAGTATGTTTATTCCACGTATGTCGATGATATACAGATAGGTTTCAGGTCAAGCAATCTATCTTTGTGCGAGCGACAGGTACAGCTTGGTCTGAACAAAGTGTATAAATGGGCCAACGAGAATGGGTTCAGTCTAAACCCACAAAAGAGCGCCTGTGTCCTTTTCCATAGAAAGAGAGGCCTGCACCCTGACCCCGACATCCACTTGCAGGGTCAGCGCCTACCAGTCAAAACGGAACACAAATTCCTTGGCTTGATTTTAAATGCGAAGCTATCCTTTGTGCCCCATATAAAGTATCTGAAAAACGAGTGTATGAAAACAACCAACATTCTGAAGGTGTTGTCACATACTACATGGGGTAGTGACAAGAAATGTCTTATGTATTTGTACAAAAGCCTAATACGCTCACGTTTAGATTACGGGTCCATAGTCTATCAGTCTGCGACACCAAGCACCCTGAAGATGCTGGACCCCATGCACCACTTGGGTATTCGCCTTGCTACTGGTGCCTTTAGGACAAGCCCTGTAGAGAGCCTTTACGTGGAATCGGACGAGTGGTCCCTGCATTTACAGAGGTCATACTTATCCTATGCGTATTTTTTGAAAGTGAACGCTGACGAGGAGCATCCCGCGTACTCTGCTGCAAATGATCTGTCCCGCTGTACCCTGTTTCATAATCGTCCTCGAGTAAGAGAGCCGTACTCATTGCGTGTAAGAGGTTTGGCAGAGGAGATGGATGTGCCGCTTCTTGAACAGCAACTAATGACTCCCGCTAACCAGTTTCCTCCATGGCAATGGCAGATTATTGAGTGCGATGTGTCTTTCGTAGATGTTACGAAGCACGCGCCTGTGGCAGATATCCAGATGTATTTTCTCAAATTACAACACAAATGCTCTAGTCCCGAGTTTTTCACGGATGCTTCCAAATCTCATGCTGGCGTGTTCTACGCAGCAGTCGGCCCATCTTTTTCAGATGCCGGAGCCCTGCACCCATGCACAAGCATTTTCACAGCAGAGGCATACGCCATATTGGTGGCCGTTAAGCACATTAAGGAACTAAAGTTACAAAATGCTGTTGTATACACAGATTCCCTAATTGTCGTAACATCTTTAAAAACTCTCAAAAACCTAAAACATCCTGTCATTGCATCGCTGTACTCGCTCCTATGCACCATTTACGCTTTGGAACAGCATGTCGTGATATGCTGGGTGCCGGGACACCGGGATATAGAAGGGAATGTATTGGCTGACCAGCTAGCCACATCCGTCCACTCAAACGCTGTTAACCCATTAATGACCGTCCCTGCAACGGACCTCAAGCCCTTCATAAGAAACTCAGGACTTACTGGCAGTGCCTATGGGATAGGGAAACACAAAACAAGCTACACCTTATCAAGCCGCACCTTGGCATCTGGCCGCCATCATCCAAGACACGCCACTCAGAAGTTACACTTTGCAGACTCAGAATAGGACACACACACAGCACACACTCATACCTCTTTTCTGGTCGTGACCCACCCCTGTGCGACAAATGCGGCGAGACTCTGACCGTGCTTCATGTCCTGCTGCAATGTCCAGAATTAGACGCTAAGAGAAGAAGGTATTTCCCATTTTCATACCGGCATCAAATCCCACTCCATCCTGCTATGTTTATAGGCAGGCAACCTCTGTTTAAGAACGAGTCACTCTTTGCTTTTTTAAAAGCCATCCCAAATTTCCACGTCATATTCCCTGGCAACCCGTAGCGCCGCTTCTGAGCAGAGGCTGCTGCTGCTGCTGGGGTAGTTGTATCAAGAAAGCACCTGTCTCATGGCCTTTGGGCTCAAGGGCCTTCAGAAGGCAGTTGTGCTCATTATAATTCCCCACATGCTGAAATCACGATCACCCGTCATGCATACAACACCCATCGACCACTACACATGTCATTGCCATAATTTTATACCGTATATACTTTTACGCTTCAATATAGCGCGTGATTTTAGGGCCCCTTTACAGCCAAATTACATCCCATCATGAAACGCATTGGTCAACGCTTACACCACATCCAAAGACATGGCGCTCTTTGGCCAACCCTGGCCCTTGCGCCATAAAACCCCACTAATCATCAATGTGTTGGTTTTCTTTCAAATGATATGTATTTCTCACATCAGAGCAGAAAACTGGGTGAGTTGGTATGTATTCATCGTTAACGGCGACCTCGCACTGACAACGGAGGCAAAGAGAGAACACGACACAAGGGCTCACTTGCCACTAAAGTTTAATAAAGGAGGCACTTCAATTCGGTTGCTTACTGCTCAATTTTTCAGTCACACGAATGCACTCGCAAAACACTGAACCATTCGGTCAGATTGTGCAGGAAGAGGGCATCGGCTTATTTTGCAGGTCATGTTGATACGAGCACATATTTCAGTGTTACGGAAGGTATAGGTTGCACACATGTGTAAATATTGGTCATATGATTGGCCATAGGTACAGGTGTAAACATCGATATGGAAATAATTGGTATTGTTGAGACAGAGAAGAGACCGACGCCCGTGTTGCCCTGGTTGAACACTTACTTTTTCTTTTATTGCGTGTTCGCGAGCAGCTCCGCCTTGCGCCCGCTTCTTCGTGCGTCTTGTGCGTAGCATGGCGTTTCCCGCCAACGTATTACTGCGATAGAATCAAAAAGTATCATGCAAAAAGAATTTGATCACTATCGGCCACTCAAGCGGATAGTGTGGTGCTCGCCAGAAGCATCTCTGACGGAAGTGGCATCGCCCAGCACTCATCCATAATTGGTTAAAAACAAAAATTGCATGCAGATCTCCTTACTGCTGCAAAAATTTGCTTCAGAAATGATCTGTTTTGTTTGCAGTACTTTTAGATGCGAAGCATCCGTCCCTCCCGCGTCCGGCCAATTTCATGAAGTAGGGAAGCACCCATTATGCGAACCAGAACACTGTAGTAATATGAAGGCCGTAAACCACTACCAGAGTCATCAGAGTCATGGCCGAGAGCACAGAGAGGCTGCTTAGCAATGGCTAGGCAGGTGGTGTCTGTCGCCCAGGTTGACCTCATTCCTTGATCTTGCTTGCATGTGTTTGGAGGGGGGCTTAGCCCGTCCCTCCTTCCCGCGTCCCACACCACCACAGCGCATGCGCGTCCCCCCCCCTCTCCTCTCCTACGCTCACCCCCCTTTCTCCTCTCTAGGAATCCTCTACTCTACGGAGCGGCCCCCCGCGTCCCACACCCCCCCACAGCGCATGCGCGGCCTCTCCCCCTTTCTCCTCTAGGAATCCTCTACTCCCCACAGCGCATGCGCGTCCTCTCCCCCCTCTCTCCTCTAGGAATTCTCTACTCTACGGAACGGCTCCCGCGTCCCACAGCGCATGCACGTCCCCCCCCCCCTCCCCGTCTCTCCTGCGGTCCTCTCCCCTAGGAATACTCCACGGAGCGGCGCGCACGACAGGTGGTGCGACAGCTGCATACTCCGCTGGGGGGCGCCACGGTAGTTCCGCGGTATTAAAATGACGGAGCGCGCGCGCCTCATTCTCTCTCCTGTGCAGCGCCGCGATGAGCGCCCGGGCCGCTGCCGCCAAACGGGAGCGGCGATATTTCTCCCGCTCAAGCCAGCCATCTCCCCGCTGCTTCGCATCCACACATGGTTCCCTTTAGCGGGAGATGGGGAAGTTTTTAGATGCGAAGCATCTTATGCTCGGGGCTTTGTCCGTCCCCCCGTCCCGCGTCCCGTGTCCCGCGTCCGGCCACTTTCATTTTGTAGGGAAGCAACCATTATGCGAACCAGGGGTGCAATCGCGGAACGATTCTATTCCTTTTTCTATTCCTTTCGCCGCCATTAGCCGTCTGTGATTGGTCGAAGCTTCTGTCCATCAAGCAGCCGTAAAAGAGCCTGACGTCAAAATGACGGTACCACACAACGGGAGCAGGCGTCGCGCGTTTCCGCCCACTGCTGACGTAAGCTTCCACGTCACGCGGAAAAGAATTGGAATAGAAAAAGGAATCGTTCCGCGATAGCACCCCAGAACACTGTAGTAATATGAAGGCCGTCAACCACTACTACGGTCGTCAGAGTCATGGCCGAGAGCTCAGAGAGGCTGCTTAGCAATGGCTAGGCAGGTGGTGTCTGTCGCCCAGGTTGACCCATTTCCTTGATCTTGCTTGCATGTGTTTGGAGGGGGCTTAGTCTGTCCCTCCTTCCCACGTCCCACACCACCACAGCGCATGCGCGTCTCCTCCCCCCCCCTCTCTCTCCTCTCCTACGCTCACGCCCTTTCTCTCCTCTAGGAATCCTCTACTCTACGGAGCGTCCCACACCCCCCCCACCCAGCGCATGCGCGTCCCCTCCCCTATCCTCTCCTACGCTCACCCCCCTTTCTCTACTCTAGGAATCCTCTGCTCTACGGAGCGCCTCCGGCGTCCCACATCCCCACAGCGCATGCGCGTCCTCTCCCCCCTCTCTCCTCTTGTAATCCTGTACTCTACGGAGCGGCTCCCGCGTCCCACAGCGCATGCACGTCCCCTCTCTCTCCTCTCCTACGGTCCCCCCCCGTCCTATCCTTCCCGAGTCCCACACCACCACAGTGCATGCGCGTCTCCTCCCCCCCCCCCTCTCTCCTCTCCTACGGTCACCCCCCTTTTTCTCCTCTAGGAATACCCTACTCTACGGAGCGGCGCCCGCGTCCCGTCCCCCCTCTCTCTCATCTCCTAAGCTCACCCCCCTTTTTCTCCTCTAGGAATCCTCTACGGAGCGGCGCCCGCGTGCCACAGCGCATGCGCGTCCTCTCCCCCCTCTCCTACGCTCACCCGCTTTCTCTACTGTAGGAATCCTCTACTCTACGGAGCGGCTCCCGCGTCCCACACCCCCCACAGCGCACGCGCGTCCCCTCTCTCTCTCCTCTCCTACGGTTCCCCCCCCGTTCTCTCCTCTAGGAATCCTCTAGGGAGCGGCGCGCGACAGGTGGTGCGACAGCTCCATACTCCGCTGGGGGGCACCACGGTAGTTCCGCGGTATAAAAATGATGAGCGCCCGGGCCGCTGGCGCGAAACGAGAGCGGCGACGTTTCTCCATCTCCCCGCTGCTTCGCATCCACACATGGTTCCCTTTAGTGGGAGATGGGGAATTTTTTTGACATCAACTTAATAACTCTAACAGATGCCATAGAAAAAAATTGAAGGTCACTTTGTACATTCCGAAGTGTGTTCGGCGAAAGCGTGTGGCCATTCCACTGACTTTGCCATGTCTTTTTTTATTTTACACTCTCACTGGGATAACACACAAACCGAATGTGTGCGTGTTTTCTTTTTTGATTTTTTACCGCGAATCGCAGCGAGACGCGAGACTAATCTTCCTCCGTTCGCGTGCGTTAGTATTTTCTCGCGCTTTGCGCGTCGCGCAGACGCCATCCGCGTTCCAGCGCTGAAATTGACGGACCCTTTTGAATTTCCAAAGTGTGTTCCGCGAACGCCTGTGTGCATCGAGACAGCGTCGGTCAGAATGATTCCAAACGCTGGGCACAGCGACGCTACGCAAGCAAAGCGCGAGCGCTGTAGAGTCCGACGCGACCGCCGTCCGTTTGCGCACCCCGGCGGCCACCCGGCTCATTTGCCAGAGCTCGGATGGACGGACGGACTGATAGACAGACGGATGGACAAACGGACGGGCGCGAGACGGACGGACAGACAGACGGACGGACGCCGCACAGACAGACGGATGGACGGACAGAAAAACGGACAGACAGACAGACGGACGGACGCCGAACGGACAAACGGACGGACGGACGGACGGACAGACGGACGCCGGACGGACGTGAGCATGAGACATTATAAAAAAAAGTTTGAAGCAGCTTGAGAGATGGTGCGTGAGATCATGGCAACCTAAAGTATTTATTCATTGGGGAGAGGAACGAGGCCATTTGCACCTGTAGTGACAGTATTTTTACACAAGAAAGAATGATGTGGAAGTTATAGCATTACATGTGCCCAGTGAAAACGTGCAATGAGAACAGTGTGACACAGCTTCTTAAACCACTGAGGTTCAACCGAGTTAGGCAGTCCCCCCTCTGTGCTACGTAATATTTTTAACTGTTCACCGTGCGACGGTCGATGTCTGTCCACGTCTCACACTGGCGGTAGATAAGAGTCGGGCATGGACTGACAGATCGGCAACACAGGCGTGGCATGAATAAGTCCAGGACGGGCAACAGTAGGCCCACGTCTGGAATGCGCCCGGGTCCAAGAACAACGGACCAGCGCCGGCTACGGGAGCAACCGGAGGAAGGTAGCCAGGCCCGTGCACTAGAAGGGAAAGTTGGGCTAATTGGTGGTTCATGCTTGGGATCTAAAACAGCGCAGAATATAGACAAGGATTGACGAAGAGACGACAAGGCGCTGAACTCGCAACTAAAAAGGAGGTTCGATACCTGGTTTCAGCGCTGCCATGTCTAAGCGATTTTTTTTTTTATGGACTGTTACGCATGTTTTTGGCCAGTATGAAGGTTTGTTCTTTTTTCTCGGTTGTTACACACGTGTTGCTTTTCACAATGATTTGGCCTTTTCGTACCCTGTTTGCTCTGCCGCGCAGACTCCTTTGGTGTGCCACGTGACTAAGTCGGCTGCTGATATACGTGCGTGTGCCTTCCAATAAAGTTTAGTTGCGAGTTCAGCGCCTCGTCGTCTCTTCGTCAGTCCTTGTCTATATTTTGCGCTGTTTTTACATCCCGTGCAGTGGGTGGTCAGCAGCTGGGCTTCGTGACCAGGACCCGACGAGCACCTGCGGTCTGCAGCTGCTTGCTTCCAATCCTTTTTTGAAGATTTCAGTCTTTTTTCTTCGGCTTCTAGGCATGTCACTTTTCTATTCGCTGCTTTCTTTTGCACGTCACTTTTGTCTTTCTGCTTGTCTCGCCGTCTTCTGCCTCGATGCACCGCACACAACACCACTGACACAGCGCACCACATGAACGTACCGCGCACATCATGCCACACCCACAAAGCACGGTAGGGCGGACGACGTTTGCAGTGAGGATACATCACAGCATGAAATTGGAGTTGAGAACAGACATAGTTGAGAACATAAAATTAAATTTTCTAAAGTCCATAACTACAGACTGCATGTTCCTATTAGTGCCGTTCTTGCTGCATTTACCTGTTGATACCCCCCGATTGAACCTTCTGCATAGACATTGTCTTGACATAACCTCAATGTGCTGCTAATGACAAGACAATCACTTTGGTGAAAGAATTACGATGTCTTACCCCCGTATTCATAAACGCTACTTGACTTAAAGCGCGCACTTGACTTGAGCAAGTCTGGCTCGAGGCAGCGCTCGACTTCAACGCGACAAAGTGTGCCATCGCGTTTCATAAACCCTCCCCTCTCCTTGCTTCCGGCGACAACGCAGTGCGTCTGGGCACGAGAGTATTAAAATAAACCGCACGTAATACAGGCGTTAAACCTTTTAAAATACAGTAAACTTAGTTTGGCTACGTCTTTAATAATTGCTGCGATTGCAAAAAAAGACACTGAAACACAGTTATCCGAGTTAAGACGGGCCGCAGCAATCCATGCCAAGACCGCGCCGAATCCGATGCTGTTTCGTGGCTACTACGTAATCACCGCGCGCGAGCTCCTTTGACTTTATGTGTGTGTTTTTTTCTTCTTTTCGGCAATGCCGAGCGTGGATTCTGGAACAAGTGCGCGTAAATCAGCGCCACGCTTCACCGAAGAAGAAAAATCGATCTTGGTCGGCTTGGTGAACAAGTACAAGCACATCTTGGTGTGCAAAAAGACGGACGTGGCCTCCATTAACAAGAAGGCAGAGACATGGATAGAATTCGCAGAAGAGTTCAACAGTAACCATGGTGTGACGTCCAGGGACCCCAAACAGCTTAAGAAGTGTTGGGGACATACGAAGCAGAAGTGGAAGGAGGAGCGCGCGCAAAAGAAGCGAAAAGTTTTCAAAACAGGTGAGTGCCTTTCTTTACGGTTGTAATACGACGCACATTCGACTGCACCCCGATCAAATTACTCGCTCGCGATTAGCTCAGTTGCTCGTGCTGGAAGTGGCGACCAGTCGTGCACGAAAAGTGTGATTCGGGTCAGCTTCTTTAGCGACCGACATGGCACCGTGCCATGCTAGTGTTGTTACGTCAGGCGTGCTGGCAGGGTGTCTGTTTATAAACTGCGTTATAACGTTCGCCAAACGGGTACTCGTGTCACGGTTGCGGTCAGCTCACGGATACCAATTTAATTTGAAGGTGCACGCAATTATTCCATCAGTAGGTATAGTGGTCGCGGTTTATTCCCCATAGGCATGCGGTCTGCTGCAGTCGAAGCACGCTCATGCGACCGTGACGTAGCACGACGATTATGTATGTAATTTTTGTATATGGCCTATTTCGCTAGATAGACTAAAATTTTCTGTTTTTTTTCCCACCCGCCGCTGTGGTCTAGTGGTTACGATAAGTGGCGTAGCCAGAAGGTGGCACACCGGGACCGTGCCCCCCCCCCCCCCTTCCCCTCCGAAAAAAATTTTCGCCTACGCCCCTAGTTACGATGATCGCGGGATTGAACCCGAAGGTCGCGGGATAGAACTCCGGCCATGGCGGCCGCATTTCGATAGAGGGAAAAAAACTAGAGGCTCGTGTAATAGGATTAGGTGCCCCTTAAATAACACCACGTGGTCGAAATTTCCGGAGCCCTCCCCTCTGACTTCTCTCATAATCATATCATGGTTTCGGGAGGTAAAACGCCAACTATTGTAAAGGTACTTTTCTCTGTTATTGTACCGGTTAATTACTCATGCGATCATGCAGTTTTGTTTTTCTCTGGAGATTGAAATAGCAGAAACCTGAAGTCATGTTTATTTTGTATAGCGAATTTTCAGGAGGCGGACCGCCCCCGCCACCGATGGATTCAGTGTCGGCACTCGTTGGGGCGCTGACATCCCACATGGCGACCCGCATTCCGAATGTTTACGACAGTGATGGAGCGACGTACCTCGCACCAGTCGCAAGTGAACCTGTTCTGCAGCTCCTACGGCCCATGGTGACAGAAGGTGATCCACCGCATGACATTTATGGTACTACATTGCCTCCACGTATATTTGTTTATCCGTCATTGCAAACCTACTAATAATGATTGCGGAACTCATTTTTACAACATGATGGGGTCAAGTGTACAACAGACATAACATAAACTGCATACCCTTTGTAGCCAACACAGTAAGCTTTCCTATTTCAAACATACTTTTACTGCATTCTGCTCACAACCATAAACATTTTTGGGTTAGTCATTGTTTTTTTTTTGTCAGGCTAGCTGTGATGTTTCCACTCACTAGTATTGGGAAAAAGGAAAAAAATGGCAACGTCAGGAGGTTACATTTCTGGATTAGTACTGCATGTACAACGTCATAGAAGTTCAGTGTAATAATATTAACAAACCAATGCTCTAGCTACATAAATGACACGAGTTTGCATTTACGCTTTGTACAAATGTGTGTCTCAATACAAGGTGGAATGAAAACAAGCAGCATGTCCAGAATTTGAAAACTCCGTTCATGTCTGAGGCAATGTGATGTGTATTCTCTTGCTGGACAGTACAATCATATTCTTGCAGAGGATGACAACCATCCAGAGATCCCCACCTGTGTGGAGTTGACGACGACGCCAACGCGCCCGCACCCTCACCGATCCAGAGACGACCGAAGTGGCTCCGCCAGCGACAAGTGCACATGTGACAGCTGACAGTGAAGCCGCCCCAGCCGAATCAACCATTCCCAGAGGCAGACTGTCTTTGCTAGAGAAAAGCCTTTCGGAAGAGGCAGACGTACGCTTTGAACTATTGCGCGAGGAACACTCCTTGCGCATGAGGCTGCTGGAAGATCACAATGACCAATTCCGAAAACGATATGAGGAGCACAAGCTCCTAATGGACATCCTGAAGCGGCGAAAAGAGATAGGAGATTTTAAATTGAAGCGCCTGCAGGAAGGAAAATAAAAGATTTGGCTTATCTCTTGAATTCTCTTTGACACGTGGTGCAGTAGCGTAGCCAAAATTTTTTTCAAAAAGGTGGGGGGGTGAGGGGGGTTCAACCATGCATTATATATATTCGTGTCATGTATTTATGTGTGTGCGTGTTCATATACACATGCACACATAATATGTTTGTCAAGCGTATTGCGCACAAATGAGAAGTTTATTTGTCTGTCAGACTGGGGCAGCGATAGCTGTGCGCTGAAAGTCCCTGAGTTAGGTAAAACATCTACGCACAAGCAGATCTCGTGCTCGTAAGCCTGACATGGTATCTGCATCGCCGTTGGTGAACGGAGGGTGATGAGTGCTTTCGCGACCTTGTTCTGTGGCGGTGGTTGCTGGGCGCACTTGCAGAAATGATTGCTGGAGGTTCCGGATCCCTCCGAAGGCACGCCAGGCTGTGCAATGCGGCATATGGAGTTATCATCGTCACGGCTCGTTCAGGCTTGTGCTATAACTTCATATCGAGGCAGGGGAAGCGCCGCTTCCAAACACCAAACGAACGTTCTTCCGAGTTGCGTGTCGATTTATGCGACTTGTTATACCTGTCAGGATAAAAAAAAATTACACCATCTCCCGCTAAAGGCAACCATGTGTAGATGTGAAGCAGCGGGCGCTAACGCTTACACTGGCGGTGGCGTGGACGCTGGCGCTCATCGCAGCGTTGCGCAGGAGAGAAAACTGGGGAGGCGCAAAGCAGGCAGTGATGGAGCAGTGTTTCCCACTGGAACATGCCAATCGCTGCTAATGGGCAATGAGAGACAAAATACTCCGACTGGACACAGAGACCCGCACTCCGCTTTTAGTTTACGCGCATGCTGCGAATTTTTATTGTTCAACAACGCACAGGAGAAATCTCCCACCGGCACCACCTTGGAGGTCAAGATCCATTGCCATATATACGGGGTCGCCAGTGAACGGTTGTGCAGCGCGAGCAGTCGGTTTTTTCAACCAAGAAACTCGCTAGCAGACGCTGTCGGCGTCGCGAGGCGAGAGAGGGGGGGGGGGACGTAGGAGAGGGGGGGGACGCGCATGTGCAGTGGGAGTGTGGACGCCGCGGGCAGGTATGCCTATAGGAGAGAGGGGGGAGCGTAGGAGAGGAGAGGGAGGGGGGGGACGCCGCGGGCGCGGATGCCTATAGGAGAGAGGGGGGGGAGCGCAAGAGGGGAGAGAGGAGGGGAGGCGCATGCGCAGTGAGGGTGTGGTTGCCGCGGGGAGGGATGCCTAGAGGAGAGAGGGGGGAGAGGAGGTTTTTTATTTTTATTTTTTTTGAAAGGGTTTGCGCATGCGCAGTAAGGGTGGTCACGCCGGCACACCACCACCACCACCACCACCGGATTAAGCTTCGCCATAAGATGCTTCACATCTAAAAAAGCACTTGTACCTATCCGTGAAACATTCAAATGCATTCGAAATTCTGGCTGTACTTGCCTGACTCGTCCGGTGTCTTCTTTGGCTGGAATATGAAATGGAGTCATTAGAAATGGGTGGCAGGCGTATCCCATATCTCCAAGGAGCACCCCGGGCACTCTGCGCTCCTCATACAGCACCCGGACACGAGAGCTGTCAAAAATCCTGGTATCATGGACTGAACCTGGCCAGCTGGCAACCACATCGTAAAACTGTAGCTGTGGTCCAGTGCATTGGCGTAAATCATACGGGGGGGATCGGGGGGGTCCTGACCCCCCCTTGTGTCCAGGCTTGGGGGGACACACCTTTGAAAGGTCCCCCCCCTTGAGATTTATCTTTCAAACGTCATATTTAATTTTCTTGATAGTTATGTATAGCGCACTCTCCGTAAAACAAACTCTGAATTCGGAAACCCTTGCAAAAAGCAGACATGATGAACAAAAGTGAAACCTACTTTTCGTTTCAAAAGGCCCTGCAGAGCACGAGCCTACGAATGCAAATGTTCTAATTAAAAAATCGCCGATCATCTACGGTTATTCATTTATGTCGACTATTAGGCGGACGCCATTGACAATGAAGTACAGACCCGATCATGCTGAACTTTGACCGTGTTATTTTTAAGAATAATGCTCGCTTTTGATTTGATTTTGAAGTGCCGTTTTTATTTTTATATAATTAAAAGTAAAACCTATATTTATGAAAACAAAATGGCCGCCATGGCAAGATGGTGTCCCCTTGTGATTTTTCGGGATTTACGTCACTGGTCGTGTGACAGCCTTCAAATCATTGTATCCAAAGAATATGCAACACACTCATCAGCATAGTGCTATGAAAAACTGTTCACACATATTTGAGAGAAGGCATGAATGAGTAAGCTTTTCGTTTCTGCAGTGGAGTTCGTCATAAGGTACTTTTGTAAACACAAGAATGAATATCGCGCGCCAGAAGTAACAGAGTTGCTGCGTATAACTTAATGCAAGAGGTACCATGCCAAATTTTCGCGGCAACAACACGTTATTACGACTAAGTAGGGTCGTGGTGGGCTGCTCTAGAGTAATTGGAACCAAAAAAGGGCTCCCTAACGTGCACAAAATAATTCTAAAGTTGAGAGGCGTCTTTACAAATTTTCCCATCGAAATGCGACTGCTGCGGCGGGTTATTGAAACCGAGTCCTCGTGCTTCACCGCGCAACACCTCAGCTGTCAAACTACCGCGACGGATTTATTTACATTTGTGCATGAGGCCAACGCCACGGTGTAAGGAAAATGGTTCACTTTACGCGGAAAAGAGTGAAAAGCATTTCCTGCTGTTAAGTGAACCATTTTTCTACAAAACAACACTCTTGTCGTGAATGTTACGCTAGTTGCCATGGCGTCACTAGTTTTGTTTTATGTTGAACTATCACACATATTCCTCCTAAGAGCACGTTAAAAAGTAGAGGCATGTACGTGCTCTCTACTGTATCATTGCCATAGCTTTGTTAAGAAAACTCAGTTACAGATAGATGACCGAGTCGAGCTCACCTGTACATTCGCGGAGAAGACCCCCTTTCGGTTCCTAAACACCTCGGCATCTTCGCCGCCGGGGCTCTTGATACGCACGTGGGTGCAATCGACACACCCTGTGACACCAGGGGACTGAGCCATTTCGTAAAAATCGCGCATCACATCGGCATACTCTGAAGCCGCCGGAAAATGCACAAGTCTGCGAAACGGACAGCTTGCGATGAGACGTGTCACCCTCCGCACGACGCGGCACACAGTAGGTTGTGAAACCTTGATGAGGTCACCGGCAACAACATGGAACGTTCCAGCACCATAAAATCTGAGGGACAGGAGAAGGTGAACCATTGGCGTGAACGGAAGTCCGCGGTTTTCATGGCTTGCTTCAAGCGGCAGCATTGTCAACAGCTCTCGCACAGTTCCTTTAGAGAAACGGTAGCGTGTGAGGAACTGCTCGTTGCTGTACATGTCCAGTGGATTTTCTCGATCCCGAAGGACTCGTCGTGGCACTCTCGGCAGCGCATATATCTCGCCGAAGACAATATCATTGGCGCGACATCTGGAATATAATGCGTCGAGTCGACGAGCGAAGTCCACCATGTTTGCTCGTCTACGCGCTCGCTACGGCTCCAAGTCGGGCCGAAGGTAGCCGCGGGGCTGCCTTCGGATTCGCGCCGAGCTCGGCCTTCCAAGTTCGCTTCGAGATGGCGCTTCAAGTCAAGGTAGGTTTAAGAAATGCGATGTCGCCGCCTCAAGCAAGCCGTAAGTCAAGTTCTAGTCAAGTCGCATTTATGAATACGGGGGTTGCGTGCCGCCAGAGTTAATATACTGACTCTAGAGGAAAAGCTCCCCATAGGGCCCATGCATTAAAACCTATAACCGCTAGGGTGCCGCCATGATGGCACGACACTCAGCTTTCGGGTGACGTTCACTCACACTCGCCACTGGATGCTGCATAACCCCTGTTTTTTTTTTTTCTGTTTCATAGCTCTCTATTGCATCACAGTAAGAGACTGTCACATAAAGTCGAGTTGTTGGCTCGTGGCAACACAAACACGTACGACGAGACACTGTATACGACTCGTCCGACGCGCAAGCAAGCCGGCGCAATCGGCCGCACG
>JALIZH010010913.1:0-17202 GCA_030522465.1 Rhipicephalus appendiculatus | reverse complement strand
GGCGCAATCGGCCGCACGCTGCGCGGCAACGCTCTGAAATGTTGACATGATAGAAGAACGGTGGCGCCATCTAGTAAACAAACCTGCAAACGCTCGTTTCCGCATGCAGTACTGTAATGACAACAATGATAACGTTCCAAGATGTCGCTGCTCGTGTTGTTATAGCTTTAGCGGCCCAGCTTTCCTCTTGAGTCTGTTATATTAACTATATGCGGGCCGCGTTCCAAGACCACCGTCAAACATATTTTTCTTTGTTCGAAATTAATGCACCCAGAAACAAACTGGACAGCGTTTTAAGCCTACGATTTGATTCTTTTTTTTGTAAAAGTGTAAGATAACTATATAATAAAATATTTAATATTTAATTACACTTAATATTGAAACTTGCAAGAAATAACACATACTTCATTTTCTTTGTTGGAATGTAAGATTGAGTGCCTCGGAATTACGTTTTGCGAATTTGACACATTTGCAGACCGTCCATATTCACACCTGAAATGGTAATATTGATTCCCCTTGTTCAAAACACAATGCACACCACTTGTACTGAGTCTTTGCACAACCGGCATGGTCCTGAAAATGGTAATGCTTTTTAAATTATATATAAAAACATATGTTTCTTCTCCACAGTCTGCGTTTTATGTATGCATTGTGCAAGTATCAAGAAACACCCCAATCGCATCAATGGCAAAATTTGCAAGAGTGATCTTGCATGCAGTGAGGTCAGCTTTCATGTCACTGCTGCGGCAGCATAGCATAGTGCAATGTCAACTTTTCTTTAGTCCAAGTAGCTCCTACATAACTGATAGTGACCCGCCGGGGTGGTTTAGTTTTTATAGTACTTGACTACTGACCCAAACGTCGCAGGATCACATCCCGGCCATAACAGCCATGATTCGATCAAGGCAGAGTGCACGTTAAAGAACACCCGATGGTTAAAATTTCTGGAGCCCTCCACTACGGTGTGTCTTGTAATTATATTTTGGTTTTTGCACGTAAAACCTCAGATATTATTATGCTCAAACACACCATAATACTGAGGTGACAGCGCAACAAAAAGTGAACATTGAGGAGGGGGGACAAGCAAGAGCAGTACTGCCCCTCGCTTGCCCTATTTCTAAATGTTACTTGTTGTTGCGCTAAGACTTGACACAATGATGTTTGGCTGGCAGGTAACATACCAACAAGATGTAGAATTGAAATGGAATGCCTACTCATGTGCATGCTGCCAGAAACCTGTCCTTAAATGTGTAGCTGATATCTGGCCCTCGCTTTTGTGGTTGCCGCGTGAAGTCTAGAGTTGTGTTCTGTCCTAAGCAGCACAGCTGAATGCTGGATATATTGCAGGCATCTGTCCTCTTAACAAGCCTGTGCCAGTGTAGATGCGTGGCTCTCTCTACGTGAATGCGCTCTTTAAGCTTTCGACATAATTACTGGAGATTGAATACATTTATGCAACAAGAATTCCAATATCTTCCTTGTTGTACACTTGTAAAATATCCTGGAACAATCTATTTCCATCTTGAAATAGTACATCCTTTGGTCATCTTGCTGCGTTGTTTCTAAACTGGCAATAGAAGTTACAATGTAAAAAGCTCGCTTTTGTTTTTGTTAGAAGACATCATTCAAAGTGTGTATCCTGACTCACAAAATTTTTTATTGAACTAACATATGTACTGAAACAAGTGCACAAGGTGCCCGAGAAGAAATGAGAACCCGCAAGATTGGCATCATTTCATTCTGTAATCCTAACAGCATTCCAATGCATTTCCCAGGGCTGTGAAATAAAAACCATGTTGTGCATCAGCTTTGGTAACAGCAGCGTGCTACAACACTCAGTGTGTGTTAAACTGTCCCTGAAACACTTGTTCAAGTAATCATTGTAAAGTATTTTCGGCAAGAGCAGTCAAGACGAAGAAGAAACACGAGACCGTGGACCCGAGCGCGAGCCCGCATTCCATTTTCTTTTAGTTTTCAACCCAGCATCGAATAAACAAGACGTTCTTTACTTCTGCTCCGCTTCCTGGTTTTCAACACCATGGTGCCACGACCAGGATGAATTGAACAGTTCAAGACCCCTAACGATGAAGCTAACTCTGTGAAGAGGATGGCCCATCGACGCGATCAATGCGGCGACGTTGCGAGAGAAACAGACGATCCACGTCATCACGAGCCCTTCGATTACTGATGTGACGACATAGAAAGGCTACGACGGGAAAGGTTCGAGCTGCGGTCACCAGGATCATCAACGACATGACAACTCTTATGCAGACGGAACTAACGCCAACTGGTGAGCTAACTGACCATCTTAACCTATTGAAAAAAAATTACACCATCTCCCGCTAAAGGGAACCATGTGTAGATGTGAAGCAGCGGGCGCTAACGCTTACACTGGCGGTGGCGTTGACGCTGGCGCTATCGCAGCGTTGCGCAGGAGAGAAAACTGAGGAAGCGCAAAGCACGCAGTGATGGAGCGGTGTTTGACTACTGGAACATGCCAATCGCTGCTAATGGGCAATGAGAGACAGAAGACTCCGACTGGACACAGAGACCCGCAGTCGGCTTTTAGTTAACGCGCACGCTGCGAATTTTTATTGTTCAACAACGCACAGGAGAAATCTCCCACCGGCACCACCTTGGAGGTCAAGATCCATTGCCATATATACGGGATGGACAGTGAACGGTTGTGCAGCGCGAGCAGTCGGTTTTTTCAACCAAGAAACTCGAGAGAGGGGGGGGTAGCGTAGGAGAGGAGAGGGGGGGGACGCGCATGCGCAGCGCGGGTGTGGACGCTGTGGGCAGGGATGCCTAGAGGAGAGAGAGGGGGGACGCGCATGCGCAGTGGGAGCGCGGGGAGGGATGCCTAGAGGAGAGAGGGGGGGAGCGTAGGAGGGGAGAGAGGAGGGGAGGCGCATGCGCAGTGAGGGTGTGGTTTCCGCGTTAAGGGATGCCTAGAGGGAGAGAGGAGGTTTTTTATTTTTATTTTTTTTAAAGGGTTTGCGCAGGCGCAGTAAGTGAGGCCTCGAGGCACACCACCACCACCGGATTAAGATTCGCCATGAGATGCTTCACATCTAATAAAAGAAACGATGCTAACGGACCTTGACAGCCAACTAGAAGAGCATGACGCTGACGATAACCTTCAGGATGAGAGCCAAAGCGTCGGGCAATACCAAGATTCGATCGTCCACACGAAGTCCCGCGCTGAACATATTTTATCTGCAACTCAAGCTGTAGCTACGCACACATCTCATGATGACTCTCATCAATCTCGTGCCCAGATTAAGTTACCTAAGCTCAATGTACCAAATTTTCATGCTGACCCCATTAAATGGCCTGAATTTTCGGATCAATTTGAGTCCGCCATTCACCAAAACCGATACCTCGCGGACATAGACAAATTGAAGTATTTCCGGAGCTACCTGTCGGGTAAAGCGGAAAGCGTCATTAGCGGCCTGGCCACAACCAACGAAAGTTATAGCACAGCTATGGTCTTCTCAAAGAAAGATTTCGCCATAAGTCGCTGATTGTCAACGACCACATGCGCCGGCTTCTAAACATACATTAAGTTCGCTCGTGCGAAGATTTCGAAGGGCTTCAAAGGCTGTATGAAGAGGTTCAAATCCCCGTGAGATCCCTTCGTAGCCTTGGTGTCCAAGAGAAAGCGTATGGAGTGTTACTGAAAAAAGCAATAACACAGAATCTCCCGCAAGAAATGGTACTCCGTGATACTCAGCGCACCTTGTCGTCTTCGACAAATACAAGTGGTACTAGAGGACAACTAGGTGAATTGTCTATTCTTCTAGATTTCTAGAGCCTTGAAGTGAGAAGCCGGGAAGAGGCATTGCTGATGATGATTGAACACAGAGAACGAGCCTCAAACGGCAAGCCAAAATCTAATGAATGTAACTGAGGTTCAGCGTCTATGTTAACCGTGAAACTCTCTCCAGAGAGTTGTATGCTCTGTAATGGCAAAGATCACTCGGTGGATACCTGCCCAGCTGAACTAACATTACATGAGAAAAAAGAGGAGCTGCGCAAGTTGGGATGTTGCTTACGATGCGCTAGACCATTTCACAGAGCGAAAGAATGCAGAAGTTCGAAGAGATTGAGCTGCGCGAGTTCCAAGGGACGGCACATCACCTCGATGTGCGACCCAAAATGGAAACAGAAGAATAACGAAACACAGACCAGTGTTTCCAGTTCGTCTGTAGACTCGCTAAAGAGCACAGTATTTATGCACACCGCGCAAGTTAGGGCTAAGGGCACTTGAAGGAAACGCCTTGTAAGAATGTTACTTGATGGTGGCAGTCAACGCGGCTTCATCACAGAAGAGTTGCCTGGAAAGCTGAAAGCCTCGCCTCCGTGTTAGCCGAAGAGCAATTAACTATCTCTGGATTCGGAAATATTTCCACACTGCGAAAATATTATTGGAGAGTACGCGTTACGCTGCATAGCCAGCACGACTCAAACTCTATTGAAATAGAGGCTATAAATGTCCCAGAAGTATGCAGTAACTTGTCCGCATTAATAGAGACAAGTGTGCTTGAAAGGGTGAAAGACCGGAACTGTTTGGCTGATGTCACCGTATTCCAGGTCTCACCTGAGCATGGAATATGCGTGCTTGTAGGTGCTGACTACTATTGGCAACTCGTCAGCGGAAAAAGTCAGCGATTGGCCGACTCCTTAACCGCTATCGAAACAATCAATCATGGGATAGACACTACATGGCGAAACCAGAAGTTTCGCGAACCTCAACCAGCCAGACACCGTAAGGACCTACAACATATGACTAATGGAAGCCAATGTATCTGAGCAACTGAAAGCTTTCAGGGAAGTGAAGCATCTGGGACTGGGTCACGAAGAGATACATTCGAAAGATGACGAATACGTCCCGGAGAACTTCGTAGAATCAACTGTTAAAAAATCAATGCACGCTACGAGGTTGAACTTCCTTGGCGGAACAATTATTCCGAGCTTAAAGACAACCGGGATGTCACTTTGAAGAGGCTTGAGTCCCTACAGAGAAAGCTATGTCAGGAGCCCGAGTTTCACAAGGAATATGACACTGCGATAAGGAGCAACTACAAAAATGGCTTCGCTGAGAAGGCCCCAACGAGCAGTACGAGCGGGCATGTCACCTACTACATGCCACACCGAGCGGTAGTAAGACGTGACAGAATTGCAACAAAGGTACGTGTGGTATTTGACGCCTCGTCTCGCGCTCCAGGCTCTCCTTCTCTCAACGTCTTGTGCACTGGGTCAAATTTGAACCCCAACATACTTGACCTGCTGCTGAAGTTTCGCAGCTTCAAGATTGGAATTTCTGCCGACATCAAAAAAGCGTTTCTTCAAGTGTCATTTGCCGAACAAGACCGAAACGCGTTTCGTTACTTTTGGTTTGAGCAAGAGTCTTCTAACCTTCAATAAGTGGGCATGACAAGGGTTCCTTTCGGCGCCTGCAGCAGCCCCTTTCTCCTTGCGGCAACTCTGCGACACCACTTGCGACTAGTGGACGGCTAATACCCTACGACTGCCCAACTACTGAAATATTCCTACGTTGATGATTTAGTCATCGGAGCCCTTTTCTACTTGATGATTTAGTCATCGGAGAGGAAGCACAACAAATCGTCAGTGACTGCTTCAGTATTCTGAAAGAGGTGGCGATGAATCTAACAAGCGGGGATGCATCTAACAAAGTGGACGACAAATGATGAACATTACGAAACTATTACAACAGTCAAGACTTGAAGATACAGTTCGATGTAGGAAACCAAAAGAATATTCTTGGACTTTTTGGGATACCGACAAAGACATTTTAAAGCCATCATTAAACAAGATGCTTGAATCGACAAGTGAGCCAAAGGTTACGAAGCGACAGATTTTAAACTTCGCCTCACTCATGTACGATCCTTTCGGGTTCTTGGCGCCGTTAATTCTGGTGGTGAAGTTATTAGTACAAAGGCTGTGGCTACAGAAATACACCTCGGACGCGCCCCTACCCGAGTCTATTCTACTGGAGTGGACAGTGTGGACTAAAGGCCTGCTAATAGTCAGCCAGTTGGAAGTTCAGAAACATTTTGGCCAATTCGTTGCGGGCAAGAATTTCCGGGTTGCCACACATACCTTTAGCGATGCAAGCCCTGCTGCGTACGGCGCCGTGCTCTACCCTCACATACGAGACTTCAATGGAGCCATAGAAGTTCAGCCGCCGACAACTATATCAAGAGTAGCACCTCTACAAAATGACTGCCTTACGGCTAGAGCTTATGGGAGCGCTTGTTGCAGCTTGTATTATTGCAACAGTGAAACATACCCTGAACCGAGCAGACTTTGAAACTTTTATGTGGACAGTCTCTATGATCGTGATTCATTGGCTACGAAGTTCAACAAAGCGGCGGAAACAGTTCGTGGCAAACTGAGTCGCGGAGATACTCTCCCTAACGGAAGTGGATATGTGGAGACATTGCCCAGGTGACCAAAATCCTCCCGGTTTACTGTCTACAGGAGCCACCGCGGAGCTACTGCTACAAATTTCGCTTTGGTGGAAAAGACCAAACTTTCTCCACACTGAGACGACATTCGACGAGCCCTGCTACCGTGAGGATACAGTCGACAGAGAAGAAGAAACTAAGTGTTGGAACGTAGCTGTACGACCTAAAGCACTGCACGGGCCTGATTTCTCGGCCCGGGCCCGCTTTATGAAGCCCGAGCCCAGCCCGGGCCCGTGGTTCCAAGCCCGGGCCCGGCCCGGGCCCAGGCGTTCATTACTAAACTTATCCAAGGCGCGCGTGTTCATGACCAGGCCCGGCCCGAGCCCGCTAGGGGATATTAGTTGTTGATGATGATTATTAATGAGGCCTTGCGCTATGTAGTGGGCGATCGACAATGGCTCGGAACGGCTCGCCAGGCTTACGCGTTTTACAAGAAAAAAACACTTCAAAATGAAGGCTAGCTCTTTGCTTTTTTGACAGAATTGCTAAGCATTTCCAAAATAAAGGAGGAAAATAGCTGAATGGCACGCAGTTTTTGTTTTGCCGGCTTTACGGTAACCTTTCTGAAATTATTTTCAATGGCTTCACAGGATTTTTGGCCAACCACACCATCAGACAAAATAACAAAGCAACCTTCTTTATCAGCGGTTAGAACACATAACCCCCCTTAGACGGCAAGTGTCTTGCTACCCGATAGAGCTTCTTGGTATTATTCGAACTTCCTCGTGCTGTTTTAGCTTTTGCAATAGTATCTACACATTCGGAAACACACCTTGTTCTTTCTTTTTTGGGAACGAGACTGGAAATGGTTCTCGATGCTGCAAGCTTTGCAGGTGGACAGAGCTCCGGTCCCAAAGCGAACTTGGGTCCAAGCTGAAGAAGCTGGTAGTCTGCCTCAGGGATGAAGTAGTCCCCAAGCCTTACCACTCTTCCTTCACGGATTGGCGGTTTTTTGGCAGTGGGCAGAACAGGCCTCACCGTGTTCCAAAGGAACTCCATAGTCATGTCCGCTGTTTTACACCAGTCCAGAAATAGGCGTCGGCTAGATCCACCACACTGTGTATTGCACGCTGCGCGCACACAATCTTTGTGGTAACGCACTTGCCGCCAAGATTCCGCGGCGATAATACAGCATATTCTTCTGCTGTGTCCCGTCGACGGTTTCATGAAGCCGCATAGCTTTTGCACGTCAGGAGGGCACGTAGAATGTCGAACATGCCACGAAGCCACATGAGCTCGGCACACGCACAGTGCTATTAGTGAAGCCAATATTGCTGGGTTACCAGGACGAGAATTAAGACACGGAAAAGAGCCCACGGTACTAGAAACGTATGTCAGTAAGACTGAGAGTTGGCGATCGTGTGTCTCTATCTTTCTTGTCCTTGTCTTTTGTGCGCGCAAAAAAAGTTTAAATATGGATAAGGAACCTATTATTATTACTATTATTATCAGTACTCCGATATCGTAGGTGAAAGTTAATGATATATGAACACGAAAACATGTGAAATCAGTGTATTTTAGATGTTTGAAAGGTTTGACCACACCAGCACATATACGCACACGCACGAATACCGTATTTACTTCAATGTAAAGCGACTTCTTTTTTCAAGATTTTTGCTACCTGAAATCGATCCTTGCGTTGCAATCGAATACCGAAATGCACACGAAATACCTATCTTTTCTTTCTGTACGCAATGAAAAGTCCCTCCTCGCGTTACATTTGTCGACGCGTTACAATCCAGTAAATACGGTTTGAATACAAAACGCCTACGTTTGTTCGTACGGCAACTTTAAACCTTGTTGTATTCGACGCAACCATACTTTGGGCGGTTGCCGCTGCTGAAGGACGTGCGCTCCGTTCGATCGATGATTCTCAGCTTTGAAAATGCCCTTGGAATATAAAAAATTTCCTGCTAAAATTGGAGTTCATCGGATAAATCTGAATTCTCAAAAATTCTACCGACGAGTCTTTATGGGATTTTTCTGATTTATCCTGAAACACGGCGCCCTAGTTATAACTTCCCCCCTCCCCCTCTCTTTCGATAGTCTTCATGCTGAAGAGAAAGTTAGGGGTTCCGCGTCACTCTGGAAAAGGAGTCGGAGTTCCCCAATGCCAGCAAGTTTGAGAACCCCTGCTGCAAAAAAAGAAAAAAAGAAAAAAAAACAGCAAACACGAACAGAACGGCTAGCTCTGTCTTAATCGAGTGTATATGTAAGAATAAAATGTTCACCGACTAAGCAGATTGCCTGGAGAACATTACCACGTGCGTTTATAAACTTTATTTTGATGTATTTAGGTTTCAGCCCCAAAAACTGTTAGCAACGCTCGGCGCAGACGGCGCCGCAATGCTTTTGAGCTTGAGCGCCGCCAGCTTCGCGAATGTTTGTTATGATTCTGTTCAGATCTTAATAATCGAAGTTAATTCGAAAGCATACGCTAGCACCAGCGGTACCGTGGGAAGGTTCGATGAGTGCTTTATGAAAGACGAGACGATTCGCCGATGATCAAATTGCTCGACGGCTAACGACTGTTGACGCCGCAATCAGTTTACTGTGTGAATTGTATTTTAATTTTCGGGACACAAGTCTGCCCCAACAAAAAAGTAGTATTGAACACGCTGACTGCTGGCTTCGTCAACGTTACGACCACGTGGCCATATGTTACCCGCAATCTTGCGCATCATCGCGAGGGCACACCCCACCAAACTACACCACACCACATTGTGCACTCATCCATATGTCCACTATTTCCTGAGCGAGGTACTACCAGAGTTCCTCAATGTACTACGCCTCGGGCTTTGCATAGCGTGTGCAGCCGTGGCGGCCATGACGCGACAGAAGGCTGATGAGCTGCGTAGAGCTCCGCGCAGCGTAGCGCCATCTCTCGAAGAATGCAGCAACTCGCGCCGCAAAACCGCTGCCTCCAAGATTAGCGGGGGCAGCGCGCCGTTTACTGGTCCACCGCTGGCGTTCAAATGGGCGCGGACTTGGCGCTGACATATAAGAGAGAAAGTGTATGATGCCCTATCTGCCTTTGGAACGTCGCTAATTTAAGCAGTAAACAAGATTTCAGCGTAGAAGTTACACCATCAGTGATACTGTAAACGAACACCACGCGGAACCGTGAAGCAATATGAAATCGAGAGTTCGATGGAAACCCGTCCGTTCGGGATGAAACATGATGAAGGAAACGAAGTCATAGCATGCAGCTATGATTGGTTACACCATTGACTGGATAAAGGCGAGTACCATCGGGAAAGAAACAATCTGGAAGTCACCCCTGCACCTCGAATCGCTCGAGATACAATCTACAAAGCAAACACCGAATCGCAATGATGGAAACCTCGCCTCGTCCTACGCGCGGTGCTTGCGTCACGTGGCTCACGAAGGCGCCTCTAGCGGCAACAAGCGCATATTTGGAAGGATGTTCTCAGCCGCTCGCACAGGGGAGCAATCGCGGAACGACGCCTTTTTCGATGCCAATGCTTTTCGTGCTTTTCGCGCTTGGCCAGTGGTCAGAGCGACGGTCCGTCCGCGTTATCAGCGTGACAGCCAGCCGCGAGTGTTGGACGATAAGAATAGCATAGCATAAGGCATCGCTCCACGACAGCACTCCTGCAGCGGCCGCGACAGTGCAATCGCTGCTGTCGTCTGTTTCAAGCTGCCGCCGATTTTGCTGCCGCGTTATCCCTAAGGTGATAAGCTGTGATCGTTTAGTGAGCGAAGCGGCCCGCGCTACAACACGCGTGCAGTTTGGGTCAACGCGCTCGTCGCCTCCGTTGTCGTTTTCGGCAAGAATTAGATGTGGCCGCGTTCGCCTGAGGGCGCACGAAGTCGGGCGAAAAAAAGCACACGCGCTAACACTACGGTTCTCTCACGGCTGCTAACAATTTACTGTCTTTTGAAATGAAACGTGAACGAAAATGCCTCAAGCGAAGCACCAAAGCACGGCGCAATGGCATGTCGCCGCTTGAGTCGTCTGCTCCCGTATCCTGTCAAATCTGCTGCCGTGGCCGCTTTTGCGCTGGAGGCAGCGCACGACTGTGGCGGCTCCTAACGTATGCACGGTGCCTATACAAGAGACATGGCTAGCTGTTCGGGCTCACTGTGAACAAGGCTTCTGTATGGAAGCCGAAACGTCGCCGTCTTTTAAGCTTTTACTTTGCCGGTGTGCTTCGTTTCCTTCATCGTGAAGCAATATATTTTGCAACTTGTTTGTACTGTACCTGTGGTATGTAATGCTGTTCTGTAAGAAGGGTGGACTGCCAAAGACCACACATCTTAGAACTTCAGCGCTGATTGCCCGGATGTCTCTTTGCGGTCTCTCCACGACGACCGGATGACCTCGTTTGAATTCAGAAATTACGGCGCTTCGTTATGGCTCAAGGTCACTTGAACGTCGCCGACAATTGGAACGAAGCTCATTTCATGCTTACTAAAAAAAGTTAGCGCTAACGAGCAGCAAACCCAAAATTGAACGGTCAGAAGCCGAGTGGGTTACATAGGGCGCGAAACTATCATCTCCTAGATAGCAGGCTAACGCGCACTGCTTCATGAAATGCTGCTACTCGAGCCGAAATTATTGCGTCACCAGTTTCGTCACGTCATATTTGACGATTCATATTGTGGTCGAAGGAGCATGATTTCATGAAGTAGATTTCACAGGCCTCTGCCGTCTAGGAGGCGTTGGTCGCAGCCTGTGTATCTGTCAATCTCCGCCACTGGTCTTCACTATTGTGGGCATGCTGGCCTTGATGGCCACTACTGCTCCCTAAGTTTCTCTTCAAGCAGGACTTCTGTTGCAGGCGGCGTCGGCGTACATTACAAATCATAAATACATGCGCGCTACCATCCATCCATATGCTCGACCACATCCTTCCGCCACCAACCTCATCAAGGCTGTTCACACAAAAATACTGCTCACCCAACCTCTACCCATCAACGGATAGAGACATATTGACCAATAAAGAAAAGATCGTCAGCCTGATTACACCGTATGAATTGCCGAACACAATGCGTAGAAATAAATGCACCTCATTCAAGAGAATACTGTGCAAATTATTCCTGTCTACAGCCAACATGCTAACTTGGACACTGCTAACCTCTGTGGACACAGCCAAACCTGCCACACTTTAATCGCAAAATTTGAAGACATACCCAGTAGCATAAATGTAATACACAAGTCGCCGCGCTAAACTTTAAGAATTATTCAGCGGCGTAAATCATATCATTATTTCTTTCGTAATCACAACTCATCAAGCGCTTAGGTGTACTGATTTTTCTGGCAGTAGCATGGGCGGTCTTCTCGCTTCCAGGTTTGTCAGGTATTCACAGAACGTTGGTAACAGCTTAATGAGGAGAGCGGGAGCGCCAGAGCGGGCGGAAAATCATGTTCGCGCTCATCGAACACGTTCAGATTTCTTTCGCCGCTTCTGCATATTAGCGCCGCCACCTTCTCGACGTATACCTACACCATGAACAAGTGAAGTTGCTTTGTATGTTTTCTGAGCCATTTACTTCGTAATAATTTCAAGTTCTGCGTGCAGAATACGGCGAAAGATATAGTTTTCACGTTTTCTAGCTGTTCGTTCAGGACATAGACCAGCAGAAGCTAGATTATTGGCCGAACACGAAATGTGTAGCTGCATCTGCACTGTGACCTTATGAGCAGTTGCCTTTGATGTAAAAATCGTTTGGCGGGTGTAAGTGTACTATTGAAGCCATACCCAGCACAAAAAGCCCATCGTGGTAAGTGACGCCGGTGAACCTAGGGCCTTCTCATCCCAACTAGCCTTGCTACAGATGCTCTCAGGCTGACAGTGCCCTCGCGTATTACATTTCGCAGACCCCCGCAGGGGCGTCTGCGGAAGCAGGCGTTTGGTGCGTAGCGACACCACGGACCCGAGCTAACGGGGGGGGGGGGGGGGGGGGAGGGGTTTCGACTCCCTCCCACGCTTAGCCGTGCGTGGCTTCGCCGTGTCCGGGGAAAAGGGGATCCTGGGGGGTTGAGCCGACGCCGGGTATTTGGACCTTTAAGGCCCCCCCCGGCAGAGGCAACACACCCCTTTGGCCCCGGCTTCACGTAGACGGCACCCTTGGGCTGACCCACCCAGGGGAAATCGACACTCGCCTTTTCCTGTCTCTCTCTCCCCTCATCTTGGTCTTTCTCTCTCACTTTTGATCTTTCCTGTCATCTTCTCTTTTCGGTTTACTTCCTAGTTTTTCCTGGCGGCGAGGGTTAACCCTGTGTAGTTATTCAACCTCGGATAGCTATATTAGGTTATAGCGGCGATGCATGGCTGGCGTCTCCAAGTTTTCGATACTCAACCTTGTAGCGTCCCCTTGGGCTCGGTGGTGGGTGGCCACTTTCGCCGCCGAATTCTTATCCTTTATATGGCAAACTCTTTTCCTCCGCTCCCTGATCACCGCCAGAAAAGGTGGCGCACCGATGACTTCACTTTTGCCCTACCCAAAGAATCGTTTCCAAAATACCACGTAATACACAGCCAGCATGAAACAAAAACTGTCCGAACAATCTCACCATTCCACGTGTCAAAATCGCTGACGGAGGCGATCGGACCAGGTTACAAAGTAACAAAGATGGGAAGCGGCGATCTTCTTCTGGAAGTTCGTGACAATCACCAGTACGAGAAACTGTCAAAACTTGTAGCTTTTGGGGACATCCCAGGATCAGTGGGCCCACATAGGTCGATGAACACAGTGCGCGGCGTCATCTCTGACGATGACCTTCTCGAACTCAGTGAAAGTGAACTCCTTGAAGGATGGCAAGACCAGAACGTTGTCAAAGTACAAAGTACCACGATAAGACGAAACGACAAACAAATCCCAACTAAGCACATAATCATTACATTTGGAACAAGCAACCTCTCTGAATCGATCGAAACCGGCTACTGTAACCTTCCTGTGAGACCATATATACCGAATCCACGTCGTTGCTTCAAGTGTCAGCGCTTTGGAAATGGGTCGCAAAGCTGCAGAGGGCGTGCCACCTGCGCTAAATGTGCATCCAATGAACATCTGTCCGACGATTGCAACTCTGCCGCCCGTTGTGCGAACTGCGAAGGGGACCACCCCGCCTACTCACGATCATGGCCCCTCGTGGAAGAAAGAAAAAGAAATAATAGAACTCAAAGTTAAATTCAAGTTGTCCTTTCATGAGGCGCGCAAGCGTTATGCTCCATATAACCAGCCCTCTTCTTCCTTCGCAGATGTGACGCGCCGGGGCGCCGCGCCACGTCTGTTCGCGCCCGCGAGTGTCACACCGAGTGTGACCGCGGTCGCGCCACCAGCGCCCCCGGCTGGAGTAGCCCGTGCTGCTCCGCCCCCTTCCAAACAGGGCCAGCAGACTCCCGAGTCTGCCGGACCCCGGGCCACTGCGAAAGCAGTCAGGTCCCAAACCGCCGTGAACGTGCCTGCCGAGCAGGCACCATCCGCCACCTCACAAGAGGTGATAGACACAAGTCAGCCTCCTCCGGCGACTGAGACGCCGAAGGACAGGTAGCAGCTCTTTGGAGCGCGCCAGAAAAAGAAAAACCCCGCATTACAGGGCCCCCCAAAAGGCCCTGTAACCTAAGGCAACACTTTTTTACACACAGCACCAAACTACAATTAAAATGGAGACACAAATTCTACAGTGGAACGTCAGAGGACTGCTCAGAAACCTCGACGATGTCCAAGAACTTCTACACGAACACTCACCAAAAGTGCTGTGTGTACAAGAGACACACTTAAAATCCAAAAACACGAACTTTCTACGCAGTTTCGTTATTTTCCGAAAGTACCGGGATGATGCTGTAGCGTCATCTGGTGGTGTGGCCGTTATAGTTGATCAAGGAATAGCATGTAGACACTTACCACTCCAAACGTCCCTTGAGGCAGTGGTTCTTCGAGCGGTTCTTTTCAATAAGGTCGTCACCATTTGCTCTCTATACATACCCCCCACACTACAAGCTCCAAAAACATTGAATTCCAGTCGTTAATAGATCAACTTCCAGAGCCTTATCTTATCCTTGGAGACTTGAATGCACACAGCAGTCTGTGGGGTGACCCTCGCTGTGATGCACGAGGCCGTCTCATTGAACATTTCCTTTTCTCTTCCGGTGCATGTCTCTTGAACAGGAAAGAGCCAACATATTACAGTCTTGCTAACAATACTTACTCATCCATAGATCTCAGTATCGCATCTCCATCGCTTCTACCCCTACTCACATGGAAAGTCATCAATAATCCTTACGGAAGTGACCACTTTCCCCTAATACTGAGCACACCAATATCGAATGAACGTCCTCCACAGGTTCCCAAATGGCACACGGCTAAAGCCGATTGGGAACAGTTTCATAAAGTTACTCGCTTAAGTTGGACTGATATGTCTGGCTTAAGCATAGATGCAGTCGTAGAGTACTTCACAGCTTTTCTGATAGATGCTGCAACTAAATGTATCCCACAAACAACTGGACTGCCCGGCAAGCGACGTGTCCCTTGGTGGAACAATGAATGTAGAAACGCCCGAAAAAAAGCAAAACAAGGCATGGAGGTTGCTTCGGAACTCACCGACAGCCGAGAATCTTGACACTTTTAAAAACATTGTCTCAAGGCAGAATAACGCGCAGACAGGCTAGAAGGGAGAGCTGGCAGAAATTTTTATCCGGAATAAATTCATACACACAAGAGGCGAGAGTCTGGAAGATGGTTGGAAATGTAGCAGGACGACAAGCACATTCACTTCCTCTAGTAAACACACAAGGCGACAGCTTGGAAGACCAGGCGACCTCTCTCGGCGCACACTTCGAACAGGTCTCCAGTTCGTCGCACTATACTGCAACTTTCCAACAATACAAAACAACAATCGAAAAACAGAAACTAGAGCGAAAATCCGCAAAACACGAGCCACACAGTGAACCTTTCGTCCTAGCCGAGCTACATGCATCGCTTAACTGCTGCAGTGATTCCTCCCCAGGCGCTGACCGTGTAGTATACGAAATGCTAAAACACCTGCCCTCTGAAACTCAAAAATCCCTGCTTTCACTGTATAATGCTGTTTGGTTTTCCGGTGAGATCCCCTCTGCCTGGAAAGAAGCCATTGTTATTCCGATTCTAAAGCTAGGCAAAGATCCATCTTCCGTTACCAGTTACAGGCCCATCGCACTGACAAGCTGTCTGTGTAAACTTTTTGAAAAGATGGTAAACCGTCGACTAATGCACTTCCTTGAAACAAACAACCTACTGGACCCAGACCAGTGCGGGTTTCGAGAGGCCAGATCCACCACTGACCACCTTGTCCGTATCGAGGCACAAATTCGTGACGCTTTCGTGCATAAGCTATTTTTTTCTTTCAGTGTTCCTCGATATGGAGAAGGCTTATGACACTACATGGCGCTATGGCATACTCCGAGACCTCTCGCACTTAGGTGTGCGGGGCACAATGTTTTCCATAATCGAAAGTTACTTGTCCAATCGGACATTCCGTGTTCGAGTGGGCACTGTTTTGTCCCGAACATTTGTCCAAGAAACAGGAGTACCGCAAGGTGGTGTACTGAGTTGCACACTTTTTATTATTAAAATGAATTCCTTGCGCCTGTCCATCCCACGCAGTTTATTTTACTGCACATACGTCGACGATGTGCAGATCGGCTTTAAATCGAGTAACCTTGCAATGTGTGAACGTCAGGTCCAGCTAGGTCCGAACAAAGTCTCCCAATGGACAGAAGAAAATGGGTTTAAACTCAACGCACAAAAGAGCACATGCATCTTGTTCTCTCGAAAGAGAGGCCTTTATCCCGAACCGGATATTAACCTGAATGGTGAACGTCTGCCTGTCAGCACTGAGCATAAGTTTCTGGGCCTACTACTAGACCCAAACTAAGCTTCATACCACGCATCAAGTATATCAAAGACAAGTGCTTAAAAACCATGAATATTCTGAAAGTGTTGTCACGAACTACGTGGGGTAGTGACAAGACGTGCCTTCTCAATCTTTATAAAAGCCTCATAGGCACGCGTCTAGATTACGGTGCTATAACCTATCAGTCTGCGAGACCAACTGCCTTAAAAAAATTGAAGGACACTTTGTGCATTCCAAAGTGTGTTCGGCGAAAGCGTGTGGCCATTCCACTGATTATGCCATGTCTTTTTTCTTTTACACTCTCAGTGGGATAAGACACAAACCGAATGGGTGCGTGCTTTCTTCTTTAATTTTTTACCGCGAATCGCAGCGAGACGCGAGACTCATCTTCCTCCGGCCGCATGCGTCAGTATTTTCTCGCGCTTTGCGCATCGTGCAAACGCCATCCGCGTTCCTGCTCTTAAATTGACGGACCCTTTGTAAATTGGAAAGTGTATTCCGTGAACGCCTCGGTCCATTGAGACGGCGTCCTTCAGAATGATTGCAAACTCTGGGCACAGCGACGCTACGCAAGCAAAGCGCGAGCGCTATAGAGTCCGACGCGACCGGCGTTCCGTCTGCGCATCCCGGCGGCCACCTGGCTCCGTGCCAGAGCTCGGATGGACGGACGGACGGACGTACGGACAGACGGATGGATGGACGGATGGATGAACAGACAGACAGACGGACGGACAGACGGTCGGACGGACACCGGACGGACGTGAGCATGATACATTAAAGGCTTTCGTCTTAAAGATTGCACCATCTCCCGCTAAAGGGAACGATGTGTAGATGCGAAGCAGCGGG
>JALIZH010010911.1:0-161362 GCA_030522465.1 Rhipicephalus appendiculatus | reverse complement strand
TTCAAACGCGCCGCAGAGAAAGAACGTTTGTGCGCGTAACATTGGCCGTTTCAAACCACCCTTGAATGCCTAGTGCAAGTTCAGTTGCCAAGTGCCCACTACGCCATAATTCTTCTTTTTTTTTTAATCGGCGAAGTACCCGCTACTCGTCCGTGAGGTGCCACGCGCACCTGAGCACTTTGTAATGAGTGGACAGTTTTAAACCACCCATTTATAGGCGTGCGGAGGGGGGGGGGGGGGCAGGGGGGGCGAGAGGGGGGGGTAGGGGGCAAAGTCAGCCTCATACACTGATATACTAGGGAGGGGGGGCGCTGCGACGAACCTTCGTCCCCCCCCCCCCCCCTTGAAGGGGAATCCTGCGCACGCCTGTGCACCCATTCGTTGCGCAATCCACATGTTTTGACGCCTAGTGCGACTTCACGATTCTGTCACGCGATATTACATGCCATAAAGAGACTCCACCCACTACCTGAAATTCTGATAGCCTTCATTTACGAAGCAGTTTGAAGCAATGTAGTCGCTCTGTGGTAGAACACCTGCTTGCCGCGCAGAAGGCGTGGAGTTCAATAAGGTTGAAAGCTGGGCGAGTTGGTGACTGATCATTATACCTATATGGTGAAGTAGCGCAATTTAGACTCTCACTCGGACCGAAGATGATTTATTCATTTGCATCTATCTCAAATTTTCACTCATGGACAACGGCGATCTTTCGCTCACAACCAACGCGGCAACGGAATTTCCGTGAAAACGAGCACTTCAACGCTATCGCGTAAGGAACAGTCTTCGAGCCGTTAAATTGGGGCAGGCGAAGCTTGGAGTGTGCATGCCAGACTATTACTTTTCTATGGTTCTGTCGCATTGCGCAGTGCTCTCTCCTGTTTCCTTCCTGCATGCCGGGTATCGGACCTTCGAACACGCTCCTAGCAACGCGACACTTCAGTTTCTACAGGCAAAAACGACGGTCACGCGTTCATGTCCAGGAAACAAGGAAATACGGCAACGTGAAACGAACAAGTCACCTCGATAAAGGATCAGATTGACATATCAGAAAGAACTGATCGCCAACACGCATTCGATCGAGTGCGCATCATTTATTCGAAAAAGGCGCACACACATACTCTTGTGGCCAGCGCAGCTTTGAAGGCCGCACTGCGGTACACCCGCCTGCGCCGGGGTTTTATGCGTACATCGTCACCATCGACATCATTTACGCTGGTACCTGCAGCTCGTCACGCTGAAACCACGTGTCATAGGAACGCACGGAAATCAATTAACATACTGTACCCGCATAATTATCTGAAGGTGTCTGCACCAAAGATGAATTCACGCGGTCACTTTTCGATCGCGATCAACACTTATCCGGATCGAACTTCTCAGTCGCGATTGACACTTTACTCAAATTCAGATGGGCTAGCCAATTGAGAAACTTGATCAACTCGATCCTGATGGGGCTCAATCGCGGATCAGCAGTGCACCCTCTGACACCGGTATAACATTAGTCTAATCGCAATCGGCCTGCCTGTCAGGGTTGGGTCCGCCTCGCTGGAACAGTGTAACCACTGTTCCACTGGTGCTGGGTTGCTTACCCGAAGGTCGCGTGTTCGATCCCGGTCGCGGCGGTCGCGTTTCGGCAAAGGCGAAATGCCAGAGGCCCGTGTTCTGTGCGATGTCAGTGCACGTTAAAGAACACCAGATGGTCGAAATTTCCAGAAACCGCAGCTACGGCGTGCCTCATAATCATATCGTGGTTTTCGCACATAAAACCATAGATATTATTAATATGTCAGGGTTGGCTTCATCTTGACAATTGCTGCTCATTGGGAGAGTTGGTGCATTATATTCTTGTATTGCTTCAGCGCAACTCAGGTTGAGCCCTTTTTCTGTTGGAAGCGTAGCGCTCATCATGTTGCCTGTAATTTTCCTTCCTTCCTTATGTCTCTTTTCCTTCATGTTCAAACAGAGTTGCGCTTAAGCAAGTCAAGAGGACGAATTCAGAGTTCCATATTTTCAGAGACGATTTCACGCGGCTTGTTTACCCGACTCAGAAGTGACCGTCCGATCGCAATAAACGTGCGGCATTTCGCATTATCCGGGAAAAAATGACACATTAAGCGGTTTTCTGCTTCTATAAAATCCCGACGCCCGGAAAAATACGGAATCGGGGGAGGTTGACAGAAAAGCAAAACGAAGAGCCGAAGTGCGGACAAAAAAGCCATATAAACAGATGGAAAGCGTGCGAGAGAGGTGTGAGTGAATGAAAACCGCAGGCGGCCACTTTGGGAGGGGCACAAAGAGAGAGAGAGAGGGAGGCAGAACGATAAGCTCGCTTTCCCCTCACCCCTCCTCCTCCGCCCCTTCTTGTATTTCGTAAGAATCGGCAAGGGAAAGGAGGAAAGTGGAGGTATGGTTGCGTGGCCTGGGCACCCGCTGCGCAGGAATGGGGTCTTCAGGGGTCGGGAGAGGTGAAAGTATTTGGTTTATGTATCTTTGAGGAAAGGGGGGGGGGGGGGGGGGGCGGGTTGCCCCGCTTGAGGAGGCGACTACGCACGCTCCTCCGCAACCGCCCCCCCCCCCTCCACCCCTGTTTCTCCCTCCACCCTTGAATGAACTCTCGGAGTATAGGTAGGCCCCCCCCCGCGCATCAGAGAGAGGAAAAATAACTACGTTTTCCCCGCTCCGATGATGGGGGGGGGGGGGGGGGAGCGGAGTCCCCCTAACACTACGTGCTGCTCCGCAATCACCCCCCCCCCCCTTTTTTTCCCCTCCTTGCTTGAATCATCTGTCGCAGTGGAAAGGGAAAGTGTAGCCTTGGCATTGCGACGCCCTGTTGGCCCCTTCAATCTTACACACCCTCACACCTCTACCCTCCTCACTCAAACGCCATATGCACCACATAGAGCGCAAACACGACGTCCAATGACATTCGGTCGCCGCCGCTGCCGCGGAGTCTATACTGAGTCGCCAAGTGTGAGGGGGCGAATGTAAAACATAACATGACAGAAGCGGCCGCCGCCGCCTCCTTGTAGTCCGCGACTTAGTAGTCGGGGGGCCTGCGCGGCGTCGTCTGCAACGCACAGCGCTGCCACATGTGCTGCAAGTGCCACGACGCGCCGACTCTCAGTGCGGACTTCTTTTTGAATGCGCTTTCGCTGTTCGCCACCCTGTCACAGTTTCTGCAAATGAACGTCACCTGTCGTGTACGGAAACTCCTGGCAGAACGCCGAGAAGAAGCAGTTCGTTGTTGTAGCGCCTTTTCCCGAGACTATATCGCGGCTGAAATGCGTGCGCGAGCGTGTGCTTTACTATTTTGACGTACGCGACGTTAAGTCCAACTCGGGACACACTGTGTCAGCGCTTCGAAGCCGTCTCGACATCGGAGAATATCATGGCTGAAGTGCGCGCGCGTGCTTTACTGTTTTGACGTCTACGACGTTAACTTGCGAGACTGTGCGTGAGTTCTTTAAAGCCATCTCACTCTTCTCGACATCGTTGATAATGAGTTCTGTCGGAGACGGATGTCGGCCTTGCTGTTGCTGCTGCGACGCGGGACGCGACTTCGGAACCATTTCGCGTCGCAACCACGATGCGTCTCACCGGCGGACAGTGACAGCTACGGTATCAGCAGCAACAGCGGCGACTACGAGCAGCAGGCGACAGAAGTCCCGCTTCTGGAAATGGATTAAGCGCCGTCTGCTTTCCGTGGCCCATGGTATGGCGTTGTTTGTATACATTCTCCCCTGTGACGTGGACGCAAATGCCGGTGTTTGTTCATTGCTGACACTATTAAGATTAGCCTATCAACCAGGGGCGGTGCCAGGATTTTTGTTAGGGGGGACACCCACTATAAGTGAGTTAGTTCGGAGGGCGGGGGGGGGGGGGGGGGGGCTCCAGCCCCTCCCCCCCCCCCCCCCTCGTACCCCCCGCTGGCACCGCCCCTGCTATCAACGGATAAATAAGAGAGACAAAGAACAAAAAAGTGTTTTGAAGGTTCACTGCGAACCTTCAAGATATCTTTTTGCGAATTGCAAGGACGTGTTGGTTATTAGGACGCATACCACAGAAGTGTGCGTGAAGGCAAGATAGTCGCTGGTCATCAGAGTAACTGACTGGATTCCAAGAGAAGGCAAACGAGCGCCGGGTGGCAGAAACGCAGGTGGGCAGATAAGATTAAGTTTGCGGTGATAATATGGTCGCGTTAAGTGACGAAACATGGCCTTTGTCCTGGTATAGCAGAAAGAAGCGAAGAACATTATTATCGTGCAGCGGAGCTTGAAACACACCTCTGCCTCTGTCTCTAACGTACGCGCAAAATTGGTAATATGTTGGTGTTTTGTTGTTACATCTGTGTATTTTGCTGGTAGTCATTAACTTCTCCACTGATGACCCGAAGGTCGCGTGATCGAATCCCGGCCGCGGCGGTCGCATCTAGATGGAGGCGCAATACTAGAGGCCCGCATGCTTATGGTACATTCGACTGGTCGTTTTCGAGCACTCCGCAGGCGCTGAAAAAATTATGTAAAATAGCAACTAAGCGTTTCTACTAACATTATCAGGTCAAAACATGATCAGGAAGAAGAAACATGACTTGCATAGCAGCTTGTTCTCGTTGAAGAGTTTTAAAGCTGTTGAATTCAACACTTTCAAACACAATCAGAGCGCTCTCAAACGACCAGTCGAATGTACCATTAGATTTAGGTACACTTAAAGTACATGGTCGAATTTCCGGAGCCCTGCACTATGGCGTCCCTCGTAATCATATCTTGGTATTGGGACGCAAGGCCCTAACAATTAGTATTTATAGTCACATAGGCGTGCGCACGGAAGGGGGGGGGGGGGCAGGCCCCCCCTATTCATCTAATAGGGGGGGGGGGGCGCAAAGTCTTCCCCCTCACATTGACTTAATAGAGAGGGAGGCGCTGTGACGAACCTTCGCCCCCCCACTCCCCCCCCTGAAGGGGAACCCTGCGCACGCCTATGTTTATAGCGGTTGACTTAATAAACCCATCTTGCTTCCTCCGAACTTGGATACGAGTTCGGTGATTGCCTGCATCGATCCGTGGCCGTTAATCTAGGAGTAGACGAGGGAGAAACAGAAACTATACAGCAGACCGAGTGGCCACGCGATATATAGCGTTTCCCGTCGGTGTGGATTACACCAATTACTAGTTCGCCTCAGCCACGCAGGCAACGTTACGCGCGGACGCCGTTTGTGCCAATCAATCTCATTCATTGGAGCGTTGCGCCGCGACGCAGCAGCAACAACATCAGTACAGGTTTTCCTGCGGAAAGGTGTTCGAAGGTTCGCCTTTCCGCGGCCTGACGGACGCGCGTTATAGCGCGTCGTACGGCGCATGCGCGAGGCGGCCCGATCGAATCCTGTAACAAAGTTGTTGGTCGAAGAAGTCACTTTCCGCGCGGAGGCAATAAGCGCGACGCCTCTGCCGGCCGCGTCCAGCATAACACTGTCGAATGAAATCGTGGTGGAATGGACGCTGGAATCAGTGTGCCCACTGTAGGGCCTTTTGTGAAATACACAAGTACGTGGTGTATTCGTGTATTTCGCTGGCATCTGTAGTTAGCTTGAAAAAAGAAGCACAAATACAGAATAAGTCGAACGCACTTATAACAATACTCAAGTGCCACGAAGATTTTTTTTTTATTGAATTGAACTGAAGTTTATTTGTCCCGAATTCTTACAGGATCGGGAGCAGAGGCTAAATGCTATACAGCCTGACATGGGGCCTCTACTCCAGAATACAGTTTGGCACGCAGGCCGCTGAGCATCCCAATATATCACAAAATATTTTCAGAAATGAAACAATAACACAACAAAAATTAGCATGGCCTTGTTAGACAATCTCAGAGGAAACATAAGAACTTCATCACAAAAACTCCATCTCAAGAGAAACTTCATCGATACACAATGTGGAAATAAAGCATAGGAAAATAAACGTCAACACATAACTCAAATTGATAAATAGGATGTAACAAATCAAGCACCGACACTTTAATAAGCATTTCGTTGTTATAACCGATAATTGCTATAAACGGGTTGCAATAAAAGGCAAACTCATTCCCAGAATTTGGAGACATTCGTACGTGGCGCCATCTCTCGGCGGCAGCAACCGCATCCTGCCATAACTGAATGGGAAATATGCGAAAAAAATCATATCTTTTCAAATAAGCTAGTTATCAAAAACGACTCCGGGATCTATACAGCAGAGACCTACTGGAACACTGTGGCGAAATTTCAGTATCGCATTACAAAACCTGTGGCTTCCCTAGACGATTGAACACCCCCCATTGGAAATACATGGGACCCATTGTTAAATATTAAACACTCTGGGAAGCGACGCGGTTTGTAGTGCGACACTGTAATTTTGACAGAATGTTTAATTAAGTCTCTGCTTTCCAGAACCGGGAGTCGTTTTTGATAACTAGCTTTTTTCATGAGATATAATTTTTTTCGCCTACTTCCCATTCAGTTACGGCAGGCCACCGCTGTCACCGACAAGAGAGGGCGCTACGTGCAAATGTCCCCAAATCCTGGTCATGATCGGGTTGGCAGCCTGTTGTGAGAAAACAATAATATCGCATGGGATATGCCAACGGACGTGATAACTGAACATCAGAACGGCGCAACAGACAGAGTGACGAAGATAACGCACAGCGCTGACTTTCAACAATGATTGAATAGCGGAGCGATGTACATTTGTATGTGAGAAAAGTGGGCATGCGTAGTAGGGTGCCACTTTTCTCACATATTTATGTGTGTCTAGAGAAATTGATTATCGCAGACGGTGGACATCAAAAACATTTCAACAGAACAAAACATGTGTTGTAAAAGTATGGAGAGCTGGGCGAGTTGGTTTGAGGAAATTATTGGAAACATTTCGGCGCGCACACAATAGACAAAAACGAAAGGTGAAAAGACAAACGGTCGCGTGTTTCTTAGAGGAAGTACACGACATATATAACCCAGAATAGCTCAAGAGCGCATGTGCGTAAAAGAAATCAAACAGTCCTACCAACATGCCCAAGTTTCCACGCTTCATAGGATATGATAATGATGAGAAAGCTGCCGAATTTTTGGACATGCTTGAAAATTCGGACACTTTAACGGGACCGCCACAAGTCCTATATAGCCAGTGTGTGTCAACTTCTGAAGTTTCGGACGCCAAAACTCTTCCGTGTCTCTACTTTTTGCTCAATCTGCAAGTCCTAAAGCTTGTGCCGAACTTGATTTCAAAAGTCAGCTTTGGCGCAATGCCACATCACTATGCGGTGAAGCGTACCGCGTGTCTGAAGGGGCGCTGGGAGATGCTGGGGTTGTGGGCGGGGGTTCAGCAGCTTAAATTTCTGATTTTCTTCTTTCTTGTTTAAGGATTTCGCGTTCCGTAACCTTTAGGCACGGACAGCAAACTACCAGAAGTCATTTTTATAACCGATATTGCGGCATTCGAGCATCGCTGTAAGCGGGTTATTTCACCATAGAAAACATACAAAAGTTGACGGTGCAGCAGCTCCTCATCGTTATAACCGATGTATTGTTAAAACCGGTATCGTTTTAAGTGGGTTCGACTATAGGAAGTTAGAAATTGCCTCGTATCGGTTGTCTTGGCAACTGATCTACAACTTTCTCATTGGAATTCTTCGCCCACTTTCGTTGCTCCTAAAGTTGGTTAATTAATCTTGCTTAATTAAGAAATTAAGCAGAACATAAAAAATAGCGCGACGTTCTGCATGCAATTGCGTGACTTTCTGCAGCAACACGCACTCGGTCGCGTCGTATAGTGCGCAGGCACAATTTAAAAATGTGGCTAGATTTAGCTGGGGCCAGGCCCGTAGCCAGGAATTTTTTTTTTCGGGGGGGGTGGGGGGGGGGGGGGGAGTGGGCATGAGTTGAAGGCCTTGAAAAACACCCATTTTTATTATTTGTCCTCGGTAAAACACCCCCCCTCCATCCGAATATCGGGGAGGGGGGACTAGCCACCCCCCCCCCCCCCCCCCTGGCTACGGGCCTGGCTGGGGCACCCTGTATACATTCGAACAACGTTCGTAATTGGAGGTAGGCCGTAATAGGGAAGGTCGTATTACCCGTTGTCAAATTAACGGGGGGCGAACTGCAGATGCTACCTCGTTAGCTGGCACTTTTGAACGGCGTTCGTAGTGTGAGGTTAGTCTAATTATCCGATGTCGAATTAACGGGAGCAAACTATAACTGCTATCACTTAGCCTGGCTTCACGCAGGCCGTACACGCAAAAAGAAGCAGCTTTGTCCAGGCCTTCGCAGCGCTGTGGCGCTCGCCTTTACGGACTGGACAAATCGAATCACAATACTGGTCCGTCAGAATCAATGCCGTCCTTCCATCAGTTCCCATAATTACGCCATGCGGTCCGTGGATGCGAGCGTGTACTCGTACGTGAGGGAGTGACGGCAGACCAGATTGCCGGGATCTATCTATCTATCTATCTATCTATCTATCTATCTATCTATCTATCTATCTATCTATCTATCTATCTATCTATCTATCTATCTATCTATCTATCTATCTATCTGTATGTCTGTCTATCTATCCCTGTATAGTCTGTGTGTATGTGTGTGTGTGTGTGTGTGTGTGTGTGTGTGTGTGTGTGTGTGTGTGTGTGTGTGTGTGTGTGTGTGTGTGTGTGTGTGTGTGTGTGTGTGTGTGTGTGTGTGTGTGTGTGTGTGTGTGTGTGTGTGTGTGTGTGTGTGTGTGTGTGTGTGCACGTACTCACCATAACGTATGGGCTGGCAAGCACACAAGACTGATTTGCAGGGTGCAACTCACCAACCACCACCACAATGCGCGCTGGCCTGCCTCTCTTCCGCCCGATTTTGGCGGTAATAGAATTACGCGTCTGCCGACGCAATTACGAATGGCGCCAGCCGGCGACCGCTGAGAGTATACGCTGTTGTTGAGCCTCTTACTCAGATTAGGCACTGCACACAGCGCCATCTATAGCGTAAGACGAGGCTATGATGTTCGCGTTACAACGGCAACTGGCGCAGACGAAATGATACCATATAGACAGCAAATGCATGGTAGGGGGGGGAGGGGGTAAGACACCATGCAGTATCTAGTGTGTTGTGAAGCGCATAGGCGTGCGCAGCGTTACCGTTCAGGGGGGGGGGGGGGGGGGGGCGAAGGTTCGTCGCAGCGCCCCCCTTCTCTATTAAGTCAATGTATGGGGCAGACTTTGCGCCACCCCCCCCCCCCCCCTCCTTAGGTTCCTAGGGGACTAGGGGGGTGTGGGCGGCCGCCCTCTTTGGCCCCCCTCGTACGCACGCCTATAGTGATGCGCCTTGACATAGAACAGATTGCTTAATCTAGAGCAGTCAGAACATTTCCTGAATACAGACCCCGTTTAATGCACTTTTCGCTTTTATTCAAAAATTCGTAGAAATAGAGTGTAATGAATTCAAGCAGAGGGAAATGGTGCTAAAAAGAGAGACATGTTAACGACCGGATGGCGATAAAGCTTTATTGCATCTATGAAGATCTCGATATACTGTAAGTACAGTACTCAAGGATTTAAACGTGACATCGTTCTTTTTTTTATTTTTTAGTATAGGGACTGTTATGTGCAATTGCTCGCGATAACCGCGTCAGGTCTCCGCAAAATCGCAAATTTCGGCCGCTAAAAGAGGTAATGTGTTCCGGTCAAAATTAAGCCGATACGACATCAAATGTAGGCGCTGGAAAACGAAATACGCGCATTACTTGGCCCCAAAATTTTCGCGTTCCAATCCTTTGAGTACAACCAGTAAGGCTGAACAGGCAAGTCGATGAGGTATCGCCGTAAACATTGCTACTTCACATGCTGGACAGGTATACGTCAATACGTGACTTGAAGGGTCCCTAAGCCACACCGAGTTCAAAGGCGAGACAGTAGGGTGCTTTCGAATAGAGGCCCCAAAAGTTTTGGGGCCCCGAAGAAATAGAGTCGAGGCCCTGCGCATGCGCGAAACCCAAACAGCGTTTGGGTTTTGCGTTGGGGACGCTATTTCTCGAATTTAGCGGGAGCCCCGAAGCCTGCCTCAAAAAGCTTTGCGTCAAACACTCCTGGCGGCACGCACTGAAGTGACGGTTCTCAGCGTGCTCTTGACTGATAAATGCTGATAAACTTGGCTGATAAAAGCGCGCTTGGTTACATTAAGATAAATAGTTGCTTTTTTGATACTTAAAAAAAACTTTTTTTTTATTTAAGCACGAAGAAACGCAATTTGAAGTTATTTTTTTATTATTAAGGGGTATGTTTTACTTTTATTTTTGTAGCAGCTTCTCTTTTTGACGCCGTAGTGGCGCTAGAAACGCAAGACGCAGTCAGTGAGAGCGAAACCCTATTCGAAAAACTTATCTCCTGCTCCTGCTTCTCCCGCTTGACCCAAAGAAAGGGCTTTGGGGCTCCTATTCGAAAACTCCCTAGTAGTTTCTTTCTCGCCTTCACTGCCCTTCCTACAGGCTTTTTCTCCTCCTCGCCGCTTATTTCTTCGTAAGACACGTGGAATGTCAGCCCTAAGCCTTGGGCCAGCCAGGACTTCGCGCTTTTCGACTACACGCTGCTATCTCCGCTTGCGCAGTCGCAAACGCAGAAAACGAAGTGAAATCAGTTTATCGCGACACGATAGTCATGCGAGACAAGGCAGAACGGGCATGCGACTGCATGGCAAAGCAGGGCACGAGGCAACTTACAACAGATATCCCTCGCATACAGACCAATCGAGAGCCTTATTTCATCCTGACGTCACGTGAACAAGCTGATGGCGTCATCAATTGTGCCGCAGAGACGGGAAACGCCGGGAGAGAATAACGCGCTCGTTATTCGTATTTTCAGACGGTTGTTTAGGGGCGCCCTTTAATTAACCCTCTGAGGCGCTTTGCACACAATTGTGCACATCACTTGTTTTTAGGAGCGAAGCTCTAGGCCGGCACCCCGCCGTCGCCGTTGAAGCTCCCTGGCACGGTGCCAGCTGTGGCGTCTCCCCCTCACGCGGGAGGATAAATGAGCTTTATGAGCGCTGGAACGCGGATGGCGTCTGCACGATGCGCAAAGCGCGAGAGTACGAACGCATGCGAAACAGAGGCAGATTAGTCTCCCTCTCCCTCTTTCTTCGGCTCTGCCCTCTCCCCTCAAACCGGCGAACACGCGAAACCGTCGCTTCACCCTGTCGTCCGCCCCATAGAGGTTTCCTATAAATACTCTAGAGGGGAACTCTGGCGCTAGTGTCTGCGGGGGCTGCAACACAGGGCGCTTCAGCCAGCATGGGAATCATGGGTAGTACACAAATTTGCCTAGTCTTGCCTAGTTTTCGTTCTTTTGGCTGCGTGTGGCCTGAATTCGCTTTGCCGCAATACAAATTTCAGCAAAGGTTTAGCAGTTACGCTTCACCACCGTTACCTTTTTTGGCTCGCGAATCCAAATACGCTCACGAAGTTCCCAACGGTCCATTCTTTTTTCCGAAAAAGAACGAAAGCGCAACAATAAACAAAGCCACAAGTGCGTTTGAAGCCCGCAAGCACGAAGACTAGGCAAATCCGTGTACTACCCATCATTCCCATGGTGGCTGAACGATCGCAGCGCCAGAGTCCCCCTCTAGTTAATTTTAGGAAACTCTATGGTCCGCCCAGTGGTTGGTCCGTTGCCTGGACAATGAAACGCCGCGCGTGCGTCCCATTTCTAACCCCCGTATTCAGAAACGCTCCTTGACTTGAATTTGACTTGCTACCGGCTCAAGGCAGCGCGTTTGAAACGCGTTTGTGCTGCCTTGGCATCGCCTAAAGACAGCACGTTCGAAACGCGTTTGTGCTGCATTGAAGGCAGTGACAAGTCAAGTTCAAGTCAAGGAGCGTTTCTGAATACCCACCGTATTCAGAAACGGAGCTTCGCTCATCGGTTGTATTCGTACACGGAACAACTGATAGTTTTTGCTGGTTGTGTCGACTAAGGGCTAAGAAGGAGGAAATTACACTGATGTTTGGATGAATTGAACCTCCCGCCTAATAAATCTGTCTTCATTTAACTTCATTTCGTGGTGTGCTGATGCACATGACCACTTTTCTGAAGGCACTACCATGGTCGACGAGGCGCTCGACGTGGCGCTTCCCTCGAGCCACGTCTGAAGTACAATTTTAGGGGCGAAGCTCCTCTTAGTCTAACCTTGTCCCGCGTCAGGCGTAACCGGCAGCATCTCCCGACGATGACGCTGCAGCAACTTGAGGCTAGATCCGATACAAGAACCGTGGAAGCAGAGCGTCCCGCGGGCGGTGTGGTCATCTATGTCAAGCAGAACACTGTAGTACAATAAGGCCGTCAACCTCCACTACAGTGACTAGAGTCATGGCCGAGAGCATAGAGGGGCAGCTTAGCAATGGCTAGGCAGGCGGTGTATCCCTCCTTCCCGCGTCCCACAACCCCACAGCGCATGCGCGTCCCCTTTCTCTCCTCTAGGAATCCTCTACAGTACGGAGCGGCGCCCGCGTCCTACACCCCTCCAGAGCATGCGCGTCCCCTCCACCTCTCTCTCCTCTCCAACGCTCACCCCCCTTTCTCTCCTCTAGGAATCCTCTACTCTACGGAGCGGCGTCCGCGTTTCACATCCCCACAGCGCATGCGCGTCCTCTCCTCCTCTCCTACGCTCACCCCCTCTCTTCCCTCTAGGAATCCTCTACGGAGGATTCCTAGAGGGGAGAGAGGGGGTATATAAGAACCCCCTATCCCTCCACTTCACCGACCATAAAGCCCTTATAATGAAGGTGGACCGGAAGCCACGTCTAGCTACCATTTACGAATACATAAAATTTCTTGTATATATACAAACAATGTTTGTCACTTCTTTGATGATGTACTGGACGAAAATTCACCGAAGGTTCACGGTTTACCGATGAACCTCCGGAGCTTCGCCCACTCATCATCATTCACTCCGTGGATATGCTGTGATTTTTTTTCATTTTCTCGGAATTAATAAAATCAAAAATGAATTTTCACTGTAATTCTATAGCCTGTGATTTGATTCTGTATATGCGAAAACACAACATGACTTTCTTCGGAATAAATGGATGTTTAATTAGAACTTAATTTGGATTAATTATCATAAAACACATAAATCAATCTAATATGAGATTATTTCCGTTGCAATAGAATATCGAGTGCCTTGAAGTATCGTTGTGTTAATTTGACGCATTTACAGACAGTTCGTTCATAGGTGGCGCCTGAAAGGGATTAACGTGACGCGGCGATGTTTGCGGGGACATCCCGTGTCGTAATCTATCCGTTCTCTATTTTCACCTATTGTGCTTCCTGTATGTTGACCTTTAATATAAACGTAATAAAACTTCGGCGATGATAAGCGCCGTAATGATATTAGTTGTGGGAGTTTTATGCGTCCGAAACCTAGGATATGATTATGAGAGACTCCGTACTGGAGGTCTTTGCAAATTTCGACCTTTGGCGGCTCTTTAACGCGTACTTAAATCTAAGCACACGAGCTAGCTAGCATTTCGCTTCCATCGAAATGCGGCCGCCGCGGCCGGGATTCGATCCCGCGACCTTCGGGTCAGCAGCGATTGAGCGCAACCGCTAGACCACCGCGGGGGTCGGTCACCGCTCTGTTTGTCTCCTCTCTAATCGTCCTCTTTTCAAACGCTATTTCTCTTAGTGTTCAGTAAGTACTTCTATCGTAGGTTACAGCGCGACAACGGTAGTGAGAGGGAATATTCATTTCTTAACAATTTTATGCATAGTCACACACGTGTTGTCGCGCATGCGCACTGATCTTGCACCCTGTGTAACAGCGGCCGGAGCACCTTCAGTAAATTCAGTTGAAAGCCAGCGCTCTTTCCTGTCCATGTTGTTTCTTCCAACCGTTGTCGCGCTGTAACTATACGATATAACTACGATGAACCAACTCGCCCAAATCAAGCTCTTGTTGTTCAGTAAGTACCTACCAGCACGATTTCATGCTCTAATTAATTAACCGTGCGATTAACTGCCCTAAAGGCAAACGGGCAAAATGGTTTGAACGCCCAGCGGTTCTGTGTGTAGTCTGTTACTCTCGCACGTCGTAAAAGAAGCGGCGCACGATTCGGGGGCGTCAGGACCGCCCCCTCCCTTCCTCACCGACAGCCCTCCCCAAAAATAAATCTTTCCGGTCGGGCGACAAGAATGGCACGCCGGAGGCGCGCGGCATCTCAACCCGGCATCTCGCCGACAAGGCATCGCCCGCAAAGACCCGAAATTCTCGGTCGCACTCCACTCTTTCTTATTTTCTTTCGCCCACACGTCTCTGTACCCTCGTCCACAAAGTTTCACGATAACACACTAGAGGGTAATCTGGCGCTAGTGTCTATGGGAGCAGTCAAATCGGTAAATGCGGGCCTGGTGGTTACTAGAACTGGTAATCATTTTTGCAGCGCAAAATATAAACACACATACACAGGGGAAGACACGAAGAGAGGACGAGCGCTAGGCACATGGGCGTTGGCAGGGGGGGTACAAAAGGGGCATTTGCTCCCCCCTCCCCTCAAGCCACGCCAACACTTCCCCTCCCCCAAGCCACACCACTGCTACCCACCCCACCCCACTCGCCGTGATGCAACACCGGTTTTCAACCCCCCAAGACAAAATCCTACCGACGGCCATAGCTAGGCATTACAGCAAAGAAACACCCAAACACATTGAACAAGTGCGCACGCGCAGACATCACACTACGAGGGGCTCTTTTTTTGCGTACTTCACAAGTCACCACTTCACGTGTGCAAAACAGGCATCCAAATATTCAAGCTCTTTCTGGAACAGAGCAACAGAAGGAACATTGACACAACTGCTTTTATTCAACGCTCGTAGCAAAAGCTTTAACGCGTGGCGAGGAGCTGCAACGCATGACGGGTAGTACGTGGGTTTGCCTCAGCTTCGTTCTTTTGGCTATCGTATGGCCTGCAGCCGCTTTGTCGCTAAACGAAGTTCAACAACAACTGTACTGTGACGAAGCAAACCAATCAATCAATCAATCCATCAATCAACAAAAATAATAATAATAAAATAAAAAATGTGGGCCGTTTGCACCAAGTCACGCAAAGCTTGGCACAGCGAGACAAGGGCCCGTCGCCGCTCGTATACTCCTCGTCAACCGACACGTCTAGCTTCGAGATGCGCGGCTTCATCCTCCGGTGTAAGCACTTTCTTAGGACGCCCCATGACTCTGGAGTCCCATAGCTCGGCACACTCACTCATGAGTGCTCTCACTCACACTCGCACTCATATGAACGTGGTGAGTGTGAGTATGAGTGAGTACTCATGAGTGTGAGTGGGCGTGAGTGCGTGAGTGAGAACTCATGAGTGTGAGTGGTCGTGAGTGTGAACGTGTGAGCACTCATGAGGGTGAGTAGGCGTGAGTATGAACGTGAGTGAGTGCGAAGGCCGAAAAAATTGTGGTGAGTGAGTGAGGACTCCCTTAAAGTGCCGACCTATGCTGAGTCTGGACACGATCGGGAGGGCTCAGCCAGGCTACTCACTGTAGAGCGGAGGTTGCGCGCGATGTCTCCGTCAGGTGGGCGTGGCTTGCTTGCTTCCTCTTTCTATCTTTTCTCTCTTTCTCTACTTTTTCTCTCTTTCGTTGATGTTCTCTCTGGCTGTCTTTTTTTTTCCTTTCTGCGTTTCTCTCCTTCTCGATCTTTCTGTGCTACGCTTTACTCTCTCCCCTCCTCCTTTCCCTCCTTCTCACCACCACATCTCTCCTCCTCACGCTCACTTCCCTTTCCCACCCCCTTGCTACACTATGCTTTATAAGGCTATGCTATGCTCAACAAGCGTGCCTGAATAGCTGAGTGGTTAGGACGATCGCCTCGGGATCGAGGGTGGGCGGGTTCGAATGCCGCCTCGTGAAGAACTTTTTTTTTTCGGCGAACATTTTCCCTTCTTTTTCTTTATCTTTCTTTCTGTCTCTCTGTGCGTTTCTCTCGTCCTGTCTTTCTCTCACTATCCCTGTTTCTCTGCATTCGTTCTGGTTATTACGTGGCCTGTAATAACCCTGTATCCAACAGGATTATTACAGGCCACGTTTTAAAAAAATCAAACTGGGTCACTTATGCATTCGCCTAACGCGACTCGAGGGTGACAGCCATCCGGTGTGGGTCTGATCAGTGATCACCATCACCGTCGTCATCGAAATCATTATTATTGTCATGATTTCATCATCATCATCCTTTTCTATGATGATTTTTGGCGTCATTTGGTGTTGACGACGACTACGGCCTTTTTTTTTTTTTTTTCATTTGATGAGACATATGAAACTTTCGCATGAATAAGCTTACACTTACAGTGGTGCTAAAAAAAGAAGCTGTATTACCACGCTGTAAATGACCGCGCCACTTCACAGATTCTAAGCTTCCCAGGTTCCAAGCACAGCAAAGATTTCAAGCAAAGTATGTACGCTTGTACCACGCAATATTATTGCGATATTACATGCTATATTGCGACGCCTATATACAGGGTGCGTGTGTTTGTGAAGCATGAATGTTGTTTTCATTGCATTTCCAACCAGATGAAGTTCTTTTCACTGCATTTCCAAGCAGAGGCGTGGCTGTGTGGTATAGAACACCTGCTTGCCACGCAGACGGGCCTGGGTTCGATCCTCACTCGGAACCGGAAATTTTTATTATTTATTTTATTTGCATCTTTCTCGATTTTTCGGTCACGGACAAGATGATGATTTTTCTCTCACAACCAACGACACCGACGCGAGCTCTTGAACGCTATCGCGTTAAAACTCGCGCTACCCGATAGCTATAGACTAAGTGTTGCGGTCAACAATGCTCTGCAATGAAGATAAATGTAGAATGGTCAACAATTGTCAACAAAAACTTGGGGGGACCCTTGAGCTTCGCCTTTAAGATAGCGATATCCTGTCCCTAGTGCGTACTCCAACCACTTAGTGCATACTTGCTATGCACCTACAACATGGTGTTAACGGAATATGCGCAGTAACGTATGTGCCTTTTGTAATGGGTGGCCGGCTTTAAACCACGAAGTCGTTATGATATTGACGTGTTGTGACGCCCCGATGGCAATGTACGCCTTGTACCACGCAATATTAAGGCGATATTACATGTTGTATTGTGCCGTTTGTATCCCCTTCAGTCACTGCGTATACACAGTTGTGTACGCGAACTTCGAAGGCGCGTCACACGCCGCGTGTTTCTTCAAATGGCCTGAAACTCGGTGGGCACATTCCTGCAGGCTTCCTGAGTGGACAACTAGCAGTCACTTTAATTTCATTGTGCTGCGTATTGCTGCAGAGGATTCATTTTGCCGGATACACTACCATGTTCGATGATCGTTCGATGATCGTTCGACGATCGTTCGACGTACCGCGTTCCAGGACCAACGTGAAAAGCATTTTTTTTTTCTCCACTCGAAGCGAGTACAACCAAAAAACAAATTGTGCATGCATTTCGGCCCTAATAGTTGAATTTATTTATGCAAGTACTGAAGCTGACTGGTGGCAGAATAATTAGATAATTAGTTATACACTCATTTACTTGAATTACTGACACTCACACAAAACCACACATTACTTCATTTTCTTTCTTGGAATGTAATACTGAGTGCCTTGGAATTATGCCATGCGAATTTGACACGATTCTGACAGTGGATCATAATTCGTGACTGAAGGGGGTATACAGGACGCGTGTGTTTGTGAAGCAAAATTATTTTCACTGCATTTCCAAGCAGAGGAAGTTCTTTTCATGCATTTCCAAGCATTGGTGTGGCTGTGCGGTAGAACACCTGCTTGCCACGCAGACGGCCTGGGTTCGATCCTCACTCGGAACCCGGAAACTTTTTATTATTTATTTTATTTGCATCTTTCTCGGATTTTTCGGTCACGGACAAGATGATGATTTTTCGCTCACAACCAAAGACGCCGCCGCCGACGCCGAAACCGACGCCGGAATTTCTGCGAAACGAGCTCTTTAACGCTGTCGCGTTAAAAACCAAATCTCGAGCCAAATCTCAAGTCGTTATGATATTCACGTCTTGTGACTCCCCATGGCAATGTACACTTGTACCACGCAATATTAAGGCGATATTACATGTTGTATTGTGACGTTTGTATACAGGACGCATGTGTTTGTGAAGCAAAATTATTTTGACTGCATTTCCAAGCAGAGGAAGTTCTTTTCGATGCATTTCCAAGCATTGGTGTGGCTGTGTGGCAAAACACCTACTTGCTATGCAGACGGCCTGGGTTCGATCCTCACTCGGATAAGGAAATTTTTATTATTTTTTTTTTTGCATCTTTCTCGGTTTTTCGGTCACGGACAAGATGATAATTTTTTCGCTCACAACCAAAGACGCCGCCGCCGACGCCGAAACCGACGCCGGAATTTCTGCGAAACGAGCTCTTTAACGCTGTCGCGTTAAAAACCAAATCTCGAGCCAAATCTCAAGTCGTTATGATATTCACGTCTTGTGACTCCCCATGGCAATGTACGCTTGTACCACGCAATATTAAGGCGATATTACATGTTGTATTGTGACGTTTGTATACAGGACGCATGTGTTTGTGAAGCAAAATTATTTTGACTGCATTTCCAAGCAGAGGAAGTTCTTTTCAATGCATTTCCAAGCATTGGTGTGGCTGTGTGGTAGAACACCTGCTTGCTATGCAGACGGCCTCGGGTTCGATCCTCACTCGGATCAGGAAATTTTTATTATTTTTTTTTTTGCATCTTTCTCGGTTTTTCGGTCACGGACAAGATGACGATTTTTCGCTCACAACCAACGACGCCGACACCGACGCCGGAATTTCTGCGAAACGAGCTCTCTAACGCTATCGCGTTAAGATAGGTAAACAACAAAAATAGGAGTACGTAGGATCAACTGCGGCAGTGGCGGAATGCTTGAGCATCAGCTTCACGTGCTGAAGGTACCGGGTTCGAATCCCAGCGCCGGCCGGTGACAGTTCGCGTTGTTCTGATGGGCGGATGAAAACACAAGACCCTCTGATCGGGCGTCTGTATGCACGCATTCTGAAAGGTAGCCCCCTACGATTCTTGGAAGGCCACTGGGTGCAAGCCACAACAGCCTTAAGTTGCCATTCGGTGCTACTGGGTGACGCGGCGAAAAACTGCTGCCGTCCTAAAATAGGTTGGTAAGAGTTTATTTGGTACAGCGAGGCCATCACATTTTTGTCTAACAAAAAAAAAAAAAAAAAAGCTGGGCAATTTTTTTAAAAGGGGACTTTCTCCGTCGCGGCGTGGGACAGAGCCTAACGGTCCCATGCCGTGTGCACCCAAAGAGCCGAGTGCCAGGTGCGGGTGCACCTCTACCCATTAGAAAAATTCAGTGGGTTCCCAGCCGGCCCAAGGAATCGAACCCGGGCCCTACCACTTCGAAAGCAGACGCTCAAGCATTTCGCCGCCTGCGCGGTGAACACCTAGTCGAAAAACGCTCAAGAGATCAGTTTTATTGAAATCCGACGAAGCTTTTTTTAAAAACCGAAAAAGTTCTACATTTCCAAGGGCAGTGGATGCTGATTAGCAGTCGAAGAGGTTGAAGCCCCTAACACCGATAATGAGTATCAACTTTTGTCTGACGTCACACCTTGCAATGGTGGACGTAGCGTAGTGCCTTCCGAGCTAAATGTTCCCCTGAAACGGTTGATTCAATGCAATAGATGCCGAAAACTAGCCGAAAAAGTTGGGGCCCTTATCACCTATGATAAGGCTCAACTTTTGTCTGACGTCACACCTCACAGCGATGGCCATAGCTAAGTGCCTTCCGAGCTGAAGGCTCCCCTGAAATGGATGCTTCAATGCCGAAAACCCGTCGAAAAAGTTGAGGCCCTTATCACCTATGATAAGGCTCAACTTTTGTCTGACGTCACACCTCACAGCGATGGCCATAGCTAAGTGCCTTCCGAGCTGAAGGCTCCCCTGAAATGGATGCTTCAATGCCGAAAACCCGTCGAAAAAGTTGAGGCCCTTATCACCTATGATAAGGCTCAACTTTTGTCTGACGTCACACCTCACAGCGATGGCCATAGCTAAGTGCCTTCCGAGCTGAAGGCTCCCCTGAAATGGATGCTTAAATGCCGAAAACCACTCGAAAAAGTTGAGGCCCTTATCACCTATGATAAGGCTTAACTTTTGTCTGACGTCACACCTCGCTAATACGCGTACTTTCCGTTCCGCAGGTGTCAGAATCGGCCCAAAATATTTTCCCACGGTCTGTGTTGTTGGGAAGCCGACTTCCAGTCGCGATTGGTAAAGGGGGTGTCGCAATTGCTGTTAATGGGCTCTCCATTTTTTCGCGTTAAAGCCATACTGTGTCATGAACAACCAGCACACCCTGCCGGTAGTTTGGTGCGGCTGTATGCATAGGTGTGCGCAAAGGGGTGAGGGTGTTGGCAGGGCGCCTCCTCCCGCCTCCGCCCTCCAATGCTTCGTTTGTGCACTTCAGTGGCCTTGTAGACGCCTACACATACACATACACACACACACACACACACACACACACACACACACACACACACACACATATATATATATATATATATATATATATATATATATATATATATATATATATATATATATATATATATATATATATATATATATATATATACTGCGCACGCCTACGGCTATATATAAACAGAACCGTGTCTTTGAGGTTTTTAAGGATGAATAAGCAATCCTGTGGTGACTCAACGAGTAATGTGGTTCTTTCCGTGCGTCCCTCTGTCACGTGATACGAATCGCTACAAGGAATTAAAAAAAAATTCTGCCGGGCTTGGGGATTCGAACGTACGACGTTACGCTCTGAAGGCGAGTGTCTAACTTACTGGGCTAAACACCAACCTCGTCTTTGTGCATTTCAAACTGTCCTAAATACCTACGCTTGATGAGAGCAAATGCATTAATAATAAAAGCAATAATAAGCGGCGGTTTACGCGCCAGAACTACGCATGATTATGGGTTACGCCGCGTGGAGGGCTACGAGAATTCCGACCACCTGTTCTTCTTGCATTCAGCCTCCATCGAAATGCCACCGCCACTGCGGGAATCGAACCAGCGACCTTCGGGTCACCAGCCAGCAACTGTAACCACTGTGCCAGCGTGTCGGACAACAGCGTAAACGTATATATACCATATGATTGCGTTGTACCCATGATAAAAGAAAAATTAAAATACTGTAGCGTTTTCTGCGAAGACCTTGTTCAAATATTTTGTGAAGGTGGAACAAAAAGCCCTTTGTAGGACAACACGTCGAGCCCACAAAGATCATTCTACACGCACCGGGAAGATTTCGACTTATCGCAAATTTAATGCCGTACACGCGTTTCAGTGGTAATGGGATGCGACTGCATGGGCCGTTCTAGACGCTGCTGAACGCTAGATTAAACAGGTTGTGACCATGGGCGTCGGCAGGGGGGTGCAAAAGGGGGACTTGCCCCCCCTCAAGCCTCACCAGCACTTGCCCTCACCCAAGCTAGACCAGTGCTCTCCCCCTCACCCAGCCGCGATGCAACACTCGTTTGCACCCCCCAAGAGAAAATCCTGCCGACGACCATGGTTGTGACGATGCCGTCGGACAACAAGGTCCCATAAGGGAAGGCCTTAACCATAGTTCTCAACCGTGGCCTCCGTGATCAGTTCTGGCAGGCGCATTACCGGAGCTAATCGCCGAAGCCACGTTTCTACGAGCTCTACGCCAAAGGAGATTTTGCATGGAGTTTTAAATGTGTAATTTCTACGCCGACTCAACCAGAAAACTGTCTGTCCGTCCGTTCGTCTGCTACGCATAACGAATCGTTATGAAAAAAATAAAAATAAATCTTCTTGGCAGCGCTGGGATTCGAACCTAAGGTCAGACGGTTGGAAGGCGGGTGTCTTGTCTACTAGGCCATACAGCCCCGCTTACAGTCTGAAAATATATCTCAACCATGTGGGTTCGTACTCCAGTTGATAAAAAAAAAGGGGCGTTTATATAAAGGGTCTCCAGCCAACCTCTGAAAATAGAAAGATGGAGCGCGTTATTCCCTCCTGACGTTTTCCCGTCTTTTAGGCACAATTCGTGACTCCAGTAGTCTGATCACGTGACGTCATGAGTTTATGAAGGGTAAGAGCGCACTGAAGACGAACACACAATGAAGGCACACACACGCACACACATAGCGCTACTTTCAACAGTTTATTTTGTAATATCGACACTACTTATAGGGCAAACCATGAGCACATCTGCTGCGCAGAAGTAACAACAACATTACTAAGTATCATAACAAGGATGCTTAGTAATGTTGATCAAAAAATAAACTGTTGAAAGTAGTGCTATGTGTGTGCGTGTGTGTGCCTTCATTGTGTGTTCGTATTCAGTGCGCTCTTACCCTTCATAAACATGGAAAACCAACATGCCCACATGACCACCTTAGTGGACGTCATGAGGAAATAGCCTGTCGATTGGTCCACATACGAGGGATATATCAGTTGTGAACTGTCTCCTACCACGTTTAGCCATGCAGTCGCACGCCCGTTTATCGTTGTCTCGCGTGGCTATATCGTGCGCGATCAAACTGATTTCAATTCGTTTCGGGCGTTTTCGACTGCGCAAGCGCGGAGATAACGGCGCGTAGCCGAAGAGCCTGAGAGGATCGACGCTATATACAGTGCTGACATTGTCCACGTGTTTTGCGAAAAAAATAAGTGGCGCCTCATAGGCGTGCGCACGAGGGGGGGCAGAGGGGGCGGCCACCCCCCCCCCCCTAGTCACCTAAGGGAGGGGGCGCAAAGTCTGCCCCATACATTGACTTAATAGGGAGGGGGGGCGCTGCGATGAACCTTCGCCCCCCCCCCCCTGTCCCCCCCCTGAAGGGGAACCCTGCGCACGCCTATGTGGCGCCTGTAGGAATTAGGGTAGTGAGGGTGAGAAAGAAACCACTCGCTCGTGTTTCATGTCGGAGTGGTTCAGGAGCCCTTTAATAGTAGCCTCCTCTAGGATAACATGGAAAGCCCGCACGAAATTGCCGTGACAATATAAGATGCCGCCCGCAACAGCGTTCTAGGGAACAGCCGCAACCTACCAGGGGCGTAGGCAGCATTTTTTTTTACCACCTTGATCTGAAGTAGAAGGGAGGGGGGGGAGGGGGGGGTAAGCGTGGTTGAGTGTCACTTTGTGTTTCCGTATGCCATGGCAAAAAAAAAAAAAAAAAAAAAAAAAAAAAAAAAAAAAAAAAAAAAAAGTCAGCGTAGTGGGCGCTGCGGCATCGCCGAACCGTAATGCGTTTCTGTGGAATCGGGCCCGACACACGAAGGGTCCCACTTGTACTATCATTTATTTATTTTTTTTGCTCCCGTTCCCAAGAAAGGCGCGACACCTTTCCGTTTCCTGTGGGAGACCAAAATAAACCCCGCGGCAGCCGGGGGGCGCGACGGCTGTCAACGATGGCCGCGCGTGACAAATCCACCGGCCGCGCCGCCGCCATCGCAAATCGCGCACGTCCAGACGGTGCTACTCGGGCGAGCGCCGCAGTGCTTTGTTATGGGAAACGAGGGCTAATCGTCGCCTTCGTCGAAAACCGCGGATGCGATTTCTGTGCACCTGCCTCAGAGCTGAACTCAGCGACGCTCTGTCCTAGCTGTGGCTAGAGTTACGAGTCTTTTGAGAGCCATACTCCATGTAAAGCATGCAAGGTAGATGATTTTACATTAGAACATAAGTGTGCGCAGGGTTCCCCTTCAGGGGGGGGGGGGGGGCGAAGGTTCATCGCAGGGCCACCCTCCCCTATTAAGCCAATGTATGGGGCAGACTTTGCGCCCCCCCTCCTCTTAAGTGACTAAGAGGTCTTGTACTTGTGCTTGCTGCGATGGGGCCTGTCATCCATCATTGCGGGCTGCGCGATTTGAAAGTGCACTCTATGGTGATAGTTTAATGCAAATGTATAAACTTTTGCATAATCTTATGCAGTAATGTCGAAACTGTCGCGGTCAGTATTTGCTACAACGTGCGAGTGCGTTGTACGTCATACTGAGCGCAATAGATTATATACATCGTGTATGTGTATCATTTCAAACATTTTTAGGGGCGAAGCTCCTTATGGCATCACCTGGGCGGTTCTCGGTTGTCGATGCATCCTGAGTAGCCAGTAGCGTCTCCCTTAGCATACAATAGATGGCGCTGTCCCATAGAGATGCATGCAAACTGCAGTTGGGTGACGATATACTAGATGGCGTCAGTGGTTTTTCGTATACGTTGATGATTAACGATGATAGATGGCGCTGTTATAATAAGACAATGCGCTGTGACAGTACGTGATATGTACGCCCTCTCCTCTCCTACGCTTCCCCCTCTTTCTCCTCTCTAAACAATAAAAAAAATTCACAGCGTACATGTAAAATTAAAGTGAGCTGCAAGTCGCCATGACTCTCATCGACCCTTTAGTATAAACGCGCCCGATCTCACGTCGTTGATGATGTACTGCGCAGAATTCGCGGAAGATTCACGGTTTACCGACGAACCTCCGCAGCTTCGCCCACTCATCATCATTCACTCCGTGGATATGGTGTGATTTTTTTTAATGTGTAATGTGCCACATGCATTTATGAACTTCTTTCTGCAATAACTACTAAGTCACCTGAAGTCAGTCCGTCCGTCTGTCTGTGTCTGTCTTCCCAATAATTATCGATCCCCACATAGATAGATAGATAGATAGATAGATAGATAGATAGATAGATAGATAGATAGATAGATAGATAGATAGATAGATAGATAGATAGATAGATAGATAGATAGATAGATAGATAGATAGATAGATTCGTTCAACACGTACAGGGTGGTCAAAAGTTCCCAGGCCACGCTTCCATAGGAATACATGGGTTAGTGGCCCGGGAACTTTTGACCAGTCCTGTACGTCGTCGCGCCATGTACGTGTGCGCAGGGTTCCCCTTGAGGGGTTCGTCGCAGCTTCCCCCCCCTCCCTATTAGGTGAATGTATGAGGCAGACTTTGCGCCTCCCCCCCCCCCCCCCTTCTCAGGTGACTAGGGGGGACCGACGCCTTGCCCCCCCACCCCCCGTGCGCACGCCTATGTCGTCGCTGCTTTCCAGAGCCACGAACTCCACACAACACTGCACAGAATAGAAAGGGAGGAAGCCGGCGCTTAATCTGGCACGGCGCCGCAAGCACTTGTTTTCTCAGCTTGCGAGGCGCACGCATGCACGCCCGCGTACGCTTCTGACGTCTAATGAGAACCACGCACGCCGATTTTCGGTTAGAGCGTATGGGGGAGGGGGGGGAGAAAACCCGACGGAGCTGTTGATTGTAGTACAGACTTTCTTGCACGCTTGCCGCGGGCGCTTTTTGAAAGTTCAGGGGTTGATGACCGGCATATTGAAGCATGTTTTCTGTTTGTTTGTCCTAAAGGAACGCTAAAGTGAAACGATGGATCAGTATAGACTGATAAATTAAACTCTGAAAACTCTACTGTCGTGAATTTCACCATCACATGCTCTCTAATAAAGGAAAAAATCGATATCAAAGTTCTATTTTTAAACTTCGCGCCGAAACCTCCGCACGTGACGTCACGGATTTCGTATTTCCTGAAACTTGGAATGCGAAGTCTCTGGCACGCTCAGTGGACAGCGTGGTTCATATTTACGGTAATTTACCGATTGGATACTACGTAAGCACTCAGACGCCGTAAAAAATTATGACGTCACGGCGGGTGGCGCGGGAACTTCAAGGACGGCGTCGCCACCCTCATTTTCTTTTAGCGTGTTATCTCACTTACCAAGCGTCTTCCCGCGTCAAGCGTGATGGTTTTGGTGCTCTGAAAAAGCAATTTACTAATAAGAAAAAAAAATCGTTTTTCTCTTTAGAGTCCCTTTAAGTGAGGAAATGTCCGCCAATAGTATCATTGTTTAGCATCAGTGGGTGAGTGAATTCTTTAAAACAAATTCTGTAATTTCAGGGGCGGCGCCAGCGGGGGGTGCGGGGGGGCAACAGTCCCCCCAAAACTTCGCGCTTGCCCCCCCCCTTTGCCCCCCCTAAGAGCCAGCACATTCAAAACACAACGCATATATGTTACACGCTTCCCTGCCCCCCTGAAAGAACCCACTTGTCGTGGGTGCCCCCCCCCAATAAAGAAATCCTGGCGCCGCCCCTGTGTAATTTCTCTCGCGAATACCACCGTATGAGTGCGAGGCACGCCGTAGCAATCGAGGTCTCTAGATTAATTAATTGTAACAAGTTGGTGGCCCCTTGAAGGAGCCAAACCCTTCGGGCTTGGTGAGAAAAATCCCTGCGGAATGGAGACACTGCCCTGAACAGGTCAGCCAAATCATTCGGTCTTGCGCGGCAAGGAGAGTTTAGAAGCGGAGCGGAAACTTGCCGTTCTCTCAGGCGCCCTCTTCTTATGCAAAAGAGGTCTGCGCTCACCCTCTTCGGAGCTACCGGCGCCTGCTGTTTGACGTCGAACAGCATATAGCGAACAGCAGATAGCGTCCTATTGGCCTATAGCCGACAGAAATCGCGAGCGGCGTTGGTATGTGGTGCGCTTCTTAGTGCGCTTCTTGCCAGGGGTGCCGCCACGTGCCAGCGCTGCGTTCCATAGTTTGCTAACCTTACACAGGAGAGCCTACACTCGCGCACAGGAATCACAATGGCAGAGAGTTCCTCCGTTGGAGAGAGCAACCGCGTTTCATCGCGCGTCATGACGCGCGCCGAGATAGCTTCTTTCTCCCATACCGACCCTCCCTGTGTAGCTTTCCCGCGCGCTCGCCGAGACGAGAGAAGACAGAAAGCGCTTAAATCCATGCGGCGAAATCCCTGTAACTCGATTCCGCTCGTTACTGACGGGATCCGAGAAATGTTTGAGGCAATACACTCCGATACTGAGATATTTCGATAATTACTTAGAAAAGTGGTTCACGACCCCTTCGGAGCGTGCGACACATCGCGGTAACTCCGCTCGTACCAGTCGGATTCGAAAAAAAATTACTGCGGCAATCTATTCGTGACGCAATAAACTCCGATAATGAGGTCACTCGATGATCACCTCGGAAAATTGGTTCAGGGCCCCTTTAAGGCACAGTGCGAGCTGCGTACGACTTCAGCGCCGTTTATTAAAATCGGTCTTTGTTCATTGCAGGCGAGGACGTGGCCTACCGGCGCCGGACCGAGGCCTTGGAGGATGTCTCGCTCACGCTCACCAAGAGGCTCAGCTTCATCAACGGTAAGCGCGCGTGCGAACCAAACCACGCGTGGTCACCAACAGGGTTGCCGTTCGGTAGATTTGAAAAGGAGCCAGGATTCATGTTAAAAGTAGCCAAAGTAGCCATACCACTTAGGTTTATCGCCAAATTTGTCGCCAAATAGAAGAAAATGGTATTATGACTCAAAATTTTTATAAAATAAATGTGATTTTGAGTATGCAAACACATAGAAATAAGACCATATTGCTTTCCGTCTTGCTCTTCAAGCCTGAGGTGAGTTGCTAAAAAGGATTTATTTATTTATTTATGTACCGCAAGGCCAAGAACATTGCTGAGAGTGCATAAAAATACACAAAAAATAAAGTGAACATAGTGAGTAAAAAAGAACAATGAACAGACTTCCGACAGACTAGTAAGCATCGGGTTTTACAAAATAGAATGACCTCAGAGCGATAACAAAGGGATGACCCATAGTGTGGGGATAAAATAAGCGGGTCGTGGAGCACGCTTCGCAGGCAAATTCTATAAAATAAGCTCAAGCAGCGCAAATCTCAATGTGCTACTAGAGAGGGAGTGGAAAGTTGGCATTTTGTGGCTCTTATGTTAGCAGTGCGGTTGTAGTAATTTTACATTCTTCCTGTTAATATGACACGATATATATCAGCATATAAATGTTCATAGCAAGTCACATGTTATAAAATCCAAAGCTGTTCAAGAGGTAAATAGGCAGAATGTTAGTGTTTCAGAAGACGAATAACCTTGCATTATCTGGCGTTTAGTTCCATAAATCCTATTTTGCATCCGGTGGCGCAACAACTATATCGCATTAGTATAAGTTCAGTGCGTCTGCATATATTTATGCAGGATAGTTCTTCCCAGAGACAGGGTAATTTTGGAGCTATCCCGCCAAGAAGTCAGTATACGAACGTTAAACTTTTAAGCAGATTTTTCTTGAAGCCACAGACCTAAATTGTTTACTACATTTACCATAACAACAGACCAGCTTCATTTTGGTGCTGATATTTGTTTTGCGGGGGGGGGGGGGGTGCTTTGGTGCACATGAGTCTGTTGCTGGGGCCAAGACATACGCGCGCATTAGCTTACGCGCAGAACAGGCTGAAATCGGTGGCTGACCTTTAGGCTTTCTTGTTCTTTAACCTCCAAATAATAAGAAAATTGGCTACTAAATGCGCCGACACAGAAGTTCAATGTAGCCAAAAAGTAGCCATGGCGCCAACCTCAAATTTTCGTAGCCAGACGGGGTCCTAAAGTAGCCAATCTGGCGCAAAGTAGCCACCAACGGCAACCCTGGTCACCAACGTCGTCAGTGCGGAGCTTTGTTCCATTGAACAGCGACAGTTATGACGTCATTCGCTCGTAGAACGTGCGAAATAGAGAAGTGGCGGCCGCGGTGCGGACGTCAGCAGAGTAGCTTGCACAGAAACTTGGATCCGAGTTCAAGAGAAAGTAATTAAAAAAATTGGGGCAACTATGCGCCAGTGGTGCAAAGACTGAGGAAACAGCGGTAGCTGATGACCACCCCTACCATGTCTGCAACCCCCACTCGCCTCCTCTAAAACTATGCTATACTTTCCCCCCCTCCCCACCCTCACTTAACTTTTCCCACTCCTTGTTATACTATACTATGCATGGCTATGCTATGCTTTACCCTCTCTGCTCCTCCTTTCTCCCCTCCCATCACTCCTCCTCACTTTCCCTTTAGCACCTCTTGATATACACTACTATACTATACATGGCTCGTCTTTACCTTTCCCCTTCCCTTCCTCGATTTTCACCCTCACCTTCGTTTTCCACCCCTTGCTATACTGTACTATGGATGGCTATGTTGTACCCCCCTCCCCTCCCTCTCACATCAATTCTTACCATCACTTCCTTTTCCGCTCTCCTTGATATACTGGTACCACACATGGCTATGCTATGTGTGACCCTAACCCCCCTCCTCCTCACTATCACTTCTCTTTCCCACGCACTTGCTATATTATACTATGCATTCACTCTCCCCCCACCTCTTCCTACCGTTGCATTGCATAGCCAAAACTCGGCTTTCCTTCTCTCTTAGCTTCACTCTCCCCTGCCTTGCCAGTTTTGTGCAGTCAACGAACAGCAGTACTCCCAGCTTCCGCTGTTAAAAAAACATAGAAAGAACTAAAACTTGAGAGACAACTGGTTCAAATGAATAATTGCAGTTATTAACAGCTGATGGCCAATATTGCCCATTACCGGCCAAATTTTTGCCTTCATTTAGCCAACTGTTCGTCAACTCCAGCCAGCACCAGCCAATGTTAGGTAGTGTTGGTTGCATACGAGTAAATACCGGCAGTTAAATCCATACATAGGACTGACTGCACAGTTGTGTCATTGCCCGAACGATTTGATCAGCAGTTGCAGAAATAACGATTTCTGAAGATAGATATAGAGCCAACCATTTGACAAGGAGACTTACCTTTTAACACTTAGGTTTTTTTTCCCCACAAATGTTCCATTTCCTCACACACTCTTAATGGTTCCCTCCCATAGGTTTCAACCTTGATGTGTATGCCTTGTTCTCAACAATGCCTGGTTGGTTCTTTATTCTGAATTTCAGAGGATAAGCGTGGCTCTTCGAACAGTGGAACTAGTCAAGAGGGAAGGATCCACATTGGGCCTCATACTATCTGGTCAGTGTTCCAACATGGTGTATGGTGTGCGTCTTTTTGTCTGTAGGGGTAAGGGGTGCCTGGTCAGTATGGCTCAGTCCTTTTTCTGGCAACGCACAACTAGCGTTTAGTGTTACTGTTTATGTTTACTAGAAGCGCTGTTCAACGTTTTACCATAACGGAAGCTTTTGCTCAAATGTACCTGTCGATATAATACACAGGAAAGAAGAAATTGTTTTTCAAGGCAACAATTGCACTGATTTTGAGGAGAATGGTAACATTAACAGAAGATGTTCAAATGTATGACTCTACAAAGCATATTTTCTTTTTGAGATCAACAAGCTTTCTTTCTAACTCGTAGAATTCCATAATAGAAACTAATATCGCAATTCTGTAAATTTACTTGATGGAAAAAATGTTTCAGCAACCAAATGTTCAAGTGAGTGCAAACTATTTAATATTAATAACAAGGACTAACTGATCTATTATTCCTTATTAAGGAGATAGTTAAAACAAAATTTTCTAGAGCTTTATGTTGAAAACGCAAATGCAGGTGGCATCGATAAAGGCAGCCGTCCAAAAGTCGAGTCTCTTCGGCCGGGCAGCATAGCACACAGGTAAGAAGCCACATTGATACACGCTATAAAGATGTCAATCAGAAATGTTCCACGAGAATTTGCAAAAGGATGTTGAAGCAATCAAGTCACCCAGAAACATGCTTTGCACTGACCAAAATCACCAAAGAACTGCGTCAAATGCAGCTTCATCAATTCCTACATAATCACACCAAGGCACAAAGTGAAAAATGGTGATTGTTTTGAAGCAACCAGTGAAAGCACAGTTACCAGGCCTCATTTCTAAATGAAATTTTTGCCGTAAAGGTATGTTCCCCCTTCATTCTAGTAACATTGTTACTTGCCTTCGATATAACTTACGATTCCCAAACCCTTCCCTTCAGGTAAAAACTAAAAGCTGCATCTCTGCTACTACACTGGATTGGTATGATTGTTGAAGAAGAAAGTGCACGACGAGATGTAGAGCATATACCTAAAATACAAGACGCTCGACAAACTAAAGTATTTCAATGAGACCAGTATATTCAAAAGTGCTTTCGTTGCATGATATGCACAGGCAATGTTAGTCCATGCATCCTTCCTGAGCACAGAACGACTGTACACAAAGTATAAACCACATAAATCCAGAACTTTTATATAATCTGTGTAAATAACCAAAACACAAAGCTGACCAAACTATGAAACTTTTTTTTTATCCATCCCCTGGTGGCCTGGGAGAAACCATAGGTTAGGCATGAACTTTAGTGTGTATGCAGAGCAGGAATCACGTAGATTTGGTAACCTTTTGTATTATCTTCATATATGTAACCAAAGCTGACCAAATATCTTGTATCCTCTGGCGGTCTTGCCGGTGCGCAGATGTGATGCCCTGGCCGTTGGCGACCACATCGTAGCTGTGAACGGTATCCGGACCAGCAAGCTCAAGCACGACGAGATTGTCAACTTGCTCAAGAATGCGGGCGACAAGGTTGTGCTTGACGTTGAGTATGAGATTCCGAGCACAGGTGGGTACATAGAGCGCCATCTTTACACCAGCCAATGCACATTATCTGCCTGAAGTACACTCCTAACAACGAAAAACATATACACTTGGGGTGCCTTTTGTCCCACAACAAAAATCTTCATACATCTTATGTGCCTATCCTTCGAACATGGCTGGCGCCAACGTCTCGACAAGCAGGCTTGTCTTCTTCAAGGCTGCAACACAGAAGACAAGTTGGCTTGTCAAAACATTGGGTCTAGTGACACCCCTGTGTTCCAAGGATTTTTCATTGCTTCCCAAGATTCCATTTCCCCCCTGAACTATACTACCTTATCTGGATGTACACTATCAGCAACGACATAACATTCTTTACAGGAAAGCGACAAGTTTCCAAGAAAAAGAAAAAAAAATGAAAGCAAGCCAGGCAACAATTATAGTATGACAAAAATGACTCCCAGAAAGGTGCAAACTGTTTTAGAGTGTGCATAAGACACTGCGCGTCCTGTACATTTACTCGCCCCCTTATGTATACATTTTCCTAGCTCTGCCAAAGTAGTGTTTTGAACCTGAACCAAATTGCCCACCTATCTGTTACGCTTCATTTCAGTTCAATTTCTGTAACATGGTTAACTTAACCCTTTTGTTCTTACTTCATCCGCCACAGCTGCAGAGATGTCGATGTGCGTCTGTCCCAAGGTGATCCAAGTCAAGCTGGAGAAGGAGAATGGAAGCTTCGGCTTCCTCATCCGCGGCGGCACCTGTCCGGAGAAACTCAAGTGCCGTCCGTTGACAATCACACACGTGAGGCCAGGGGGTCCAGCAGACAGGTGAGCTTTGCTTGCATCACGAAAGGAACTTACCCATAGTTACAAAGTAACTAGCAATAACATAAGAAAAAATGGCTAAACAGGGAATGTCATTGGCGTCAACATTATGCCAAGTGACTTGTCATCGGTGCAGCACGTTTTCTACGTCACGGCAAGTTGCTCCACTGATGAAGACAAGTCTTCTCAAAACATTGGCTGCCAGTGACATTATCAGTTCAATTATTTTAAATAAGCTTTAGACGTTATAAATTATTCTTTGGGAACATTACCACGATCGATATTGAGACAATAGGTTCATCATTAGAAGAGATGATGGTCAAAATTCTATTTTTCAAGTTTTTCGACCAATCTGTGATACCACGGATGTTTAACTTTTCATTTTTGGGCCATGTCGGTCTGATAAAAGTTCCCAAAAGTTGCCAAGTTAAAGTTCCTGGCTCCCTTCTTGGAACACAATTCCCTCAGTTTTTAACCATAAAACATTACGTAATCCACAGCAGGCACCGTAAGAATCTGCGACATCATAGATCACTGGTACAGAAACTTACTTCAAGGCAGCGATGCAACAAAGGTGCTTTCTTTTTGCACCCTTCCTGCTTTGCCAATGCTCTCATAAGGCAAGAATGGGGTTTTCAGTTTTGTCTAAAACTAATTCTAAACAAGCCATATCAATTTAACTTTTTTAGAGTTGACCACACCTTCAACTGACATTGCTGAATTGCAATTTCAGGGAAGGCACCATCAAAGCAGGAGACAGGCTACTGGCAGTTGACAACATCAACCTCAACAACGCTTCTCTCAACGAAGCCATGGCTGTTCTGAAGCAGGTTGAGAAGCAAGCACTGCTGACTATAGAGTATGATGTCTCGGTTATGGGTAAGTGCCACCACACATCACCTCCAACATAAAGCAATCATTACTCAGATTCTTTGGCTGGAATTCCGCTTTTGGCCAACTAATTCAACAGAGTAGTCCCCTAAAGATAACAAAGTCAGTATTGCGCGACTCTCTCAGTCCCCCAGCATAAAGTACGAATGATTGTAATGACACTGCAGGTATGTTACTACTAATGAACAGCTATGAGTATGCTAAAAGGGCAGTTTTAAATTTTAGCACATTCTAAACCAAATTAAGGACGTCACTCCTCATTTAAGAGTTGCACTTAAAACTACAATGAGATCTAGCACTGATGGCTAACCCTCAATGCCCGTCAAGTGTTGCTCATTAGTCAAATGTAGGTGCACTACAACCTACATTTCCCATGTGCTTTCCTTTTCTAAATTTTGTCAGCCATGTCAGAGTACTTCAGATATTCAAAATTTCGAGTGAAAAAGCATGAGGGAATGTTTCAGTTCGTTCATAAAGTGCTTAACACTCCTGCAGATATAAATGTGAACAAGACTGATAGGTACCGTAAATAAACATTCTTTTGCTGGGAGCTGAGCAAGACAACATTCACAAACATTTACCAAAACAATAAAAAAGACAAAAAAAATAAGCCCCAGTGCACAAGAACACCACGTGCCACATCAAAATATCTTACTGTTCTCATTACATTGCTTAATGATTCAAGTGCATCGACACCGAGTCAGTGATGCATTAACAAAATGTTCATTAGATAATGAAATGTGGGAGAAATCCAGTGCAAAATTTACGAAAATCTTGGATAACATTTAACAAATAAATAATAGACAAGAATTTCGCCTCCCATTTGCTCTGCTTATAAAGCCATCTTGCCCTGCAAAACATATGCCAAATTTAGTCTTTAATAAGGCAACTTCCCTGAGGCTAAACTGATGTATGATAACTACTTAGTGTCCAAAAACAACTTTCGATTATTCTCCTGTGTAGATGCTGTAAGAAATGCGTCGGGGCCTCTCCTCGTGGAAATCGACAAGACGCCAGGAGCGCAGCTCGGAGCGACACTGACTCAAGTCCCACACGGAGAAGGAGCAATAGTTTTCGACAGCATTAAGCAAGCAAGCGTGGCTGAAAGGTAATGACCATTAATGACAGAAGAAAAGGAATCTGTATGACGTTACGGCACCAGTTCCATTATCTGCACCTGCCATCTCTCATGGCTCATAACCTTCTCGTTTTAAAGAGAGAGAGAGAGAAAAAAAGCGGGAACTTCGTGCCGCGGAATCATCAGAGTGTGCGTAAGGGTTAGGTGCAATCCCATAGTTTAACCAACATATGCCAGTGCTAGCCAACATGAGCCATTGTTTAGCCAGTATTAACCCTTTGCGGTCCGTTGTTGGGCCCCTATCGACAACTCAACGCGGTTGCAGCGGTCTGCTGTCAGGCACAGCTGGACAAGCGCTCTTTTGTCGTTGGTTCGCAGATGCAATTTCTCACTGCTTTATGCGGCATAGCTAAAGCAGTAAGTAAATTTCGTTTACTTGAGCTTTGCTCTTTTCTTTAGTTTTGCATCGGAACAGACAGATGGTGTGTAACGGCTTTGGACTGCCTAGCCATCATCAGCCAATTATAGTCATCAGTGAGCCAGCACTAGTCAGCATTTAGCGAGCACTGCTTGTAGGCAGGCAATTGTGGTAGGCCAGGTGATAGTAGTATGAAAGGAAACACAGCAAATCAGGGCATAAGTGTCAAGGCAAATGTGGTGTCGAGGCACGTGCTGTTGCAAATTAGATGAGGAAGCCACGCAGGAAAGACTAGTGTAGGTTAGTAACGATGGTCTTCATGGTCTACTAGACCAGCTTTGATTTCAACTGTTATACATACCGTATTTACTCGAATGTAATGCGAATTTTTTTTCCAGATTTTTGCTACCTGAAGTCGACCCTCGCATTAGAATCGAATACTGAAATTTATGAAATTCAAGCTGTTTAAAAAGCACAATGATGCACAAATCATTAAAAAAATTATTTTTTTTCCTCTTACTAGACGCAATGAAAAGTCAACCCTCGCACTACAATTGAGTGAGTACGGAACATTTCACAGGGAACTGAGCCAAAGAAGACTTACACATTAAAACACACACAGTGCAACTGATTTCTGTTGATAAAATGAATAAGAAACTTTAATATTCCAACATTTAAAAGCAACACAGAAATGCAACAACAATAAAGAAAAGGCATATGTGTTATATATATATACATGTAGGGTGATGATCTGAGTACAAAGGTGGCGGTGGTGACACACAGTCCATTGTGCACATTCGTGACGTCACAGGTGCGGCGCCCTCCATGTTGGTGACCAGCTGCTGGCCATCGACGGGACACGGGTGGACCAGATGACGGCGGCCGAGGCCATGCAGCTCCTGAAAATGGCCGTCGGAGATGTCATCAGACTGGAGATCCTGCCCATCAGCCAGATGGCGCTCAGGAAGTGCCCCAGCACCCAATCAAAAAGGAGTAAGAACAGCAGAGTGGAGTACGACTTCTGTTACACAGCAATAATAGTGTACCTCTTGTGTTTTTTCTTGTGTTATTGCTGCACTCCTGGTACTTCCTGGTGTGTTTATCAGTGTGACATAGCACTCTTGACTGTAAAATAGCAGGCACATAGCTTTCGAGAAAGGAAGCACAAGCAAGCCAGATGACGATCCGTTGTGTGGCAGAAGGACAACCCAAGTGCTCCCAATTGTCTTGAAGTGCAAGTGGAAATCACTTCTGTGGTTGTGGCGAATAGTAATATTTAAGGAGAAATTCATTAAAAGCTTGTGTAACAAAAATTGGGCCAACATGCTTCTTCTAACTTGTGATTGAGATCCTTCAGCCTGAATCTGAATACAAATTCGTACTTCAAATCTGCTTTCATGTGTACAGAGATACTAATAAAGCAAATGATTTAAACTTGTTGCAACAAAGCTTGCATTGTAATAGGTATAGTAAATTTTTCATCATGTTCAACGTCCTATGCAATTATTTACAAAGGCAACACATGTACTAACATACTCGCAGTGCGTCATTGACAGAACTTGCTATTCTATCTTTCTTGGGCAGCGAAGAATTCTTCAAAGACCAAAACTTGATTTCAAATATGCAGGTGCATGTTTAAACTACGCGAATTTCGACTCCAATAAAAACGACGGTTCTAATTCTTGCTCTCTCAAAACCATAGGTGCGGCTCCGCCACCACCTCCACACGGCTACGCCTCGAGCTACGACACCCTCTCGTCCATGGGTGGTCACTCAAATCGGTCAGCAGTGACGGCACCAGCCGGACGCTGCCCTCTGCCGCCACTCCCTCCTCCGCAAGTGCCCTCAACTCCATCGTCGTCACGGAGGGGCAAGCCCAGCAGAAAGCACCTCCCGGAATACCTCTCCAGCTCCTCAAATGGTATCACATTCATTCATTCATTCATTCATTCATTCATTCATTCATTCATTCATTCATTCATTCATTCATTCATTCATTCAAGAACCTATATTGTCTTGTTGGGCATGATAGTATGGCGGAGTTGAATCAACAAGGAAAATTAACATGTTTGACAAACAAACAGTTTATCACATGTACATTCAAGTACAGCCCAAATGCTGTAAAAGCTGTGGAAGTCTTTTTATGAGAGTTTTAAATTGTCCCATGGTTGTGGTTGAAAATCAAAACCATGTACAGATGTAAAGGTAAGCTGCTGCAGTCCAAGAGCATCCCGTGCTTTGCCATTCAGTGGTAGTAATAATAATGGTTGTAAGGTTTTTACATCCCAAAACCACAACATGATTATGTGTGATGCTGTAGTGGTGGGCTCCGGAAATTTTCGACCACCTGGGATTCTTTAACATGCATCCTAAATCAAACTGCATGGGTCTCAAGCAATTTGCTTCCTATCGAAATGCAGCCACGGCGGCCGGCATTCCATACCGCAACCTTTCAGTAGTCGTCGCAAGACGGAATCTTCAGAATAAGCTCATGAGTGACCTTTATCGTAAGAACACACATTAAGTCAACAACAGCATCCTTTCCCACCCTTGATAGAGAAACACGTCTGGCTTCTTCCAGCGTCGATTTCGTCTGTCTACGGGGTTCCACCCTGCCTGGTCGGACCGAGCCAACTAAGCCACACCGAGACCACCCAGGTTGTCATCTACGCTGATCACAAAGGGATTCGGCTTTGCCCTTCAGGGCCCCACCCCCTACTCAGCCGATCCACTGCCGCCCGTTCCGACGATCAGCAGCATTGACCCGAGGGGACCAGCCGAAAGGTTTGGACGCTTGGCGGACGCCCTCACTTCTGATTCCTTATTACGTTCAATGTGATGCAACAGTTTGCTAGATTACATAGCACAGGTGGTTTTGAAGCTTCAGCCAATTTCTAGACCACTTTATAAACGTGATTACCAACACATGATTGCTAATGTAATGGGTTCCGTTGTTGCTATCTATAATATTTGTGATCACTTTTAGCTATTTTTTGCAAACGCTTTTAAGACGTTTCTGCACAATCACGTCCAAGTCTCATTTGAGAAGAATGAGACACGTGGAGCAAAAAAGGTTATTTTTGTGTACATACTGAATTCACGCTTTCAGTTTTGCACTGTGAATGAAAACTTTATCACAATTCCTAAGCAATAGCACAACACTTCCATGATAATTTTGCTCCCTTTCTCCAAAAAATATGAAACCACAATGCGAGTTTGTGGCATGGAAGGATCAGAGTGGTAAAAACTGAAAAGATGGCCTCAAAATACAGAACAAAGCCTACACTACGAGATGTATAGGAGAAAATATATATTTTTTAAACAGTTAACTTAGAAAGCTAGAAAAATGCCTTTCTTCAGAAATAAATACAGCATGAAGCTTATTGACTGTGTATGAAAACTTTTTTTTTTTACAGGACGGGAGTCGTGCAAGTCGGAGACCGAGTTCTCTCAGTCAACGGACAGACAACCGAAGGGCTTTCCCTTGAGGAAGTCACCCAGTTGATCCAACAGTCTCGACCGCGAGTGGTCCTCGACATAGAGTTTGACGTCGCCGAATCGGTCATCCCGAGCAGTGGTACATTCACTGTCAAGCTGGCGAAAAAGGGCCCCGGACTTGGAATCACCATCACGTGTGAGCAAGCTAAAACCTCAAATCTTGCATGCTTTGTTACAGAAGTTGAAAAAAAACCTGTGAACAGATGTTGTGTGCTCGAGCCAACATTTCGACAAGTGGACTTGTCTCCTTTAAGGCTGGAACTGTGTGCTCGAGCAGACGTTTCGACAAGTGGACTTGTCTTCCTCAAGGCTGGAACTGATTTCAGTTTCAGCCTTGTGGAAGACAAGTCCACTTGTCGAAACGTCGGCTCGAGCACACAGTTCCAGCCTTGTGCTCGAGCCGAGTCGGCTCAAACACACAACCCCTGTTTACGGATTTTTTCATTGCAAGCTTCCATCTTCTCCTTCCTACCGTCTTTTGCATCATTACAGAAGTGCCGCATTTGCAGGGTTTCGAAAGTTCTCTACAACAGCTGAATCACTCTATGAAACACTAAAATATTTTCTTGGGAACCATACTAGCCAAGTGAGCCCGAAAATTTCTCTCGAAACTGTTGAAGACTAATTGTATTCTGTACACTGAAACATTTTTCTAAAACAGAGGTACGTCTCTCAGTACTAACAAGAATACTTTGCACTGATCAATTCACAGATACTCCTCATTAAGAAAGTTGAAAATTCTGGAGTGCTATGCCTTACAATCGTATAAATATAAGTAGATGGTTGCTTTGTGGATCTCCCCCAATGAAATGTGGCTGCCATGGTCAAAAATCAAACCCACATGTTTGAGCTTAGCTGCTAAAATACCATGATGGCACCTAGAAGCGCTAAAAACACAAGAAAGGAGAACCATACAGGACAAGTGATCTTCATTTTTTCTTGTGTTTTTTGCGCTTCTAATACCACCGCAGATCCCTACAAATTTGACCAAGTTTGTTTTTCTAAACCCAAGATACCACAGCGAGTATTAACCCTTTGATGGTTTTCGCCGTACATGTACGGCAGCACCTAACAGTGCCCAAATGGTTTTCACCGTACATGTACGGCACGGCCTTTATCTTTAAAACGCGCGCTTGTTTCGATCATTTCTCTCTCTTGGCGTGTGCTGCCACACTTCAGGAACACGTGGAATTTTTTTCGTGCACCAATGTTTCTCCGACGTTTTTTTGTTTTGCTTCGCAAAGCGGCGCTCCGGCAACCACTTGCGCACCCGAGCGCGTTCGCGGTCCGGCTGGTTTAAAACGCGCGCCTTTTTCTATCATTTTTCTTGCTTGGAATGTGCTGCCATGCTTCGGAAAACTGAAATTTTTTTATGCGCCATTGTCTCTCCGTTGTTGCCTTTTTTATGCTTCGCAAAACAGCACCGGCTATCGCTTGCGCATCTGAGCGCGCCCGCGGTGCGGCTGGTTTAAAACGCGCGCCTTTTTCGATCATTTCTCTTGCTTGACATGTGCTGCCACACTTCGGGACACATGGAATTTTTTTCACGCGCCAATGTTCTTTGTTGCTTTTTTGCTTTCCAAGGCGGCGCGGCGGCTTTCGTTTGCAAACCTGAAGGCGCGCATGTGGTGCGGCTGGTTTCGGTTTCGTCCTTCTTTGGTTATCGCTTCTCGCGCCCGCAAAGCGGATGGCTGTTTGGTTTCTAATCTCTCAAGGGGTGAGCGCTTGTGACTCTCTCGTTTATGGCTCCTCGGGGCGCGATTACATCTGTTTCGGGAGGCGCTAAATTACACAAACGACGCCGCCGTGGTTGAGTTTCCTGTTTAGGGAACTCAGAAAAACTAACTCCGTCTCGTTGACGATAAGACGAAGGATTATTATAGCTTTTTCACACGTTTTGTTTTACTGATGGGCGCACAACCCCACAGTTTTCTTCCGTGCGTTTAGTCACGCTGTTCGCCTAGGCTGGAAGTGTGCGCTGGTTGCTGTGGTGCTAGGGAATCGAGCGGCGATTCTTCCGATGTGGACTATTCCCCAAGTGCCGAATCTGATTCATTGGATGTCATTTCGTCAGGCGAGGATTTATTTACGAGTTCAGGCTCGGACGATGATGAAGGAGCGACATCTTGAAAGCGTGCGCGGTGAGACGATCCGGATCGGATAAAAGGTGACTTTTCCCCTAGTGTTTGGTGTTAGAGGAAAAACATTTTTTACCGGCAAAGTACTCTGGGGCACTGATTTTTGTATGTCTGTGAGCTATGTTTATTATATTGCATAAGTTTTATTTATAAGAAATCGTAAAAGTGTTTTCGTTTAGGATTTTGCTTGATGTTACTATGAATAAACCATGTGTATGTAACAACAAAAAAAATGATTTTTTTTGTCAATTTACGGTCACGAAAAAAAATTTTGGACAATTTTTTTCTGAAATAGAATGGTCTGAAGAATATATTTCAGCAATAAAAAAAATTGCACATTTTTGGCACGCATTTCGCGAAAAAATTCGACCCTGAAAGGGTTAAGAAAGTGTACCAAGATATAAATATCTTCGGCATTCACAATAAATAATAATTCAGTGTAAATTTGTCTTCCCAGCCCCGAAGAACAGGCGACCCGGCGAGCCCCTGCTGATCTCGGACATCAAGCACGGCAGTGTGGCGCATCGCACGGGCACCCTCCAACCGGGAGACCACCTGCTTGCCATAGACTCGGTCCGCATGGACAACTGCACCATTGAAGATGCCGCCCAAATCCTGCAGGCTTCCGAGGAGGTCGTCAAGTTGCGGATACGCAAGGACGAAGCCTTCTGCGGTGAGCCGCTTCTCACTTCGTTGAAGATCTCATTCTCGTGTCTCGCATTCAAATTCGGGTAGCGGAGAATTCACTGCACCGCGATTTCGATGCTTTCATTGCATACGCTTACTACCATAAAAAAGCTTGCAGGGGAGCTCGTTGAGATTTTTATTGCATTCGGTTTCCAATGGCAAAGATGCAGGTAATGTTCTTGGCCTCATTTCAGTAGGGGGCATTTTGCAGAAACCGTTCTGTACTAAGTTTAGTTTCAGATTAGTGCTAAAGAATTTCGGGGGTCAACATTTAAATTCTCCCATGTGACCCAGTCGCCAGCGAGTGCTAATTAAAATGATAATTAAATTTATTTCACTACTTCCATAACTGATCCCTCTGGCCATCCTAGGACATCTTCTGCTACAGCAAAAGTAATTATTAAGGCAGCAAGGAAATATTGCATTTTCATTGTTCGTGAGGATTTTTGGACATGTTTCTTGAAACACTATGCGCGATGCACAACAAATCACGTTTGTGCAGAGGAACCAGATGCGACGGGAGCCGTGATCTTCACTGTGGAGTTGGCCAGACATGGTGGACCACTGGGCATCACCATCTCGGGAACGGAGGAACCCTTCGACCCCATTATCATCTCCGGACTCACTGAGGGAGGACTCGCAGAGAGGTGGTGGAAAAAAAAAAGTCTCTTTTCGTGACAAAGTTTTCATAACAAAAATATCGAATGTTGATGTAAACAGGACTGCAGGTTGACACGAATCTCAAGCCAAACGTATGGTTGCCTTCCATTCAAAATTTCGCACAGGGTAGAATCTTGCAGTTTGCTCATTTGTGTGCAAAGTTTGTGAGTATTGCTTGCCTGTTTATGAACATACGTGCCAAAGTGTACATCATCTTTTGTAACGCTACTCAAGAAAGTGCTCATAATGTTGATTTCACTACCTAAATGGTTACAAGAGTTGTTTAGTTAAATATTGCTTTTAGTTATGATTTACTGTTCCCTTTAACAGTTGACTCAACTTTACACCCACGGTTACAGCATGGAACCCATATTGTGCTTTTTTTGTTAATTTATAGCGTGCTGCTGCTACAATAAGGAGATATGCTTTAATATGTACACCCAACAGCAAACGAAAAAGTTTACATGATGTTCTCTCCACAACAAATCTGAATTCCTGCTCTACCAGCATGTAGCACTTCTAATCAGGCTGGTGACTGTTAGGTGGCAATGCCAACTACAAGTTGGAACACTTATTTGGAGGCCATGTTCCCAGGCAAAGCGAGAAAGTAGCTTTCTCGAACGCTTCACGTCTCGCAAGCTTTTGCTATTGGGTATACTACATATAACAACGTACTAAAGTCGACGGGAGTGCGTATATGGGTCGGCTGGTACGCATCTATAAATAACGAGAAACAGAGCGAACCACAGGACAACAGTACAGAGACGGACTAAGCACGTAGTCCATCCTTGTCCCATTGTCCTATGATTTACAGCGTTCCTTGTTTTCTATGTACTGAAGTCACCACCACAAGCCCATGCCACTTTCTGAATGCAGGACAGGAGCCCTGCATGTTGGCGACCGAATCCTTGCCATCAACGGCCAAAGCCTGCGTGGCAAACCCCTCAGCGAGGCGATTCTCCTGCTCCAAAACTCCGGGGACGTCGTAACGCTCAAAATATCTAAGTCCCCAAGAAACCAAGGCTAGAGGTGAGCATCCACATTAGTCTAGTACTAAGATTAATGTCACTACAAAACTTCAGCATGCAGCCACAATAGCTTCTTTGAATAAAGATAGAAGTTGATCTGTAAGATACCTGTGATATGTGGTTGTCTAAGCAGTGCGATAAAGGAAAGCATGACTAGCGATTCCTCCAGCTCCGCAATCATTCACCATGACATATATGAATTGCCGATGGTAACAATGGCACGTTTAAAAAAATAAAAACATTGAATTCAAGTGTGACATGCACATAGAAACAAGAGACAACACACGCCTGTAATTTTACATACTCGTTCAACGCTTCTGGCTAGCATGAAATATTCTTAGATTAACACATACTTAAGATTTTCTTGTACTCTTATCCAGAGAGTGGACAGCCAGCCAAATGAAATGCAGTGTCCTAACTGCCAGCAATAATGTTGCCGGACCTTTAGAAAAGCTTCGATAAGTGGAGCATATTGACCGTATCCTAGTGTTCGAAAAACACAGTAGAGGTTTATGGTTTTGTGTTAGCAATACAGAACTTGGCAGGGCTATCAAGGGGTACTGACTCAAAAACTTTTCAGTTGTCTTTTTTTTTTTCGCATCCAATAAAAGGCCAAGCCCTTAATATCCTAGTAAATGCACTGGTAAGTGTGAGTGCACCCTTGAAGAGTAATTACAGTATGTTTTTATTAGCTTGTTTCAATTCCTACTTTAGCCTGACGTCACAACACGATTCGAGCTTCTTGTCACATGCTCTTGCAATATATTGTGACATTTCTACAGCCTCTCCGCATCATGGCTTCGTTGGCGATGCAGAAGTGGCTATTTTGAAGGTTTAGTACCTGACATCATCACAACCAGCCGTACTGGCGTGTGAAGTCACCAGAATCCGACACTGCAGCCTGACGTCACACGATAGTGTCGATGCCAGAAGTTGGGCCACGTGAAAATAAACTTTATTGTCAAATTAAAATATCAGCATTTACCGAGCTTCACACTCGCTCACAGCCATCTTTGCATACAGGAGGTTTGTACGGAATAAACTCAGCTTCGAAGATGGTGTCAGTGCCCCTTTAAAGTTATGTGCACATTGCACACATGTAAAATGGCGATGAATGCGAGCATCTTTTCAAAACACATAACTTGTACTGAACTGGCCGACCTTTTCCAGGCTTGGACGTGCATCGGATCGAACGTCCCAAAGAGGTGAGCCCGGCGCTTCGCAGACGCTCGGTGGCCACGCCGACGCCGTGTGCCAAAGAGCCTCCTCACACCTCCCACACGTTTCAGCCCGAGCCCAGCAGCTTCCTCAACCTGTACGCCACCCCTATCCCGAGCGTCGACAGCGCCGTCGAGTCGTGGGACAGCTATGGCGGACTCGAGGCCGCGGCGGCTGCAGCGGCGATCGCCAACGGACCCCTGCCGATCCAGAATAAGGTGCTACCGCCTCCGACACCTGATCTCACTCGTCGGGAAGGTATGGTTGGATGTGACAGCAACGGCACAATTCCGTTAACTGTACCAGTTTCCACACGAAATACAACACCAAGATGACCAACTGAAAATTAGGTTATGTCTTTCATGTGGGCCTATTTTTTATGGCATTGAGAGAAGCAGCTTTTGAATTCTATAAAGATGAGATAGTCATCCTACGCATTGCAGGAGCAGAAGTAGTGACTAACTGCTGATTTTCTGATACTACCCATTTGAAGCCGTCCTTGTAAGTGAAATGTTGTGGACCGGAAAGTTTTGAAGCCATCTTCACTGGTGGCGTGTTGTGAGTAGGCAAGTTCTAAAAGTAACATAGCAAGCCTGACAACCACTTCTTCATCACCAACTGCAAAAAACACTTTTCAACTTTTCAAAATGCAGACGTTCCGACGACTGTGGCTCAGCCATCCTCTCCGCAACAGTCATGTCCGCCAAACGTGTCCGCCGAGCTCAAGTCTTGGGAGAGGGAGGTCTGGGGTCACCGGCCGCCACCCAACCTCACTTCCCCCGGCACGTCGAACCCCCAGGCGTTCGTCCCGACGAGCAGCCACTCCGCGGCATCAGACAGCGGCTCTGCGGACTGGTCCAAGGTCCTCGAGGACCTCGAGACGTGCGGGCAGTCCAAGCTGCTCCGGCAGATTGAGCGGAGTATCATGGGAAGCCTGCCCTCCATCGCGCCCCTGCCCAATCCAGATGTGCACCTGCCAAACCCAGAGAACCTCCAATATGACGACCTGTACGGCTTCCAGTCCCGGTTGCAGTCCGACGACACCTCGACGGAGTGCGAGTTCCAGGCTGCTGACCACGAGCAGACCCCGTTCACGCTGTCCCCGTATGAGGGGGGGGACAGCCGCGTCACGATGGTTCCGGGATGCCCTATCCCAACTACGGCGGTCACATGACCGCACCCATCCCCATTGAGGTGCACCAGGGTTACACTCTTCAAGGACAAAGTCTACGAAGACTTCGGCTTCAGTGTGTCAGACGGCCTGTACGAGAAGGGCGTCTACGTCAACCGGATCCGACCGGGTGGACCGGCTGACATGAGTGGGATACTGAAACCTTTTGACCGGATCCTACAGGTACGTTCTTTGCAGTTGGGACTTTGCCAAAGTTAAGCGTTGGCTGTGCCTCTACTGTATTGAAACGCAGAGCTAGACTAGTCCAGTGTTGCTAAGTTTAACAGTGCAATCTATGGTTGTAATTAATTTTGACATAACTCTATAGGTTTTGTAGCGTTTTATTATAAATTCTGAATTTACACAGGACTATGAGAAATGCAAACCTTTTCTGTTTCCGTAACGCAAAAGTGGTAACGTGGTATTTACAGCTACGAATTGTTACAGAGATTACGAGACATCCAGGCTGAACATATTTCCTTCATTGAAAACAAACAAATACAGCAAAACGATAAGGGCACACTTTCATCCATATAGAGTAAAAATCTTATAGATACATTCCTGTTCGTTACATTTATACCTAGCTGTAATTCTCTGAAGCGTTTGTCCTGTTCATTTCTCATAGGGTCTTACATATTAGTTTCCCAGTTTTAGCACTTCTCGTGGCTGTCATTTGCCAAAACTGTGATAGTAACTAAAGCGACTGCTACATGTCACCTCTGAACATGGTCACAGAGCTTGCCATGTGACGTTTTTACAAGGAAGAACAATATCGCACCCCTCGGCTAACTGGCACTTTGTTGAGTAGCAACCGGTCAGGAGCCCGCACACATTAACATATTTCGGCTTCCGGCTTCTTACTTGGAGCATGCATTCGTACGTTAATAGCTGTGCCACACCCTGTCCTTTTGTCATGTACAGTGCTCGTGGAACGAAACGTGACATCGAAATGTTTTCAGTGTGACAACTTGTATGTGCAACTGCTCAAATAAGGGGAGACGTGGGTCTTAAAAAATGTTTTTTTTTTTTAATAGTTGGGCGAATAGTATGAAATTTACTACTTTCATTCAGCTTTTTCTGCAGGTTCGAAATCTCTAAGGTGATTTTTAATAGCTGCATTAGAACAAAAGATATGCAATTTCTAATGCATTATTAAGCATATTTCCTACAAAGACTTTCCACAACACTGCTTAGTCAAACAAAATCAAAGTATGTGGCAAGATGGCCAGAAAGCTGGTCTGGTTGGTGACGCTACTCATTTGCTTAAACGCAGTTCACCAAAATTATAATTCTTGATACTCATTAACAGTAGGCTACAAAAGCTTTTTGCTTCATCACATAGCGACGAATATAGTCACTAAAGGTGATGGCTCTAGTGCAAGTGCACGAGCCAATGAGACATGGGCTGAAGACAGTGAAAATGTAGGTACATGCACAACTTGGCCCTTAACAGTCCCGTTTCATTCCGCAAGCACTGTACCTGTATATTCCTGCCATCTGATCAATTGACGAAACAGTTGCTATAGTGTGTGCTCTGTCCTTGAGCTATTTTCTTTTGAGATTTTGTGCACGAAGTGTAATCTCCCTACTTTTAAGAACACCGTTACCAGATGCCACATTTCCATCCAGATGATGCATTCCATTTCATCTGTGGTCCCATAACAACATAACAAGTTTTACTATAGCAGTGATTATATGCTGTTACTGAAATGACATACGCTGTATTTTTGTGAATAGACAACGCTTTCTTCACCAAGCTCTCCGTATTCTGTGCCTCAGGTGAATGAAACGAAAGACGCACGACTACGACTGCTGCCTCACCGTGCCCCTAATGGCATCGGCGGGAGACTCTGTCGAGTTGATAGTCAGTCGGCCTGCCTACATCAACGGCAATTCGCCGCACAGAGGCTACGAGCCTTCGGCGTTCCACCCCTGGATCGACGACAACGACCGGGAGGACTGCTCGTCGCCTCACGGTTCGCGGCCCGGCTCTCAAATACTGACCAAAACCCTATGAGAAAGAACACGCATCGTCACCACTCCAGGGGAACAATTCTCAAACTGTCCATTTAGTGGTCTGTCCATTACGGCCACCACTGAGTGGCCGGAGCTTGACGGGCAGCCCACACCTATCGGTTCGTTTTTCCGCAACGTCATTTTGATGTCACGGAGCTTTCGCAGCTCGACACAAATTAGACGAATGAAATGCATTTCAACGTGGCGAATGCAGCCTTCCGAGATCATGACTTTTGGTCATGCCAATCTCGGAGGCCGTGCATTAGCGCCAATTCTGCAATCACGTAAGCCCTTGACTCAGTTTTAATGTGGCTGCTCGTTTAATGCACCTGCAAAGGTCAACGCATTTCCTGCATCGTTCGCAAGCATCTGGGACATGCTCGTATGCAAGAACAAACTTGTCAAGTTTGTTGAAGTGTTCCACGACTGCCATTTAAATGTCCAACTTTCTTATGACACTGGGAGTGTGCCATACGGGTGTGGCGTGTTGTCGTGGTCAAGAGCGCGATGACATCACGGCTTGCTGTGTTTTCGAGTGACTTAATGCTGTTGATACAGACATGTACATTAGATGGACAGTTTGAGAATAACTACCCAGTCATGGCGATGTGCAAGCCAGAACAAAAGACGTAGAGAGATTAACAAGCAGGCGTCTTGGTCCAAAACCACGATGCAGGTTGTGAAACTAACACGGGTAGAGAAAAAAATATTGTACGCCATGAGTGTGCCATGAACAACGCTGCGTTTGAGATAATCATTTTTTTTTTTGGCGATGAAACTGTTTCTGTTCATGTGGCTGGTGCAAGCAAATACTGAAATAATAGTGCTGTTACACTTAATCATGTTTGTTTGAAAGTTATTTACGTGAAGGCTGGCATTATTACAAGATATTTCATTTTAACATGAACAGAATTGCAAGGCGCTGCATGTTTACAGATGATGGAATTTCACCCTTTGTGAGATGGATTACTTGAGCAAGGATTACTTGAACAAGAAATAGAATGAAAATTGAGCCAGACTAATGAACAAATTTTCTCATAACTTTTACAACTATTTCCTTCAGGCATTTACAGCAATTTCCAAATTGAAGCCAGTGAGTTTCAAGGCGTGACTACTTGAAAGGAATTTCGAACTTGGCACTAGTATATAGATGAGTGCCCTCAAGTTTTCATCAAAATGCTCGCTTGTGCCACGCTACTTAATCAAAATACCTTCCTTTAGTGAAGGATAACTCTCACTGTCAGATACAAAGCATTTTATCAAACATAAAAAGCACATTTCAATGCTAGTACCAGACCAAGTAGCCGTATTAGCAATCTCTTTGGCTCTAAATTGTAAATTTCAGTGTATGTACCCTGAAGTCACTAGACATAGTGTTAATCAGTGAAACTTGGTTAATTAGGCAATGTATTTTCATTGTTTGCATAATCGTACATCTCGGCAAGTTTTCCAGTTGAGGAAGTGAAATCGTGCTTTTAAGAAATTATAATGAGTTCTGTTGAGGTTAACCCTTTCCCTACCGAGCTTTTGGGCCGAAAACGACAGAAAAAATACTGATTTTCTTTTTATTAGTCTATGTTATTTCATGTGTCTTGAAACATCTAAAAAAAATATTGAAAGGCACTTATTCGCAAGATGCACGCAAAATTTTTTGTTTATAATGTGCAGAGGATTGGCTTCACTGCACTGCACCATGGAAAGTGGCCTAATCTTTCCAGTCTTTGGTGAGGAAAATTTGAAATTTAAAAGACAAAGTGCAGGGAAGTGAGTCCGTGATAACAAGCCCTGGACACAGCAATGAGGCTTTGCTTACATCTAAAGGCATCCACTGCCCATACGTTGAGACGCCGCTTGTCATTCGAATCCAATGATTAAAAAAAAAGAAACGCTGCTCTGTGTAGTTGCCGCTGCGCACACAAGAGAACCGAAATTCTTCATTTCACAAAACTTTGCCAAATAAGGTCCCCCCCCCCCCCCCTGAACGGAGCTCTTCCGGCACATGCACATCATTCGCACACAGAGGAGGATGCCATTTTGTAATTCTGTTTTTATCTACCAAAATGCATGCTTTGACAGCATTCTAGAATTTCTGTTGTGCGATCTGTTGAAGTAAAAAAGAACACAGCAAAATGAATCACGGTAGCTTAACTGCGACGCCCAAAATGCTTGTTTCATGGTGGACAAACTAAGCTCATCTTTGGCTGGGAAAGGGTTAAGATAAAACATCATATATATACGCAGATGCTTTTGTTTATACAGATGTCACTCTGTGCGAAGATTTTTACGAGCACAACGAAAACAAAGAACATCCATTTTCGAGCCAAACGAACTGCGAGACAATGCATTTAAGGAAGCGAGAGCTTGTCTTTTGCCAAGTGAAATCCACGAGATCATTTCTCGATGTACTACTACAGTAACCACGCTAAACGAAAATCCAAGAGACTCAGCCAACAGTGTTCATGCTGTGAACTGTCTTTTCTGAACAGCCAGATCTCGTGGCAAGTGTTATAAACTCCTCCCTGGCCTCTCCATAACACGGCCCCCAACGGTTTCTCTATTTTTACAGTGTTATCCTACAGGACAACATACTGTCCACAATTGAGTTTTTCCTCAACATTTATTGTTAGCTTGTACATAAAACGGTATGCGATTTTTGCTCAGCATTATCAAGAACAGCTAGTCATTGAAAACGTTGAAACTGTCTCATGTTTGATCACCACCTATTTATGCGAATACTACCAAAGGCAGTGAAAATGTTACGCTTGCCTTTCCAGTGTTACACCAGTGAAACAACGCCACTTTGCGTAGAAACGCTTTGCTCATACAGTAAAAGCTCGTTAATTCGACTCTCGTTAATTCGGAAAATCGGTTAATTCGGACAGATAATCTGGTCCCTGTAAATATACGCGTCACTCTATGAGACTAGGCGCTCGTTATTTCGGACAGATTTGACCGCAAATCGGATAATTCGGCGACTTTCGGGCCGCAGGCGCGACTCGAAAACGAAAAAGGTACAATTCGGAACAAAAGCGAAGCTCAAACGCAGCATCGCCATGGACATCAATTATCGACTTGGCTTGACTTGAGACTGGTTGAACGCCTTTTCTTCGCGTGTGGGGTTAGCGGTGCCATTTAGTTGCTTTGTGCCCGTTGGTGTGCTGCGTCGTTGAACGCCGTTTTATCGAGGAATGATTCAGTACGGCTCCTTTAGCTCGATCGTTGCTGGTGCTTTTGTGCCGAGTTCTCATGTGACCGCACTCTCCGCCGATGGCAACGCTGGCGAAGCGGTCCAAGTACGAGGCCCAGGACTTCACCACCAAAGTAGAAATTTTGCGTGCCCTGAAAAATGGGCTCTGCCGACGAGAAGTGATGAAGAGGTTCAGTGTTAAAAGAAGTACTCTTGGTACATATGTTGTAGCCAGACAGGCCCCCCTCGTACTGTGAAGAAAGCCGCGGAGGCCCTCGTCGTCCTTGAAGAATTTTGTTTTGGCCCTGCAGACAGCATGCGAGCTACTGAGCACCTTGAATGGCTCAGAAAAATTGTGTCCGCGCGAATTACTGCTCGAAAACAGACAAGCATCCGCGATTACTTTGTAAAGTAAAGGTATGTTGAAAAAACTCTTGCATTTATTGTGTTTATTTCGACCATTCGATAATTCGGACATTCGGTTAATTCGGACATTTTTTCCGGTCCCTAGAAATCCGAATTAACGAGCTTTTACTGTATTAATACCTTCACCGTGTCAGCCGAGTATGAAATAAGCTGGAAGGTACAAAAGGTGAATATAAATAAAAAAAGCTGAAGGGCCGTTCCATCAAATGCGCGCGAGTAATAATTGTTCCGTTAGGTTATTTGTTCAAAGTGCCTTTTCAAGCTCGTCTATTCCAAGGCGAACGCTGCCATGTACGGTTCTGAAGAGAGACTTGTGAGCTTTGGCGATGTACAGTTGTTTGGTTTTTCAAGAGTTTCACGAAGCATGGAAAATAAAAGAATGCATTCTTCACAGCAAAAAGAAATCCCAGTCTCACTGTTGTTCATTACTCGTATCACAATGACCGCCTGTCAAATCGCAGTAACTGAGCGCCACCGAAAAACCAACCATTTCTTGCAGGTTTGTAATACAGGATTTATAAAGCAAAGTGAAAAAATGCCAGAGCTCATCTGGGCCATTCTCTGGTTACAAGAAAGCTTTCGTTCAGAGCCAACACCGATGGCACAGCCCAGACAAAGGTGAAACAAGCAAACGTTCTAGAATGGAAATATTCTGGACGGAAATGAAAAAACTTTCAAATTTCAGTCTGTTTTAAACAGCAGTTCTAACTTAACGAAAATGCGGATTGCTTTTTCAGAACTTCAGAGTTACAACCTCGTAAACAGTTTTCCAGTGTATAAAGATTTCCAAAAAATATAGAAAGTGATAGCTAGAGGTTTTAAAAATCTGAACCATGAATGTAGGTTATGATGTTTGCTTTTAAATACAGCAGATCCTGTATGATTCAGAGGAGCAGATGCCAAGGAAAATGATTTGTCCATTCAGCCATGTTAGATAAAATCTTCCCTCCAAGTTGAGGCATTTTCTGAAGTGCTTTAGCTACAATGCCGTCATAAAATGGATTCAGAAAGGAGTTTTACATACAAAATGACATTTAGCCACTGTCATGTGACAGGCACGGTGCGGTTACTGGAAGGTTCAGCTTTCGGCAAAACAATTTGTCCATTCTACTATTTTTAGATTAGGCAGGATCTTATGAGTTGAAGCATTTCTTTTAAGTGCTTTAACTACAATGTTGTGCAGGAAAAAAAAAGCAGAAGAAGCTCACGAAATGGATTCGAAAAGTGGTTGTACACACAAAATGACAGCTGCTTTCGAGCGACAGACACAGTGCAGTTATTAGCAGGTTCAACTTACATGCAGTATATTCCTCGGGCATTTCCAGACGGTCAATGATGTGCTTAGAATGCGAGAACGACGAGGTGACGCCTGGCATCATGCGTGAAGTGATGAGACCTGAACAGATCGCTCTTGAAGAATGGCGTGAGGTTGGTGATGTTCAACTGGTGAGCCTGGAATTTAGAGGACGTAGCATCAGCGCAAGGAAAGAAAGAAAGCTCGCGTCAGTCACTAGACGCTGCGCACACCATTTCTCCCAAACCACCGAAAGACCGTTAATGCAACTAACCTTAGCACCGAGGTGAAAACACACATTACACTACTGCATGCTAGATGCCGTAGGAAAACAAACAAACGAGTAAAAGTGGCTTCCAAGAGGCTTCCCAAAATACAGCAGTTATATACCACCTTCTGTATCCTCATGACTATGGCGGGCCCCGTGCCACACACGAGATCTTCAAGATAACCTATTCAAATTAAAGCACAATTAGGTAGAGCTTTATGTTGTTTCATCTTATTTTTGAAATCCTATTGCTTATACAAAAAATTAGTCACGCTATCATGGTCAAGAAGATATGCCATGTGCCAGCTGTTATCTGCAGTGGTAGAAATGATATAAACTGTCGAGCACCATTTAGGACAGAGATCCAGGAATGTAGCAATAATTTTAAGCGAGAATAACGCACAATTATCTGCAGACATGTCATGCGACAACATGCTATTGTCTATTTCCGTCAAACGAGCTATTTAAACGAGCCACCATAAAGCAGCTTATGAAAGCTGAAGTTTGATTTAACCGAAAATTGTTGCTTGCTGGTGACAATTCAAGAACGTTTGCATCGGTTGGTCATCCATGGTTTCAGGATTTATTGAAATCGCCTTCCTTCGTGCAAGATTCCTGAACCCTTTCGCTACAAAAAAAAAAAAAAAAAAAAAAAAAAAAAAAAAAGAGCCAAAATTATTGAAAGATTGTTTTTGCTAAATTTGTAGAGCTTTCTTTTTCTTTTTTTTTTTCAGAATAAAACAGTACCATTCTTTCAAAAAAAAAAAAAAAGAAGAAAAAAAAAAAAAAAGGGGTATCGCGAAGGTCCCAACGTGGGAGCGGCCCGCTTCGGGCTAGGACACTAGCGCGACCTATCGGACCCTAATAAAGTTCTTTCATCCATCCATCCATCGCGAAGGTGGCTTCATTGCATGGCAATACAATGAAAAACAGCAATAAAATGAAAGCCTAGACACAAATGGCCAAACGTGGACAAAAGTGGCCATCTAAAGTCAAGAAACACCAGTATGACGAGTATTGTGTTCATTGGTTCCGTGTGGGACCAATTTTCGTTGATGACCAGTAAAGTTGTCATCGGTCATTTTGTTACAAAGAGTCTCGTGACTACTATACTTGCCAACAGTAGCGAATGGGTTAAGCTGAGATTTAAAGTGATAAGCAATGGCATTTAGAAAAGAAGCGTACCTTCTCCTGCAAGTCCTTCTCGGAGATTTCGACGACCTCTGGCTCGCTGCCGTAACGACTGCGCATGAAGTTGATCTGTTCCTGAACGAGCTGCTTAAGCACAAACAGCAGCAGTTCGTTGTTGTCCTTCTTGTAGCTCAGGTACCTCTGGAATGTCTGAAAGAAAAATGATGATGATATATGAGAGAACATTAAAGAGAACATTAACAATATACGAGAACGTTAAAGAAACCCAAATGGTGAAAATAAATCCATAGTCCCCCCATTATGGCTGCCTGATAAATACATAATCTTTGTGTGGTTCTGAACGTAAAACACAAGAATTTAACATATCTTAATGCAGCAGTACATGCTACTAAGCCCGTTTATTTCATGTTTCTGGTGTTTATAAGTCTTACAATATCTTTATACAGTAAGCCATGTTGCTCAATATGAAACTTTAACAAGAAACGTCACTGGAAGAACATTCCTTATTCAAATTCCAGTTGGAAAAAAGTGGCTTTATACCAGTGGCAGTGTCATATGGTCACTTTTGATCGCGATTGGGCCTGATCCAGATCCAATTTCTGGACTGTGATTGGCTCCTTTAAGGAAGCTGCAGGAGGGAGCCAATCACTGCCGAGGAGTTTGATCCCGGTCAGGCTTAATCATGATCAGCAATATACCGGGTGACACCTGTATTACTGAGGAGCATTTCTTGTTTGACAACTTATCATTATTCGAAATAGAAAGCAACCTTCTAGCCCCCCCCCCCCCCCTATTTACACTACAGAATGCTCTCTTTAACAGTGCCTAGGAAACTGGTTTATGCAGAATAAGCCTTCCTCTGTAGCACAGCTATGCCGTACGCATATATTAGCACAATAAATTTGTAGTAAAGAAAACTTGCGAAATATGTTCATGCATCTCTATTCCTGAGAACGCCTAAACCACCATTATATCTGAAAAAATTTACTACTTGAAATTATGAGACTGTTGCTGTGGTCCGACATTATGAAATGTTCACACATAGCGAAGATAGTTACTGGTAGAGTGAACAACACAGCATACTGTAGCACCATTCTTTACTCCTTTGGCCAGTAAGCGCTAACAATTAGAACTACACAAATGCTAGACAATGAGATAAACCATGCAGGTGAGTAAAAATGCGTCAGTTCTCCACCTTTTCTTGCTACATGGAGTGCTTTAACCAAGTCTTTAATAATTTCCCGGTCATTTCAGACTCTGTTATTTTTATATGTGAAAGAGGAGGTATCAACGTGTGTTGCTGAAGCAGCAAAAATACACAACATATTATTTTTCGTAAAAATTGCCGGTTTTCGATTCGCGTCTGCCCTTAACGATGTGTTGTATTACCATACAACCACAAAAAAGATACAAGAGCTGGTAACACCTGTCCACACTGTGTCTAAATGATGAAAGATTAAGCCTCGTCTCATCACACATTGACGTACCGTATTTACTCGAATCTAGGCCGATGTTTTTTTTCAAAAAAGGGATGTGCGAAAGTGGGGGGGGTCGGCTTAGTTTCGAGTACCATGGTTTGACCGCAGCCGCCACATACTGTCGGCCGCAAAAGTTTACGGTATCTGCAGCGCGTGTCGGAGCGACGTAAAACTGCAGCGCTACGTCACCTACCGTGACGGTTTTCGAGGCTATTGGCCTCGGCGATTAGCGACGGCGCGTTTAGATAACGCGCCTTTGCCGGATCTTATCGCAGAGGCCGCAGCCGATATCCTCAACACCCGCCGCGTCACGGTAGGTGACGCAGCGATGCAGTTTTTCGTCGCTCCGCCACGCGCTGTAGATCCCGCAAAACTTTTGCGGCCGACAGTACACAGTACAGTCGACGTCCGATTTCTCGGACGCCCGAAATTCCGGACATGCCCAATTTCCCGGACTCATCTGCGGCACCGTCAAGTTCCCCATAGAGGCAATGTATTAAAAAGTCCGAAATTTCGGACGCTTATAGCCATCGGCGTCCGATTTTCCGGACTTTTTACCGCTAACCGCCGACTTGAAGTCGCTATCAATGCCGCCATTTTGTTTTTCTCGTATCCTCGAACCCCCCATACTCGCACGATGGCCTCGGAAATAGCGCGCCGGCGCGCTATCTCGGAGGCCATGCTCGCACCGCCGGAACAGGTGTGGCCAGCCGCACCGCGCCGCGGCTACCGTACCCTCGCCACAATCTAGCACACGCCAATCCGTCGCCAGCCGTAGCTTAGCCAAACAAACCTCACTTTGTTCATTCACGTATTGTTTTGTAAGCTCTGCGGTAGATCGTGTGCTGCTGCGCGCTATCTTCAGCGTTCGCGTTTCCCGATCTTCAGCATTCGCCGTTGACAGCGATGGCACCGACTGCTCCTTCGTCTTCGTCCGCGCCTTTGAAGCGCACAAATCCCCCCTCGTAACGCAAGAGGCGGTAACGCAAGAGACTCTCCGGAACTGTTTTCGCGGGCGTTGCCTTCGACGACCTGCGCGCTGCCGGTAATTCGATTCCAGCCGGGATAACCTTTGAGGGCTTCGCCGACGCTGACAAAGACCTCGAGCTCTGTGCGGAATCGACCGATGACGAAATCGTTCAAGTTACGGAGGATTCCGACGACTCCGACAACGAGAACGATGAGGCAGCGTCTACACAGCCGACGAGCTCGGAGTTGACGCGAGCACTGATGACATCGATGAGACAACATGACGCTAGCTGAAATTTAGGCAATCGCAGGCAAGCGGAACGCCATGCAAAAAGAAAATAAGCGACTTTATTGCGCCAAAGTGTTGACCAATGAGGTAGCGCCGGCTACGTCGGATTTCTTTTTTTTTTTAATAAACGGCTCTTTTTAGAGCCACCTAAACGATGCTGAATTGCAATGGGAATCCAGTACTCCAGCCGTGACCTTCTCCGTCAGAGAAAAATACCCATAAAAAAGTGCGCTTTCGCGTGCATTCGTTTTCCCGGACTGCCCGATTTTCCGGACGTTTTCGCGGTCCCTTGAGGGTCCGGGAAATCGGACGCCGACTGCACGTAAAGGCCCGGCCACGCTAGCAGCATGACGGCTCGCCATGTGCCCATCTCGGGCTGCCGTGTGCAGGCGGCTCTGCATGCGCGTCCGAGGCATTCGCTCAGCGGCGGAGTGGTGGTCCCCAAGGCTACACAGGCGAACCGCGTTGTCTGCTTCGTACTGTCCATTGTTCTGAAATCTCGCAGTCATATACGTTCATGCAGCGAGTGTTGTCGAGCCGGCAAGATTTCACGCCGGTAAAGGTGGATTGTGTCACGTGATACGTGATTGCGGCGTAGCGGAGCCGGCGATAACCGTGCCCTTTGACACCCCCTCCTCTCCGCCTCTTGCGTGCACGACAGGCGCGGGCCTGCGCGGGCGCAGTCAACGGGCGCGGGGCGCAGAGTTCACCGTTTTCTGAAGTTTAGTGCAGTCGCATTGGTCGAGTTCTGGAAGTGTCGCGCCTGAACCTCGTGCTCGCGAAACGCTTGCACCACATGTGCTTTTGAAGCGATGGCACCAATCAAGTGGTGCCACTGCAGCGTCGTTTTGCACGCAGATAAAACTTCAAACCTGCAAGCGCAGCACGAGTTCGGCGTGCACGAAAAGAATGTGCGCTACGGAGTGCGACTTATGCAATAAAAATGCTGGGTTTTCTGCCGATGAAACGGCATTTCTTTCATTTGGCCTGCATTCGAGGTAAACTTTTTTTTTTCCTGGCCTTGCGAATTTCGGGGGTCGGCCTGCAATTGAGGGCGGCCTAGATTCGAGTAAATACAGGTAGTTTTGAAAGAGAGCACAAATATAAATTAGCAAAGTAGGAAAAAAAAGAAAACAGCTTGGAATTACAACAGTCTGCCATGCATCCATCCTTGTTAAATCTCGCCTTGTGCCACATCTCTTGAGGTGCTGTACTTCACCATAACATAATGCATCGCACCACACATCTCACTCTCGCACAAGATACCTTGCAGCACTGTTTAACATTACATCACACATGACAACACATCATACATCATGCCACCACACATCACATCAAAAATCTTTCTATGACACCACCACTCACCTTAGCCATGCTTCGCATGACGCTGTACTTCTGGGTGTTGATGAAGCTCTCGAGCATGACGCGGATCGCCATGTTCACGTCTTCCTCGAGCACGTGCTCACGCAGGTGCAGGCGCGCGTGTGCCTCGGCGAGGCGAATCATCGATTCGATGTGACGCACCGTGATGGGCACACTTCCTGTCGCCTGGCAAAGCAAGACGAGAGAAACGAAGCAATCGTATAGGATTACAACTGGCTGCTCAATGCTTTTGCACGAACTTTCTTGCAGGCATTCTAACAAGAAAGAATGCGCAATTAGGCTTAAGGGCTGAGAACAGAACTACACTGAAACTTGAAGCTGGAAGCACTGCTATTTGAGTACAGTGTTCAGTGGCCTGAAGTTGAAAAACAAACACCAAGGTGAGAATACATGGACACACGAAACTCCAGCTGAGGACATCAAAAACCGAGTGCCTCCCAACATTTATTTTTTCTTTCCTTTACCCTAAAGGGGTACTATCACGAAAACTTTTAGTTGTTTTTTTAGCATCAAATGAAAGGATAAGCCATCAAGATTCATTTTGAAACAGTGCAAAAGACGAAAGACATAGAAGAAGAACCGCACTGCTGTGACGCCTTCAAGAGCCTAGAAAATGTACTGAAGGTGAGAGGGCAGCATGAAAAATTAAGAACATGTTTTTTTTTAAGAGCTACTTTCGGTTCCTATAGTACCCAGACATCACAACATGGTATGAGCTTCTTATCACATGCTCATGCAAGATATCGTGACGTTTCCACGGCCACTCCACTCTGTGGCTCTGTTGGTGATGCGCAAGCATGACCTTGTATGCTTGGTACCTCATCTCATAACAGTGAGCTGTACTGGTGCACAAGGTCACCAGGATTGATATTACAGCCTGATGTCACGCTAGTGTCGATGTCATCAGGTGCATCATGCGAAAATCAACTTCTATGCCAAAATAAAATATCTTATCAGCATTTAGTGAAAGTATTTAGCGCAAATTGATAATCCCTCAAAACACACATTCACACATGCTTCCACTCAAGAAACACACACCACCAAGTTGTGCTAAATACTTACAATATGACGAGTTGCCAACTAGCCCAACAGCAAGTTTTAATAAGCATTTACTGAGCCTTCACACTTGCTCAAAGTCGTTATATGGTAGATTTGTATGGTGGAGTAAACTCGGCTTTGAAAATTGGTGTCAGTACCCCTTTAAAAACGCTGCTACCGCAGATGGACTTCTGTACACTTTTCCCATGTGTTTCACCCTTAATGAGGCATGAAATCCTGAGGCGTTAAAGTAAACTAACATGATAACTTAGTGGTCCTCATATTTTTGTGACAATGTGCGCAGCAAGGAGGACATAAAGGAAGGGATGGGCAAATATTTGAGTGCTTTGAGTATATGAACGAATATTACAGTATTCGAATACGCTTCGACACGAATTTAAATTATTCGAAATCTTGAAGTATTCGAAATGAACAAATGAATGTATGTATATTTGACCGCATATAACCCCCCCTGTTGAAGCGGTTTCTCTGCGGCGTGAGGATGCTATGCCATGAAACCACCCATCCAGGGGAAATCCACACTGCCACGAAGCCACAATTCAAGGCTAGGTGTACATGTTATGTACATTCACCTTAATTATTCTTTCAAGTTGAAAACTGTGTTATACGCGCTTATATGTGCTAATTACAGTAAATTTTAAAATCTAACATACCGTACCACTTATAACTCGGATCCTACCGCTATTCAAACCTTACTGCTATTCGAAGTTGCTTCCACTTCCTTCAAACCAAGATAGTGACATCCACATATGCCTAGTTCTAATTCTTAAAGTTTATGCAAGTTAGTTGGGTCATGACAAAAATGCTCATTTTGCTTCATAATATTTGATATATACTATTCGAACTATTCGATGCGAAATTATTCGCATAATTATTATTTGCTTCGGAGCCCTAAATTTAAGATTCGCCCATCCCTACATCAGGGCAGCTAAGACACGGGAAAACTCACCATGGATTCTCTTCTCAGCTCGCCGTACATTCGCGCCACCTTGTCTTGATCCATCTGGTGAAGCTTGGGGTGCACTTTTTCACGAGCATACAGGATGTACTTCTGTAGAAGGTCCTGCGGGATCTTCTCGGGGCCCGTGTCACTCTCGTCACGTTGACTGTGGCTCTCCTGCAACACGTGACCGTGCGCACAAAGTCACACTCATTCCGTTCTAATGCATGCTTCTACCAAGAAAATCGTATGAAAGGTCTGCAATGTTAGATCTGAGCACGAGACAGAAGCCACATTCTAAAGAAAGAAAGAAAGAAAGAAAGAAAAAAAAGAGCTTTTTTTTTTGTTGCATGACAGCAACAACAATCGACCCTAAATGTAAACAGAATTACATTCTGCAAAGGAAAAAATCATAGGGCGAAACTACATGCTACATGTGTACCCCAAAACTGGTAAAGATAGTGTACAGGTTCTGCTAAATATGTGCAAGTAGAACTTCAAAATCACAATGTTATCAAAGGACAACTCGCACTCCAGCCCGTGAGGACGTGTTGCCTGTTGTCATGAGAGCTGATAAGGCACACCATAGTGGAGGGCTCCGGAAATTTTGACCATCTGGCATTCTTTAATGTGCACTGACATCGCACAGTACACGGGCCTCTATCACTTCACCTTCACCGAAATGCAACCGCCACGGCTGGAATCGAAGCCGCGACCTTCGGGTCAGCAGCCGAGCACCGTAACCTCCACGGCGAACACACACATAGATTGAAGGAATGTGTACTCAACCACTGTCTTGTCTACATAGCTGAACAAGCAGCGGTTGATACATTCGTCTTTTAACAGCGAAAGACAAAGGACTGCATAACACTGAGGAATAGGCTAACCTGTTCCATCGACTCATCCGCATCTTCTGGATTGTTTCCACTTGGATGGTGACGGATATGGCTGTCAACGACGAAACGGGCGAGCTTCTCATCCTGCAGAAAGAAAAACGAATTATTACCACAAACAACACATACAATAACAGGAAATAAGTCATTAAAGTAACTTCCTCGGTAACAGTGCAGAGTACAAATGCAGTGAATACGACTGCGATATACCGTATTTGCACGTAAATAACGCGACCGCGAATATAACGCGAGGGGGGTACTATCGGTCTCAACGAAAAAAAAAAAAGTTTATTACGATTATAACGCGAAGTGATGCAACTCTAAACAGCAATCAAAAAGTGGTCGCCCGCAGAGCTTTATTTATATTTATAGCCGTCGAAAATGATAGAATCACTTGCTCGCTTGATTGTTCTTCCTCGCTGCTTCAAGTGCGGCACGGCATCTCGGTGTGACGGAGTCAACCGTTCGAGGCTGGGGCAGGGTTCTGTTTGGTGTCGCATCGGTTGTCAGACTCGGGGGTTACGGCCGCCCCCGTGACACCGGCACTCCACGGACGCTGGCAAAATACTGAGAACCGCGAAGAGGCACGTCATGGGTTACGTGCGCCCCAGTGACACCGGCACACCACAGACACTAGCAAAACAGACGAGAAAGCTGGAACGGGAAAGCTGGAACTGCAGGCCTCGAACGGTTGACTCCGTCACTCCGAGATGCCGCGCCGCACTTGAATTGCCTCTCTCTTCGGCCAGCAGGATCGCCTGTTTTTTAAACGCGGCAGTGTGTTGATTCCTCTTGTTCATTATGACAGGCAATGCGGAAGAAACTGCGATCCGAACACAGCGACGGCGAGCGCGAGGCGTCCGAAATGACTGTTGTTGTCCACGTTTTGTGGTGTTGCCACTTTGGCTCCCGTGGCGCTAGCAGCGCTAGCGGCACAATACGACTCGCCGCAGCATACCGTGGTGGCGCGTGCGTCGACTGCAGTACGCACGAGGTTTCCGTACTGAGCGGCGGTGCTCTGAGACGCCAGGCAGGCGTTGGCGCCACGGTGCCTTCCCGCGCGGTCACTGGAGCGCAAGTTGGAATAAAATGTGCTATATGGTGCAACGAACCCGCCAAATTCCTGGAACGTGCGGCGCACGTTACAGGGACAAAGATTTTAAAGAAAAAAAAAGGGCTCGAAAAAATTTCGCACTATATTTGTGTCACTTTTGTCACGAACCCGAACATAACGCGAGGCGCCTTTCTAACTCGCAAATTTTTGGAAAAAAAACTCGCGTTATATTCGTGCAAATACGGTACTTTTACTAGTGCAATGATCTCCAGGCTTGGCCCGAATAATCTTAAGTTTTCAGCTGCTAATTTTTGCTGACAAAGGTGGAACACCTGTCATCAATGACTAACGGGGCATCATTTCATCATTTTCATGTTCACTGCAAGACGAAGACCACTCCAAAGGATCTCAGAATTTACCCTACCTTGGGCGAGCTGGTTTCATTCTATGCCTGTGAACTACCTTAATTTGTCAACGCACCTAACCCTCTCCCATCCTCGGGTACGTGTGCCATTCCTTGGTAGCCATTCCATACCTCTAAATGACCATTGGTTATCTGTCCTTCCCATTACGTGACCTGCCTAGGTTTCTGTTCTCAATGGCACCAGAATGTCAGCTACCCCCGCATGTTCTCCGTCTGTCTGTTCATGTCTGATAATCTTATGCCCAACACTTTTCATAATAGGCATATGTGTGCTTTATAGATGATATAAGTAACGAGACCTATGAGCTTACGGGAAGGCTTCGTCTACTCACCTGAATGGGGTCCACCTGATCTCTCACCACGCAAAGCACGTCAAACCGAGACAGGATGGGTTCTGTCAGGTCAACCTAGAGAGCAGAGGGAGAGAAACAAAAGGTCATATTACGTAGCACTTTCATTGTAGATGCCATTATGGGGAGAGCCCGCTCTGTAAAAAGTTTCTTAAAATTTTTTTATTGATTTTTTATGAAACTGGCTGAATATACGCATATTTGCATGCTGATGTCAAATACGCATTCACTTTTTATTGTACTATATATGTAATTATTATAGAAAACATTTTATGTGCCTCTTAGGAAGCAAGGAATCGGCACATCACAATAATCTGTAATGAAATATGTATGCAGTATAACAAGAATGGATGTTCTAAACCAACTTGAACATCCACCTTTGTGGTGTTTTTCTTTGGATAAGGAAGCACACCAACTAATCCCAGGCTTAGATTCTTAGGGAATGTCTGTGCCAGTGACCGTCTCGACAGAAACAAGGAAAGAAATATCCTTAATTAACCGTAACATACGTTTTCAGCAAAGGTCAAGGACGGGTCGTAGCGACCACCGATGGGGTTAGCCGCGGCAATGACAGCGCAGCGTGCTTGAAGCGAGGTCACGATGCCAGCCTTTGAGATGGAAATACTCTGTTGTTCCATAGCTTCGTGGATGCTTGTCCGGTCTGCGTCGTTCATCTGCAAAAACATTTTACAACGTGTGAGACACTACAGCCATAAACTAATACTAACACCCTTGTCTATTCCTCTTTCGGCAAGAAAAATGTTGAAAAATTTTTATTGTTGCGATGTTTTATCCCATGTGTGAGACAATTTACAACTATGAACTACGGCTACTACCCCAAGAAGAAAAGGTGTTGAGAAGAACAACCTATGCACTGCTTGGTGCATGGGTTGAAAACAACGAGCATTTAGAATGAGTGGGTCGATGTTATGAACTGTGCCAAGCAAACCAGAAGCCTGATATTACCGCAGATCAAAGTGTTTGCACTTCGTCACATAAGGAAGAATCACAGTGGGCAACTACATACCTTGTCGAACTCATCGATGAGGCAGACACCTTTGTCGGCGAGGACGAGCGCACCGGCCTCCAGCGTCCACTCGCGAGTGACGGGGCTACGCTGGACGTACGCCGTGAGACCGACGGCCGAGGCGCCTTGACCCGTGGCAAAGACGGCTCGCGGTGCTATCTGCTGGATGTACTTCAGGAACTGTGATTTGGCCGTGCCGGGATCACCGCAGATGAGGAGGTTGATGTCACCACGAACTCTGTGCTTCTGACCTATGAGAGGAAGTCGGAAGTGCGAGCGTTTTGCTTGTGCTCTGCTCAACATCAATGGCTTTTGCTTGTCAAATAAAAGTTGACGGCAAAAACAGCACAGATGATGCAATGAGTGAAACGGACAAGACGGTGTACATTTTACTGTACATTGCACCTGTCCCATTGTGTATGCGGTTATTGCAATTAACATAAACCAACTGGACCAGCTGGGAACTCTTGAGCTAATAAAAGTAGATGTGGCATGGAATACAAAATTTATAACGTAGACACAAATGCAGAAGCCCAGAAACTGCATCTAGTAAAATGTGGCAGAGAATGAGAAAGATGCCGAAAAATACGCAAAATTTATAGCAAATTAGATGTAAAAATACAATTGTTCCCATTGCGGTTGCCAATGGCTTTACACAAAACATTTGTTTTACAAAGACAACATTGCATCACATTTTCTGCCTGCTACACTCAGACCTCATTGTAACAGTCGCATCTGCCACGAAAATACTTCGTTATATCCGAAAATTTGTTCTATACTCAAACCTCATCATAACGAAGTTGCACCTTACACGAAACTAAGTTCGTTATATCCTGAAAATTCGTTATAAAAGTATATTCTTAAGACACTATTGGAAGAGTATTCTTCATTTATTCGTTATAACCAATATTTCGTTATATCCGGGTTCGTTCATATCAAGGTTTGAGTGTAAACGTATATTTGTAACACTGTATCTATGACAAAGCTATTTTTCACTTCGTTATAAGTGATAATTCGTTGTATCGAGGTTTGAGTGTACATTCATTAGATTTAATTAGGTGATCTGTAGCAACCTTTCAATGTCTTTGACGTAATACATGAGAAAAGAGTGCCCACATTTAGTACTGTATTGATACACCCATGGGCCACTTTTTGCTCCAATTTCTTTAAAAACAACGCTCATCGAGGGAAGAAAACTGAAAATATTCAGCCTTTTTGATCTTGCGGTGTCACATTCTGTCTACAACCTCTTTGCAAGCAATGTGTATAAAATAAAAGATGCAGAAACAGAAAATGTGAAGGGCGCTCTCATAGCAACACAGATAAGATTTATATCCTCAGTAACTCTCAAATAACAAAGGTAGAAAATGAAATATCTCACAGATTAAGATTGAAAACTTACCAGGATTCTTTGCTTGACCACCAAACAGGGAAAGTGCAATAGGCCCTCTTGATTTCTTCATGACCATAGATGGAAGGTCCAATGCTGGCAATAATCTAAATAGGGTTGGTTTGATTATGAAAGAGAAAAAAAAAGAAAGCTTAAGACGCTTTGACAGAAATGCAACACATTGTATTGTAAACACAATGCACAGGTTAATAAATGGCGAGCCTGAATAGATGATTTTACGGGTGCATTTAGAGGCTGCAGTTTTAGGTGTAAACGTTGACGTTTTGTATCTAGAACTAAATGAACCATAATGTAGGCTGATATGCATAAAAACGGTTTTACAGATGCACTTCGCATTTCACAACTTCCTTAAGTTTGATGTCGTGACATACAAAACTGATAATTCGTTCATGTAAATGTCTAAGATGGCGGTGCCCAAGGAGTGAAAATAAAAAAAGTTTAAGTCAGCACAACAATTCTACGAAGTTGACACGTGCGCAAATGCACAGATTTATGCACTTACTCGGTCGGCGACCTTCTCATCTTTGGACAGGGCCACGATACGACGCACATCGTCGTCCGTCAGGTGCCGTGCCGCAACTTTATCGTCTTTTCGGAGCACGTGGTTGGCCATGATGATGGTCGCAAACACGGGAAAGCCATTGGCAGTGTTCAGGGATCCGTCGTAGTTGTTTGTGTACACTCCTGTAAGTTCCTGCAATGTGTATTTTTTTTAGTTGTGTAACCAAAGGAGGGATGACAGAGTGTCGTGTAATTCAAGAGTTACATAACAGTAAAAACATGCTAGAAATAACCAGATACATAAAGTGAATTGAGAAGTTAGCAAACTTTGTCTCATGCGAATGTCTTTCTTTAGTTACTTTTGCTTTCATCTAATTCACTACAGCATCAAAATTTTCAGCAAATGATGTTTTATCTTAAAAAAAAAAAAAAGAAATCGTCTGTCAGGTCCTTTTTTTTTGGTGAATCCTTTTTTTCGAACTCTCGACTATTCGGACTTTTCCCTGATTCCTGCAAGCCACAAGGTGGCTTGTTGTTGAAACCACTGCACATTCTAAATTACAGAAGTATCATAAGGCCATAAGTTCAATTCACCAAGTTTAGGTATGTGGCACAGGGGACTGAGGCAATGCATCCTCGTTGCAAATCTCAACCACCGTAGGGATTCACAACAGTACACTAGAGCATGGATTTCTCAAAGTGGGTTCTGCAGGCCCCTCCTCACGGTTCCGCGAGCCACTGACAAATTTTCCCTGGTTCCACACACGCCTAATCACTTAGATGGTGACCTCGAGGCACAATCGATCTAAGGAACCTCTATTAGTCACGCCCGAGTTTCAATACGCACATCTCAGTGCATAACAGAAACGCGCGAGCTGCACTAATTAATCCCGCCAGCAGCTTGTAGCCAACCAGACTCCGAAAACGAGCCGCACAGTTAAGCTGTTGCACTTGAATCTCGGAGGCCTTATATTACCCCCCATGCGCATTTCTCCAGTTTGGAAGATGGGTGCCGAAGGTAAGGCAGTGGACAGGCTGCAGCCATTTGCAACAACATGTGATTGTTAGCAGACATTCGGGACACAAGCCTTTCTGAAAAATAAGCACAGGAATCGGCTGAATCCAGCATCCTACATGCGGCTGGCCCTGAGTGTTACTGAGCATTGCATCGATTTGTTGGTGCAAGGAAAGTGACTTCAGCAGCATTTCAGTGAAAAATTTTTTTATATACTCTCGCTTTTGAATTTATTGCTAGTGAATGTAGCGTGAACCGAATGAAAAATGCTAGCATGAAACGGGCAGAGGGGGGGGGGGTGTTCTTTGGCACTAAATGGAGCTTAGCAGGGTTCCCTGGGACCAACGTACTCAAGAACCTCTGCACTAGAGGGCAAACTGGTGCTAGCGTCCATGGGAGCTGCAATGCATGGCGCTTCAGCTAGCATGGGAATGATGAGCAGCAAATGGATTTGCCTAAGCTATGTTCTTTTGGCTCTTAAGACCTGCAGCTACTTCGTCACAAGATGAAATTCAGCAAAAGTGCGGCAGTCCCACTTCACCACCTTCATCCTTTTGTCGCAACAAGACCATTTTGCAGGCTAGTTGGTACGTATCATTGAACAGGTAGTGTACTGTGCAAGCACGAAGGAAGGAAGCAGAAAAAGACAGGAAAGAGTGCAGCTATAGGCTGACCAATTCAAATCGGCTCACTAGGTTCACGAGCCATTCATTTATCGAAAACAAAAGCCAAAATACAACAACCACGCCACAAAAGCATTCAAAGCTGCAAGCATGAAGACCTGGCAAACAGTACCCATCATTCCCATGTTGGCTGAATGGATGCAGCACTACATATCCCTCTGGCAAATATTGTAGGAAGCTCTAAATCACGCTGTGTTTCAAGAGCTTAACAACAGTTGCATCGACTAGTGTCAGTTGAACAAGTGTTTGTTTACAAACTCACAATTTCGTCCCCCGGGCTTGCAGGAGTCACAGAGGTCACTCAGCAAGATGGCATCCTTAGAGCGGGGCAGACGGCCAGCTGTCACTTTGCCGGGACTTTCCTGGATGCTAATGCGCTGGTAGTTCTGGTACACAGTCTGAAACACAGCACACAAGACAAAGTGTTGGAAGTGACATCAACCATGACACAGAGCAGAGCACTTGCTAAACACAACTGCCAATGTCCATGTCTAGCCAATGTCTACTCTTCTGGTTGTTTGTATAGCAGCGGTCAAGACTGCTACAAACTAGAGAGTTTTATGTACCAATACTACGACATGATTATGAGGGATGCTGAAGTGGAGGGTTCCGGAAATTTCAACCCACCTGGGATTGTTTAACATGCGCCTTAAATCTAAGTACACAGGCCTCTTGCATTTTGCCTCGATCGAAATGCAGCTACTGAGGCCAGGATTTAATCCTGCGTTCTTCGGGTCAGTAGACGAGCACCATAACCACTAGACCACCGCGGGAGGCATACATTGTTTCAATGATTCAAACAGTTTGTTTTTGTCTTGGGTACATTTTCTGTGGACTTTTGCTTGTTTGACACACGCCTAGTCCAGAAAATTCTCGATTCTCAAAAATCAGTGTAGCTGCTACTGATCAATCAGTCTAGGCAGCTTGAGTGGGTCCCTGAGGACCTTTTGCATTGCCCTCAGAACTGCTGTTCTAGAGACATAGCACCTGTCTTCTGCTGAAATCCTTACGGCAAGTGGTTGAGCTCATCCTAAAAAAAAAATGGCACCTCGCTTCATCAGGACACGCCCTCACCTGCTCCATGTTGATCGTGAAGGGTCCGGTGCTCTGGCACTCGGGGCACGATCCCGGCTTGACTTCCTGGTTCTGTGACTGCACCAGGGGACCGAGCACGTAGCTGCACTTGTTGCAGTCGTACTTCACCAGGGAGAGCTGCGGTAGCACACCGGTGGTGCTGGTCACCACGCCAGCGGTCCGCACCAGCTGGTTCAGGTGGAGTTGCCTAGAACGTTTGCACAACACGTAGAGAATGTGAGTGCACGTACAAGTCACTGGTGAGTTATTAGCCACGTCGGGCTTACCTCTAGTGAAGATAGAGAGAGAGCAATGAGATGCGAAAGGCAGAGGTTAACTGGAAGATATGTTGTACAGTAAAACCTCGTTAACCCGGATCTCACGGGACCGGAGAAAATGTCCGAGTTAACCGAATTCCGGATTATCGAATGGACCATGAAAACAAAAGGAAAATGTACCCGGCACAGACAAACCTTTATTTCATGAAAAACAGCGTTATTTTTGTCCGCCTCGTCGTCGGAATTTGTGCTAGAACGATTTTCTTCAACCCGGTGTCATCAGGTGGTGGTGCGCACGCCGCCATCGCTGGCTGCTGTGGCCGCTTCACTCTGGTGACGGTCGCCATCATTGTGAAGCGCGACGGCGGTGCAATGCGCACAAGCACAGCCGGAGAACGTAACGTGCACGAGCTCGCACGCTACGCGCGAAGTCACAACACAAAGAAACCAGCAGCGCAAAACCGTCCCGTCGTCCGTGCGTGCCGCCATTGTGCTTTAAATAGACACTGGATGCGCCGGCGGCCCAAGCGCTACCGCCGGGTGGTGACTAGCGCCACCTAGCCACTTTCCCCCTCATTTACTATCATCATTATCATATTCTACTGCAGTTTGTTCGGTTTCGGTTTCTCCAAAACTCCGTTTCTGCCGTCGGGTTACAGCAAGCAGGGCTTACGCCTCCAAGTCGCCGAGATCGCGCGATTCTAAGCATGAAGTACCGATTGCGCTCTCCGGAGTTGTCCAAGTTAACCAGTGCGCGGCTAAATCCCTCCGAATTAATGAGCATCTGACACCATTGAAGTATACACAGTTTTGCCGGGACCGCGCCGCGACGAGTCCGAGTTAACCGAATTTCCGAGTTAACGAGATCCGGATAAACGAGGTTTTACTGTATCCAGTTTGCTACCCTGCATTGCGAAAGAAGCAGACAGAAAGGTCAGAGAAGAAAACGGGGAGAGAAAGATAGAAGTAAAAAAGACACTAACACCCAGAAACACAGGAGTGTCGTATACCGTATTAACCACCATTAGCGTGTTACAGTCGCCACCCATGCCCCCTTTCCTTCAAGTAGAGCCACCGCAAAGAGTTACGTTTATTCCGTACAAAACCGCAACTTTGATCGCCCGCGACCGCCACCGAAAAGCAACCAACGCTGATTAGGCCTAGCGCACGGTTCCACGCGGAGCGCACTCGGCCGGCAAGCGGCCGGCGCCACGCCGGTGCAAAGGTTACTCCGACGCCCAGGCAACCACCCTTCTTCCTCACTCGGCGGGCCCGCTGCTGGCGCAGCGCTGCCGCGGTCTTTCTTATTTTCTTTTTCCTCGCTCCAGTTAACGTAACAGGGTGTCGAATTGCAACCGTGCAAATACGGTACAGAACTACTGATCACGGCTAAGTTCGGGGTGCACCTATTATGCGCGGAAATAAAAAAAAACTGATTTCTCGCCATCAAACTGGGGGGTGCGCTTATTATGCGAGTCAATACGGTATAACTTCATTGGAGGTACTATAAGAGAAAGAAAAATTGATATAACGAACCTCAACACAACAAAGTACAGTAGACTCTCAGTAAACAGATATCTCTTAAACGGAACTGCGGCTTAAACAGAACAACTGCATCTAATTACAATTGGTTTCATACCTTGGATTCTGCACCCCTGTTCAACTCCTGTTGAATGGAACACATTTTGCCTGGTCCCTTCAGGTTCCATTTAACGAGTCTACTGTATTTCACTCTTTACAACTTCATGTCCATGCAACCCCGTGTGCTTTTTTACCTAAACTATGGTGAAGAGTGTTTTGTTTACCCATATGGTTTCAAATGTAACGAAGTTTCACTGCTGCCACAGAGGAAGACAGAGGCGATAAACTGAAGCTTTTGCTGGGCCAGTGGTTCGAGTTGCACGCAGTTTTTGCGAACACATTTCCTCAAATTGCAGGCCGCCCAATGGAAGGCTGCCGAAGAGGACCTGCGTTTTCCTGTCAGCGACCTTTTTTTTCTTCTTTTTCTTTTTTTTTCTTTTTTAAAGAGGAAAGGGTACAGCTCAGTGCTCTCCTTGCCTTCGGAGAGAAGCAGACAGGATGAGCGTGTGGCTTACATGTGGCACACGGGGAACCCTGGTGCCTCGTATCATGCACTACTCTGCAGTCTTAAAGCAGCGTAGTTCTGTAATCTGTGCAGTGCATGCCATGCATCAGTGCCCAATATGGTGTTTTTGTCACTGTGGCGTTGCAAGTAACAAGCATGATAAGCCATAGAGAATGTAGCAATGAACACAATGAGCTTTCACTCATCTTCTAAATGATCCCAATCATTCCAGGAAACATGTTGCCAACAAGGCTGGTATCTTGCAAGCCAATCTCGATCGGTGAGAAAAAGGACATTGCCACCCATTTCCAGATATCCGCGATCCTCCTGAACTCGGAAAGTTGCTATTGAGTGCGAATGTACTCTTGACATGCGTACCTGTTTCAGCTTTTGTCGTGACCAGTTTTTCATAGGCTGCAAACGTCTCTAGGTTATTGCTTGGCACAGCATACTCTTTCTTGTATCGGAAGCTACTCAAATGCTTTCGCCAGTCCTAATCAGATTGCATGCACAACACGAATAGAAGTGCACACCCTAGCATTTGAGCAAGCACCAGCGATTACCCCTGAGATGTACAATGATGCATGTACGAAGAGCAGCCATGTTTCCCCTCCAGATCAGATTTCGACAACCAACTGCTGTGTTCGCTGCTGTTCGTAGTGCTTTGGGTGTTACTTTTTCTGGGCACAAAATCGACCAATTAAAGAGCTTAATCTTTAACTTAAGCATTAGATGCTGTATTCCTCGTCAGCGCAACAACACGGCAGTACAATTCTCAATGTTAACAGCCTTTGTCAGGCCCTCTCTAGCCTTTACCCACAGCACCAGAGAAAATGAACACCTCAAATCTTTCAAAAACAATAAAATAAAGTGAAATACTTAGGATAAGACAACCTCACCTTAGGCTGCGAATGTCTTCGATGAGGGGCAGGTCAGTGATGCGGACGTGGATCTCCCGGGTGATTCGCTCGTACTGCGGGAACATGCCCAAGGACAATGTCCTTGGCAGCCTCGTCGAAAATGACGAGCATCTCGGCAGGTGCCTCAGGCAGGAAGTAAGCTAGAACCTGCTCTGCTTGTGCCAGGGTGTTGTAATTGACTTCCAGGCTGAGCTTGTTCTCTGAAAGCAACATAAAGAAAATTCTGCTCAGCCAATGAATGAATCAACGAATCCATGTTTTTATGCCTCCTGATATACAGCAGAAGCTCAGTAAACTAAGATCTCTTAAAAGGCATCACTCCTTAAATTGAACGATCATATCACATGTTAATGTAATATGATTGTTTTCGTACTGAGTTCTGAATCCCTGTTCATCTCTCAGAATACAGAACTGCTATTAAATGGAACATATTTTCCTGGTCCCTTCAGGTTCCATTTAGCCAGAGTTTGCTGTAAGTGACTGTATACGACAGTCCGTGTGAATTAGAAACATGTGCAACTGAAGCTTATAAAATGCAGGCATCGCAATTTTACTAAAGCAAAACAAATGGAATAAAACAGAAGAACAAAGCTACTGTACAAAAATTTGCAGCTATGAAACCAAAAGCAAAGTACAGTAAAAGCTCGTTAATTCGGATTTCTAGGGACTGGAAAAAATGTTCAAATTAACCGAATGTCCGAATTATCGAATGGTCGAAATAAACACAATAAATGCAAGAGTTTTTTCAACATACCTTTACTTTAGAAAGTAATCGCGGATGCTTGTCTGTTTTCGAGCAGAAATTCGAGCGGACACAATTTTTCTGAGCCATTCAAGGTGCTCAGTAGCTCGCATGCTGTCTGCAGTGCCAAAACAAAATTCTTCAAGGACGACGAGGGCCTCCGCGGCTTCCTTCACAGTAAGAGGGGGCCTGTCTGGCTACAACATATGTACCAAGAGTACTTCTTTTAACACTGAACCTCTTCATCACTTCTCGTCGGCAGAGCCCATTTTTCAGGGCACGCAAAATTTCTACTTTGGTGGTGAAGTCCTGGGCCTCGTACTTGGACCACTTCCGGCGTTGCCATCGGCGGAGAGTGCGGTCACACGAGAACTCAGCACTAAAGCACCAGCAACGATCAAGCTAAAGGAGCCGTACTGAATCATTCCTCGATAAAACGGCGTTCAACGATGCAGCACACCAACGGGCACAAAGCAACTAAATGGCACCGCTAACCCCACACGCGAAGAAAAGGCGTTCAACCAGTCTGAAGTCAAGCCAAGTCGATAATTGATGTCCATGGCGATGCTGCGTTTGAGCTTCGCTTTTGTTCCGAATTGTTCCTTTTTCGTTTTCGAGTCCCGCCAGCGGCCCGAAAGTCGCCAAATTATCCGATTTGCGGTCAAATCTGTCCGAAATAACGAGCGCCCAGTCTCATAGAGTGACGCGTATATTTACAGGGACCAGATGACGCGTCCGAATTGACCGATTTTCCGAATTAACGAGAGTCGAATTAACGAGCTTTTACTGTAATCCTACAAACTATAAAAAGGTACAAAAGAGAAACACCCACCTTCACACATTTGCCTGATCTTCTCCTTGTAGAGGTTGTGGCCACGTTCGTCGACGAACGTGCGCAAGAAGTTCTTGAAGCGGTTGTAGATTTCCGTCTTGGGGCCAATCTGCGTCACCCACTCCCGGACTGTGTGGCCCTTCATGTCTTCAAGGTTTTCAATGCTCTCAACCATCTGGAAAATGTAGCGGAGAAAGAACCAGGTTTAACGTTTTAGATATAAGCACATGCTCAACAGAAACGCTAGTTAATTTTGGAGTGAGAAACTACAGTTGAAACTCGATTTAACGAAATCCGATTTTACGAATACTCCCGATTGAACAAACAGATTCAGATTCTTCCCGCAGTTGCCCATAGGCTATTTTGATTCGCGATTTAACGAAGTTTCCGATTTAACAAAATAATTTGCGGGTCCCCTCAATTTCGGTAAATCGAATTTTAACACTATTCTTTCAGTCCTCTATTTTTAGTTAATGCATCCTTGCGCAACCTTGTGGCATTGATACATTACTATTAGGCATCTGCGAATATTTAAAAAAATATTACAGTATTCAATTTGCTTCGACAATTCTTTAATTATTCGAAATGAACAAATAGGCGTATATTGAACCGCATGTAACCCACCTGTAAAGCTGGTTTTACTGCAGCACAGGAGTGCTAAGCCGTGAAAACACCTGTTCAGAAAAAACCTGCACTTCCGCGAAGCCCCAATCCAAGGTTAAATGAGCATATTGCCCTCACATCAATGAATCAATTTTTAAGTTTATAAGCTTGTTTACGGGCTTATATGCCCTAAGTATAGTAAATTTTAAAACGCAACATATTTTACTGGTTATCACTTGCGTCCATCTGAAATTCAAATACTGTAACTATTCAAAGCTGCTTCCACTTCGAACAAAAAAGAATGACATACGTGTATGCTTGTTCCAATTTAAAAAAGATATTGTGCAAGTTAGCTGGATCATGATAAATATGCTCATTTTTCTTTATATTGTACTGTTCAAACTATTCGATTCAAAATTATTCGGCTAAATCACTATTCACTTCGAATTCGTTTCAAAACCTAAAATTTACTATTCGCACAACCCTAGTTAGTATGTTACAGCAGATGTTAAAGGAGTTCTTTCACATTTGAGCCATTTTAGCTGAAAAACATACAAACTGTCATGTAATAACTGACACCAAAGCGTAGGCTGAGATACTCACGTCCTCATCATCCGAAAAGGTGCCTTCCGCCGCGCGCTCAGCCAACCGCCTCCTACGAACAGGCCTGTCGGCTTCACTGCTGCTTTCATCTGTTGATGGTGAAGCAAACAGCAGTGGGTGTACACAAAGAACTCACCTTTGACATGCAAGGAAAAGTGCAAATACAAGCAAAATGCCTCACACCAGGCCCACCTAGATTCATGCCTGTGTACCAAGTGATGGTGCTTCTCCCTTCAGGGCACAAAATCTTTTACTACACGACACCAACGATGATATCACTTTATTGACTACAGTTGAACCCCTTTATAAGAGGCATGCTCCGGGCAGCAATTATTGCCTTTTATATGAGGCGTCTGTTATAAGCAGGGTACCACCTATGCATTTTCTTATCAACCCGTATTTTATTGTAGGCACACTGGTGTCTCTTATACCCATTTGTCTCTTATATCAGTGCCTCTTATAAAGGGGTTCGACTGTAATACCTAAGACAGCGAAGAGATGTGTCTGTGTGTTTGAAAGGAACGCTGGGATGACTAAGACATTGAAACGTAAAAACCATACAGAAAAAATGACTATGCTTTATCTTAACGAGTTTGCCTCGTTCGTTTTAGCAATTATGGCTACACTAGCCATCTGGCTATCCAGTGAAGACCATTGTCCCATCCTCCTTGTATGCATTTCTCCTAAACAGCATCCCTCATATTATAGCTACGTTACACCAACTTCCCCAAAATAACTACTTCAATGATTTTAAGATTTTGCAAATATCTCGCATTTCTTAATTCTTTATAAGTCAATTATTGCCGCCATACGTCTTTTAGCTTGTAGACTTTGCATGTTATACATTGCATACACAACGCATCAATGTTTTGGTGGAGTAAAATTTACAACAAAAAGGGGGAATGCGCACCCACCCCTTCTGAAGACAGCACATTCTTCCTACTTTTCCTGACATTAATTCTGCAGAAACCCAAGTGTCAAAATTAGGGGTGCACGATTATTCAACACTTCAAATATTCGATTCAGATTCTTTGGTATTTGATTTGCAAGCAGCTATCCCATCTTTCATGACAACATTAAATATTTGCACATGATGTACTAGCAAGCAATAGTGTCATACGATGCATCTTTTGTACAATGCAACCTTACTTTTTCACGTCTAAGTTGGTGCAAAATTTTTTTTTGCTTAATTCAGCAGATGTACCATTCGAATTCAAAGATATTAAAAAAATGTCTGATTTGATTCACACTTGGTTTTCGTTATTTCCATTCACTTCAACGTTGGAAAATTTGATGTTCACACACCCCTAGTTAAAATTGTTGTAAACGAACAATGAGCATGTCGGGTTGTCGAAACACGCGGAAGCAGTGCAAAGCAAGTGATGACTAACCATACAGCAAGCCCCTTCGCATGCGACCAGTGACACGGCCCTCCGCACGATCTCGCTGCCGCATCTGTTCTTCGACGGCCCTCCGATCTGATTCGGACAGGGCGCTGTACTCTGAGTCGTCCAGCATTTGTGGGTCGTAGGTGTCCAGTGCTGGAATTGCGCGGTAGTCACTGCGGAAAGAAAGAATTCTTAGCTTCCGACACAACTTTTGTGCTCGACAGAATGATAGGCCGATGAAAAGTGGCACTGCTTGCAACTGGCTGCTCAGTAAGGCCTTGATGGGTGCTACTTGGTATGACATCGTTCTTTTGCTACGCTATACTGAAGCACCAGGACAAACGAGAAGAAAGACAGGACATATGTGTGCGTGCAAACGTGCAACTGTTCATTGCTCTCCATGCACATCATATATACACGCATGAAAGGTTGAGAGGCCTCTCACACTTTCATGTGGACATACATATGATGTTTGTTGTGACCAATGAACAGCTGAAAGTTCACGCACATTTACGTCCCATCTTCTCGTTTGTTCTGGTGTATCAGTATGGTGCAATAAAAGAACGAACTGGCTGCTGCAAAAGCTGATGTAGCATCGCAACTAAGCACTGGCCACAACTTTATACTATAACATTAGTTTATAGTTTGTTATGTTGCTTATCTACCTGTAAATCACTATCTCAAGTTCAATTTTTGTGACAAGTTACTGGTAAATAAACAGTACCCTCAGTTTGCTGTTCTGTTGGTAACACTGTTTTAATGCTGCAAGCTACTGTTTTATTCCTTGCTTTAAAATTTGTAAAAAGGAGAGGCCTTGGTAATGTGGATCCTATCAAAGTTTTAAAAAAAAATGCCAAAGTGAAAAATGTCCTAAAAGTGAAGCCAGACCTCTGCTGTCTTAAGTAGGGCACAGGAACATTCAGTCATATAAAAAAAAAGTATTTTTCTCACATGACCTATGAGTTTAAGATGGCCCGTTTTGTCATACAGAGATCCTTGTGCTACTAGTTTTCAAATGAATATGTAGTAAAGGGACCAACAACCAATTTTTATGGTACCTATTTTCTTTAGTGCAACGGAAAGCTTACCGGTCAGAGTGTCTAATCACAGAATGGTAACGCGGAAAATGCTGTGACACATTTGTAATCAGAATTTTTCTATCTGCGGCGAATATGACACCGAATACACACGTGACAACACATGCTGCAAACAGTGAGCGTGACAGCGGTTCGTGTCCAAGCGTGGTGGTTTATTGCACGTGAGTACACGCCGCGCGCAAGCGGCACGGCTCGACATGGTCCACTGGCTGCCGCGAAGGCAGTGCCACTTGTCGCCGTGCAAGTCATTTTACCTCATAGGCAGCACAGAATTGAGCGGGGATAGATAATAATATACATACTCTCATTATGAGGACTAATTATGGCATGCGTAGCAGCATCAGACTATGTTACTACGTACAGCAAAGTGATCGATTCCATAATTCAGCTTCAAGTCTTTTCTGCTAGGCTATGCGACATACCGGTTTTTGTTACTTTTAAACACAATTTAAAAATATAAATTCTACTCACAGCGCAAAAAGGATGCTGGAATATGTAACTATATTTCACGGTCTTTTCATTTCTACCAGGATCTAACCATTTCTTCTGGCCAGTTGTCAGTCCCTTTGATGTCTACGCAATTTTTAATGGAGATCACATCGTCCAGACTCAGCTGGAGGCAATACTTTCCTCAAGAACAACAAATTTCTCACCCTTATGATTAGCCAAGTGTCTGCATTAGGAGAACAAAAAGCAATCAATCCACGACCTGGCGACGGCTAAACCGTCTCTACTTCCTAGGCAACTTATGGGAGAGCACTGGTAAGAAGCTACGTGAGCTTCCTCTCCAGCAATGTTTTAAAGGGGTACTGACGCCAATTTCTGAAGCAGAGTTTACTCCGCCATATAAATCTCCTGCATAAAGAGACCGCTCTGAGCAAATACTGAAATGTTACCAGTATTTGCTGTGGCACAGTAGCACAGCAAATACTGATAACATATTGTATTTTGATACTGAAGTCAATTTGCACATGACACACCTACTGACATCGACACTATCGTGACGTCAGGCTACAGTGCCAATTCTGGTGACTTTACACACCAGTACGGCTAGATGTGATGACGTCAGGTACCAAAACATACAAAATGACCGCTTGTGCGTCACCAACAGAGCCAAAGAGTAGAGCGGCCATGGAAATGACATGCTATCTTGCACGAGTACATGACGAGAAGGTCATACCGTGTCATGATTTCAGGGTACTGTAGGAACCAATAATAGCTTTTAAAAGCATGTTGTAATTAATTTTTCAGGGTGCGCTCACGCTTACCAGAACATTTTCTAGGCTCTTGAGGACTTGGTCTTTCATTTGACACAAAAAAATGACAACTGAAAATTTTCATGTCAGTCCCCTTTTAAGAATTTTCATGTATTCTACACAACCCAAGCTCAGCTGCTATAACTGAGTAGGCTGCTATAATAACAAACTAGGTAGACTAAATAGACGAGTCCATCAGGAAATACTTACTCTTCCATGTTGTCTCCAAACAGCTCCTCCCCCCTCTTCTTCCTGCTCTTCGTCACGACGGACGTCATCGTCCTCGTTGCCAACTCCACCGAGCAGCTCCGATTCGTCCTCGAAAGGCGGAAGGTCGCGACCTGGTGGCGACGTGCCCAGGTCGGGAGGTGGCGACGCCACGTTACTGCTTCGAGAACGCGGTGACGCGACATTGCTGCTTCTGGATCGAGGGCCGTCAGACATCTTGCCTCTTCACTGGTGCAACGGTTCAATTGTGTCCAACCTGACAAAAGTAAAGGCAGACATGTTTTAGGAAGACTTATTAGTCGTGGCAAGAATCAGTTATTGACTCAATCACAAAGAGACAGATAATCACGTACATCTCAGTCTGTAATCAACATTTCTACTATAGAACTGATCCCCGATCAAGCCCCCTGACAAAAACAGCCAAAACATTGACTTAACCCTTAGCCTTAGCTAGCATTGCATAATTATAATTTTTATGTATATACTGTAACCTACGTAAACACTCCCCTCTCTATGCCTTTGGCCCTGGGGGGTATTTTAAATAAATAAATAATCCAGAAACTTGAACTTGTAAAACCACTCCTGATAACTTGGTAGCGGTTTATGGCGTTTAATGTCACAAACTGACTCAGCCTCTGAGAGTTAATGATAACTTTAGGGGTATTATTTCCCAAAACCACGACATGAGAATGAGACGCCGTAGTGATGGGCTCCGGAAATTTCGACCACCGAGGGCTTATAACATGCACTCAAATCTAAGTAGACAGGCCTCAAACACTTTGCCTTCCATCGAAATGCGGCTGCCACAAGTGGGATTCAATCCCGCAACCTTCAGGTCAGCAGTTGAGCACCATAAGCACTAGACCACTGTGCTGGGTAAGGTTATGAGTTGGAGTTCCCGATAGGCTTCAAAGAATTTATTTATTAAGTATTATTTATTTTCCTGTAAACCTATGTCTTACTTGATTTTTCCCACAATTAATATTGATGTTCAAGGCTATTGTTTGTAAATGAATATTAAAGCACATCAACGCACTGGCTTTCCAAGTCATGCGAAAGCCCAGCTAACTTTCTAAAATTATTAGTTTCACTGCAAATAGAAACATGAGTAGAACTAGAAACATGAACGCAATTACACAATGATTGTTCATAGGTCCCTGATTAGTTTGGATGTACTGGCAATGAACAAAAAATATTTTACGCGTTAACAAATGACATGCAGCCTTTGAAAACACACAGAATGTGAGGTGTAATGCACAAATGCGGCAGCTGTGTAACGTGGCTCTCATAAATCAGAAAATGCACCTGGTTGTTATTTCTTCAGTTGGAGAGGCTAGAAAATTAACCAGATACGCCAGAACTTGTGACAATGTCTGGATCATAAAACGAAAGCGTAGCCATGACTGCGTGAGGTTCTTTTATATAATTACAATAAAGGTTCACGGTAACCAAAATCATCCGCGAGAAAAAAAATAAATAAAAACGCACCAGCGAAGAGTAGCGAGCGCATAGTACGAGGAGATACAGAGCAGTTTATTTATTTATTATTACTACACAAAAGAAACCAGTGAATTAACTACTTTATTTTCCCGGAGCGCTGAATGACGGTACTTCAGGGATATGGGCAAAAAAAACACTCTCGCTTAGCTCTACACAAAGTGGTCAGATCCATGATACACAGTCCAGCTATTTCGCCTGATGGCTATCGATAATACAAAACAAAAGCTGACGGATAATGACTCTTAACCGTAATCGAACGGCATATCCCCTGTAGATCTAAACTTAAACTAAACAGTCTTAACTGTTGCATACAGCATGGAGCCATGCCGTTTAGCAAACACCTTTCTGCGCTAGTTTCAACAAGCTCGGTTAAACCCTAGTACACAAACTCAAACACTGTGCACATAGAAAGCTTAATACCGATAATGTCTTCGGGTATACTGAACACAGACATTGAGATGCCAACACCGTCGTTTAAAAGCCTCCATGAGAAGCGATTTAAAGGTCCCTTGTTTAAATAGCCCCGTTGTGGAGTAACTTTTCAACTTTTTTCAACAAAATGGCAACACTCGTAATCGCCTGACGCGAATACCACAGCTTAGGCTTACAAGCAAACAACAACACATAAACGGCGCCTTTTCGAAACCCGAATTTAATTAAATTTTCGTTTACTAACGGGCACCGTTGCCACTCACCTGCTTTTCCCGCACAATGGGTGAGCACGCCTGAAAAGCGCGGGAAAAGTGGCGGAGGATTACACTTGATCCGAATGTAGTCCTCGAGTTCAAATACAAATCTCAGAGGCTATGCTATTGCGTGTTAGGTACGTAGGAGCGGCCATGTGTAAGAGAAATGCGTGAAGCGACGAAGAGCGATGTCTGCGCTAGCGTCTCACGACGTAGGAAGTAATCCCCAAAGATTTTAGACTCTTACAGGTAACTGTTTAGTCAGGTTTAGTGTAAGCATGAGGCGGCAGAATTGTTCAATTGAGACAAGATGTGGCCATCGGATGCGATAGCTATTTATTGCATACGCTGTATTCGCTTGACGTGCGTTAAATATTGGTTTGTGAACGTACTCCCGACTCTTATTCGTAAAGCTCGTACAGGAATGCTTTCACTCGTCTCAGTTGATAGAATCAGTCGTCAACGCTCCTAAAGTTTTATTGGTGATCGTTAACACTTGACATTGCGCCGGCAGGGCAGTGCGCGCGAAAATTTGCCGGTAGCTGGTCCTCATTGGCTGGCTGCACTGACGTCACTAGTGCCGCCCTTCCTTGAATACGCGTATTTTGCACTAGTTTCGTTTTGGCTGGTACATTGCGCCAGGGAAAATGTTGAAAATGCTTTTGCAGGCTGTTTTCAGAACAGGTAGCGCCAGCACTTTTCTCTGGCTTGTGTCGAATGACCAAGAAGCGCAGCCTAGGTTTTATTTCTAGTGGAGAGGGCTTCCCACAGGTCTAAATGCACACGCTGTAAATATTTAGGGGGGGGGTTCAAACACCACCTTTCTGACTGGCGAGGATAAATCAAAACTAGAGACGGATGTTCAGGGGCAGGGCCGTAACTAGGGGGGAGTTGAGGGGGGTTCCGACACCCCCCCAAAATTTTTTCATGCTTGAACTTTTCGGTTGATTACTAAAGTATTTACACGCCTTCACATCAACCACCAGTTGCCAAAGTTAGCCGTTGTACACATAAACACCCCCCCGAAAAAAATTCCTGGGTACGGCCCTGTTTAGGGAAAAATTGAGTGCCTTGCCAAATATTTCGTTCTGAGTGGTGGCTGTAGAGCCTGGTGCCAGCATTTAAGTCATCCTTGTTATCACTACGATTGCTAAATATTGGCTACTATTATATAATGTTGTCTGTGTAACAAACAATGCACATGAACCACATGCATGCCCCTGCCTTGCTTCATAAAGTGCTTTGCTTACCACAAAAGTTACCTCTCAGAAAATTTGCTGGCAATAATTTGTTCAGAGTATGTCCAATACATGCATCACTTTAATGTACACGGATGAAGCAACCCTTGTAACCCCTCTCTGCCTTGAATACCTACCTGCACTTGAACCTATTTGTTCACTGGTAGATGCATTCTTGAGGTAAAGTCTGCTCCAAAGGCGCTCTCCGAGATGTTCTTTTATTAATATAACAAAGAAAAAAAAAAAGGCGGGTTGCCACACATCTAGTGTTCTACTGGGTGGGTGCACAATATTTTTGTGGTATTTCACTACTTTATATTTCGCATCTTTTGTTGCTAAACAAAGAGGCATGGCAAGTGCTGTCCTAAAGGTGCATACCTCTCCTGTTCATTATTGAAAAAGAAATAAAAAGAAAGAGGGACTCCACACACCATTGCTTTGCGTTTATTGGTCACAACCATTACTGTCCATAAATAATTTTTTCCCTCGAGGATATACCATATAAATAGATAGACGCCACAAATGAAGTGTGTACGAGTTTGAAAACCAAGAAAGGACACACCAATTTATCCATATTTGGTCTTTGTTTTATTTTGAGCAGTCAATACATATCACATATATTGATTTTTTTTGTATATAGATTTATGTAATAGCGTAAAGCAGACAGGAGAGAAGACTGGTCGACGAAGAAGCAGAAGGTTTCTAATCAATCGAATCTACAACAGGTAGGAAAAAAAGTGAATCGAGAAAATAATTCAGAAGTGAATAGAGTGATCTCAGTACAGAGAAAAAAGCGGGGCACAACTAGATCACGAAGAGTAAAAAAAAAAATTCACCGAGCAGTGAAACTTGTGATGACGAGCACAACTTGACGCATTCGGCAGAAACCTATGGTACTTCATTACGCACACAATGCAGCTATGTGTATAACACACTAATTATAATAATTAACATTCAATATATATATTTACATGTGAGATAGCCATACAATCAGACCTCACGAAAGAATTGTACACTAAGTTCAGAGACAAAATGATGTTTGGAGACAACAGTGGCTTCTAAGACTCGCGACAACTCAAACACAGAACAACAATACTTATACGAAACACGTTTTCTTTCGTTTTTCAATGTTTGATGTTGTTTTGCACATATTACAGAAGATAAATAACACGTAAACAGGCGCTTCGATGTGACAAGAAACATAAAAATAAACGCGCAAAGAAACGTACATGAAAGGAACGGTAAAGGAATACCCCTCAGTAAACAAGAATCGTTGTAGAATACAAACTGCACGCAACAAAATTTGAACGAATAAAAAAAAAAGAACCACCGGATTCACTAAGTCTATACGAGTTTTAAAATCATTCGTGGAAGTTGAACAGCAGGACGACAGATTTCATTAAGTGGCGGCATCCGATTTGGCCGCAACGTTTGGCCCGGCACTCTATAAAAATCCAACAAACCCGCGAATGAACTATATCCTCGGTTTTTATGAATGCTGGCACAAAATACTGCTAGACCGTTGTCGATGAGCTTACTATACTGAAAAATCAACCCAGCTTACGTTCTGCAAGAAATCTAAAAAGGTGCGGTGGTCAAGCGGTCGCTATTTACGTATAACAAAGCGTCTCTTTGTGGAGTCCATTAAAGAACGAGCTTTAAAGCGAGGCAGTATATTATGTCTCGAGGTTGAAAATGGCTACCGGGGCCGTTTTATTATTAAAACGGGGGGCCAGATCCCTCACAACTGAGAAATCATCGAAGCCACGCTTCTTAAAAAACTACGGAAACTCCCAAGTTCATGCGATGGGTCTTTAGAAGATTATACGTTATGTATATATATTATATATCTGAACACTACGTCAACAAACTCGAAGCTCTCATCCTGGGTACCTCCTCGTCCGAGGAGGGGGGGATTATATTCATGTGGCTACCAACAATGTTTATATGCGTGTGTTAAGTATATCGAACAACAACACCTCGGGCATACTGGTTACTTATTTTTCGGCGTGTGTCCGTCTTTGGGAAGCAACAAGCGCGTCGCAAAGAAAACACAACACACAACCATTACCCGGGGAAAAAACACTAAACACTCTGGCAACACTGTCGGCACTGGGTTTTAAAACACTGCCGATAACACTGCAACAATGTTTAGACGCTGCCCCGGGATTCAACAGCAATGCCAAGGTGTTGCGGCGTCGTGTGAGGCTGTGCTCATTGACGCTAACCTGCTGAAAAAGCGTTTTTTTTTTTACTTTTTAGGGCTGGCTCGTAAAAAATAATGAGCACGCTGAAGACGCTGAAGAATGGGGGGTCAGGGAGTAAAAGGTTTCGTTTATAAGTAGCACATTGACAATGGGCCAACAGCAAAGGAAATGCCTGGTGAGAAAGGAATTGTTATGGAAGGAATGCACACGTTTTTATAAAGGTGAAACAGCTCCACTGTCGAGTATTTTTTTCCTTTTTCTTTCCATGGCTTCATTCAGAATGAAGCCAGTGGATGATAAAAAAAACTATGTTAGTGGTGGGGTAAGGTGAAAGTACGATAGTGGGAGGGAAGGAACCTGCTACACAATACAAAACACAACGGCAAGCATGAAGAGTCAAAAGACCACGGACGTCAACAACAAAAATGCACGACACCTACACGCGTTTGTTTGGCGTGCGAAATATCTAAAAGAAAGATAAGTGAGCGGAAGCGAAGAAAAAAAAAAATGCGCGAAATCACTGACGGCACAAAGATGATATCGGACTAGAAATTGTTGCTGCTGGATCAGGGGGGTAAGGGGAGGCGTTGTTTTCTCAAACGCCGTTTGGAAGCTGGTAACAATGGGCCGGAGGACGTGGTTGGTATTATCGACGTCAAGGCGGTTTGGTTTATTCATCTCCTTTCAAGGCTCGCACCTGAACGCGCGTCTTGCGCAACTCGGCACGTCTCCGTCGCATGCGGCGGGGAAGCCCTCTTGCGCACGGTCGCACGCCGCGTACTACCGTTTCTCACGCCCTTGTCTGTCGCCGTCATCCCCGCGCCTTCCATCGTGGGCTATCTCTCGTTTTGATCGCGCCGTCTCCGTTGTTGTCCTCGTCGTTGATGTCATTCCCGACCGCATCGTTCTTCCGCGCTGTGTCATCATCAGAGGCATGGAACTCGAAACGCACCGCCTCTAGTCTCAAAAAAAAGGCCTCAGCCGGTCACTCGGATAACCGTCCGTCTTTCCTTTCAAACAACGAGAATAAAAATACGCACGGGTTTCCGTTCCTCGCTCCGAACGAGAATCTCTCTGAGAAGCGGGCTCGGAAAATAAATAAAGCGAGCGAAAGGTCTTAAACGAGAAACACAAGAAAAAAAATTAAAAATAAACGATAAAACGGCAGTGCTTAAGACATGTTTCATCTACCGAACGTGCAGAGAGACAAGTCCTTTTTTGTGTGCTTGTTGACTTCGAGCTATCACGACAGCCTCGGCAGGGAATGCATTTCCCCTAGACTACGGGCGTTGCAACATACATCTGGCAGTGACGGACTTGTGCGTTCAAGCACCCATATCCCCAAATGCATTGTTTTCTTTCCCTTGTGGGTTTCACCGTGGCAAGAAAAACAAACGCACAATGTCCAAAAGCAGGATGGCCACTACTAAGCATTGAAAACAATACAAACGTTGCTTTTAGCGGACAGCTGACTCATCAACGAACAAAAACTTAAAAAAAAAAAAGGCCGAAACGAAAGAGACAATCTACACAGTCGTCGGCGATGTGAGAAATGAAAACATGACGCGCAATAATGTACAACATAATGTCAACTATCTTACACCATTTACAGCACAAAATGCCAGCACAGACCACCTCTCGTGAAGGTTTGAAAAGACGCCGCAACAAAAAAGGACGCACCCACCGAACGACATCGCTCTGATTCACGACCCAGGCTGCTTCGGATTTTCGCAATATCGCTCCGTAGAAGTTGCTCCACGCAGCAGGGCACCCCAAACGAGTGCCGAGCGTTGCCAAGGAAACTTCCCGAATGAACAGCTGAAGTTGAAGTAGCAGTAAATGTGGTCATTAAGTGTCATGAATTAACATTGCACGCTACGGCTTCTCGGTACCACGCCTTTGCGGCTACTTAGAAAGCCAGACTGTAACGTTGAAAATGACATCTGCTGCTTTTCGTAAGAAAACTGTGCGCTTTGGCTAGGCCCGCCAAACCTTCATAAATAGTTTGTTGCATTTTTTTTCAGAAGTACTATGTGTGCTATCTGTACTAGCATGTGTGAATCGAAGGACTAACCCCTCGGAACAAAAAAAAAAAAGAACATCTGTTTCTGGTGCGTGTGAATTTCATCAGCTGCCTCGAATAGGACGTAATCGTCCGTCTTCAAAACTAACTATCGAGATGTGATTCGCATTTAACGAGATAGCTGCATCATTAAGATCTGCCAGATGAACATGGCATTCTTCCAGTTACACTATTTTCACTCTCTCGTCCCCTAAGACGTGCAACATTTGGCAGGGGCTCTAAGACTGCTCATGCTTACGGGAAGTGGATAAACATTCGGAAAACGAGTGTGCATATGGAACGAACGTTACAAAAACGTGCACATCATGTGCCGTAATGCTCTCAGCGACCAGTCACAATGAACTTCTCTGCCTTTCCAAGATCGCTTGGTTGTCCCGTCTTTTTTTTTTTTTTTTTGGCAGGAGCTTGAAGACTGCGCACACTTATGGGAAGTGGATCAACACTCTGAAAACGAGCGCAAGTGCGTAACCAACGTTACGGGAATGCGTACGTCATGTGGCGTGACGCTCCAATTCTCTCGACAACCAGTCCCGACGGACTCCTCTGCCTTTCCGAAGTCCCTCGGTTGTCCTTCTAACTGCGGGAACGGAAGCAGGGCAACGCGAGTGGTGCGAAACGAGGAGCGGCAACAAAATTAAAAACTCGTTCGGTGCCAAGCTTGGGGTGGGATGACCAGAAGATCCGAACGGCTGGACCGGGAAAGAAGTGACTGTGCTCGGCCTTCTCTCATCAGTCGGGGCTCTCGATCTTTCCGGCGACTTCCTCAATCTTGACCGCATGCCCGTTGCTGGTGAGCTGGCCGTTCGTGGCGTTGGCGAGGATCGGCGCCGCCGCCGGGCCGTTACTCACAGCCAGCAGGCTTTCGACTGACCGGTACAGGAATAGGAAGTCGTCCTGCAGAAAAACATACAACGAAATTTTTTTAGAAATCTAGTTATGCGATTTAAAAAAACACTAGGAAGAAGCACCAAATTGGCTTATGGGCCACACTTAAGAGCCATGCTTAAGGGTCACACTCGTAGTTCGAGAAATGTAATCTCTTCAAACTCATCTGTCAATGATCTCACAGTAATAGGATGGTTATTATGGCAAAAATAAAGATAAAAGTATAACTTCTCAAATTTCAAGCCACAACCACAGTCCAGGAACATCAATGTGATGTCGTGGATGTCAAAGTACTCTTTTGTATTTGGGCAGTCTATGTGTTTCACCACTTTTAGAATATAACACCATCAAACATTGCCGACAGAAACTCAACTAGGCTCTGACCAAACAATCGTTCCATTCTTGAATCCTACACTACATTGGACATGCCGATTCTGCAAGTCTGTTTTCAATGTTTCAATGTAACGTGAGAATAATGAGGGACTCTACGGTGGATGATTCCAGACTAATTTCGATCATCCAGAATTCTTTAACCAATGCTCCGATCTAAACATGAAAAGACTTGTGCATTTTGTTCCTACAGAGAACGAAGTTGCAGGAGTCAGAAATCAAACTCACATGACCCTTGAAAAAGTGATATGAAAAACTTGCTTTTCTCCATGCAGTTCCTTTTCCTCGCGTGAAACAATTTTCTCTTTGTACATCTGAGAGTGTGATGAAATAGAGTTCTCGAGGATGCGTACCTGAGATTTCCATATTCCAGGCCTCCTCATGTGATACAGCTTCGCATACAGGTACACGTCCACACATTTCTCGCTCTCTAGCTGCTTGTAGAGCGCTGAGAGGCAGCAGAAAGTGGCTGCCTCCGTACCTCCGCACCTGCACACACAGCCAGGCAAGAAATAGAGGTTGGTTGATTGACTGAATACTAGTAGATTCATTCATTCATCCACTCATTCAATACAGTACACAATCATACAGCAGTGAACAACATACAGCTCTTCACTTATTTTTTTAATAATGTATGACTTCAATTTGATTATTTAACCTTTAATGCGTCTTAAACCCGGAACATTTAGGCCCGTCAACACTGACTACAGCACCCTGTGACGCAGTATTCCAAAACATTAAGAGGTGCCAAACTAAACTGCTTCCCTAACTGATGAATTTCCTACCCCGCTTATTTGATCATGTCATATTATGGTAATGTTTTCCATAAATCATGTAATAATAATATAGGGTTTATTTACCTCAGTACAAAGCTGATGGAGGGGGTGAGAATAAAAGCGACTATCTGCTTGACTACATTCTCAACATCGCTTCCTTATGTTCATAGAGAAAGCAAAAGGCCTTAATTTGCATTACTTTAATTAGCACAGTACGAACACGGTCTTAATTAGGTTTTACTTAGCAAGGCCTTAATTGTCATATCTTGATTAGCAAGGTCCTAAATGCCATGGTCTTAATTAGCATGACTATAATTAACATGTTCTTAATTAGCAAGGCTCCCTCTGTCCATATGTTTTGTTCTCTCCTTTTTCTTTCGTTTATCTTCTGTGCTTCTCTTTCATTTTCTTAAGTAGGCACGTGCACTGGAACACCTACACTGCACATCCAAAGTGTCAATCATCAGTGGGTGTGCTAAACACATGCCTTACCATTTGCCAAATTATTAGGCAATACATAAAAACACACAATAACTATCCTCATTTTTCGAATGTACATCACAAAGAACAAACTAGCTTTATTTATAGTTCATCACAAGATGAAGAAGAGGACGAAGAGAGCGTGCACAGGCTGAGTTATTGCATTGCATGTGCTAAGCATAGCTTTACTTTCTGCTCAAACTCGTGGAATGAAGATTTTAAACCCTGCATTGTTAAAACTAAGAGGACACAATGAAGGTGCAACGCACTTGTCTACGACGACCACGGGGCCGTTCAGGTCCTCGGCGTGACGCGCGGCCACCGTGCGGATGAGATCAAACAAGGTGGCCATCGGGGTGCACGCCTGGGGCCAGCCCGGGCACTGGATCACACGGCAGGACAGCTCGTAGTCGTCTTGCGTCGACTGCAAGATGAAGTCCCGGCTCACCAGGCCCGGTCCACCGGTCGGCTTCTCGTCGGCCGGAGCCGTGTCCGTGGACGCCGTCGTGGCCGTCTCGTCGCTCGTGGGCTTCACCTTGAAGCTCCCATAGTCCTGCTCCTCGTCTGCGTCGGGCCAGAACTGCGGGTACTCCTGATGCGTGGAAAAGGGAAAACACGGCACGGAAATGTCAAACAAAGAAAATCCGGTGGTGGCGGGCCTTGCAAAGCACCAACAAATCGTGGTCACCTCGCAATGCATAGTACACACTCGCAGATTGAAACACGACAATTTAGGGCTAAGTGACCCACATACTTTCGTTTCCAACATCTTCAGTTTAAGTCATATTGCCGGTATTTCTACTCGCACACGTAGATCAGAGCCAACATTATACTTAAACACCAGATTTGTCGTGACATGACGTGTCTATCTCGAGCAACTGCTCGTAACAGTGGCTGTACTGAAAAATTTGATGCCTCATTTGAATCCGTGAGTACTGTACAGTGGCGCTCAACATGAGTTGCAACGTGGTGGCCATGGTTAAAGGGGCCCCAAGCCTACATAATAACACCGGAAAACGTGAAATTGGTTTTTGCAATTACCAGAAGTCAAAAGCAGTGTTTACTGATTGCTTTTTATGTCGGTGCCACTGTGCAGTGTTGGCGCCGCTTTGACCAACAGGCAGCATGTTGCAACTCATATTGGGCGCGACTGTACTTAAGGCATGTTGACACCTTTCTAGAAATCTTTTAAATTTTAATCCTAGATTGATTGCATTGTGTCTGCCTTCAGAAGGGGCAGTTACGTAGAAAAAATGTAAACTAATATTTAATCAGCAACACTCCCCAAAATACGACCATCACACCAGTAGTCATTACTACCGATCCTACCGCACCAAAGGGAAATGGCTTGGCAGCACTGAATGTGTATATATAGGCTGTGCAACGAACTAGGATCTTTGCACTATCATTACTACTACAGTAAAACCTCGTTTATCCGGATCTCGTTAACTCGGAAATTCGGTTAACTCGGACTCGCGGCACGGTCCCGGCAAAACCGTGTATATTTCAATGGTGTCAGATGCTCATTAATTCGGAGGGATTTAGCCGCATACCGGTTAACTCGGACAACTCCGGAGAGCGCAATCAGTACTTCATGCTTAGAATCGCGCGATCTCAGCGGCTTGGAGGCGCAAGCCCTGCTTGCCGTAACCGACGGCGGAACCGGAGCTTTGGAGAAACCGAAACCGAATGAACAACTGCAGCAGAATATGATCATGATGATAGTGAATGAGGGGGAAGTGGCTAGGTGGCGCTAGTCACCACCCGGCGGAAGCGCTTGGGCCGCCGGCGCATCCAGTGTCTATTAAAAGCACAATGGTGGCACGCACGGACGACGGCATGGAGGAAAGAAAGAGATTCATGGACGATGGGACTATGGTGGAACAGGAGATTTCACCGCCACTACAGTGACCACAGCTGCTCGCTATGCCTACGCTGCTGGTTTCTTTGTGTTGTGACTTCGCGCGTAGTGTGCGAGCTCGTGCACGTTGCGTTCTACGTCTGTGCTTGTGCGCGTTGCCACCGCCGTCGCGCTTCACGATGATGCCGACCGTCACCAGAGTGAAGCGGCCGCAGCAGCCAGCGACAGCGAGCGTGCGCACCACCACCTGATGGGGTTGAAGAAAATCGTTCTAGCACAAATTTCGTCGACGAGGCGGACAAAAATAACGCAGTTTTCCATGAAATAAAGGTTTGTCTGTGCCGAGTACATTTTCCTTTTGTTTTCATGGGCCATTCGATAATCCGGAATTCGGTTAGCTCGGACATTTTCTCCGGTCCCGTGAGATCCGGGTTAACGAGGTTTTACTGTATTAGGCATCTGAAAGCTCAAAAATTGAAAAATTATGACTTTTCAAAGAATTGCATTTTAATTGTAATCCCATAACATCAAAACTTACATAGAGTTTTCAATTATTTCAGTTCATAGCACAGCTTAATGTCCCAGAAAGGAACACTGGAAGTTTCATTGAAAAATACTGTGTCATTCAAATGTTATGAGCCTTTATTTAAAGAGAAACAGCTGAAAATCAAGTTTCGAAAAAAATAAGTTTTCTGAACATGCTATTTTCAGTTTGAGGGAAGTCATGAAATTCAAGACCGCAGCTTTTGAACGAAACCAGTTAGAGACTTAGATTGTTCTATGCCACAATTCTGGACGTCTGTACATTTTTAAAATGTAAAAAAATTAAAACGCTCCTCTTAAAAACAAAAAGCCTTAACCAAAGGGTGGCGACGTATCATAAGCAGACAGCGATAGTCGTAGCTTTCGCGCGATGCTTGGGGTCTCTCACCTTTTCGTCGACGACCGAGAGGACCACGACCGTCTGCGAGTTGTGGTCCCAGACCATCTGCCAGAAGTCGGCCATGGTCGTCATAAGTGGGTGCTGTGTCACTATGTACTCCCGCAACCTATTGTAACCCTGCAAATTGACACAAACATAAAAGAATCTCACATTTGCACAAGCAATTAACATAGAAAATTACGCAAAAGCACACCACAGCACCACTGAGAAGCTCACTAACCGTAACTATTCTGTCCTCGTGCCACGAAACACAGTTCGATAAACAAAAGCTAAAGCCAAACCCACACCGCTGCATACACACAAAGCATGAAAGCTTATTGCTTGGTTCATTTATAAGTGGTAAGGAACATCCTTGTCTTTATGGAAGCTTGTAAGTACAAGATAGAGGAAAAAACATTCACTGTTAAAGCAGCGTGCAAAGTAACAAAGATAACAGAAAGAGGACAAAAAGGAAATTGCAGGTGTTTACAACAATAGGTGAACCTTCAGTTTCTTCATTCAATCACTGCATTGCCTTTACTGATGACAGTGAAACCTCATTTATATGACTCTGAGGGGACCACACAAAACCGTTGCATAATACAGGCATCGTATAATAAAAAAACTAAGAATATAGGCAGTGACATTCAGCCTTACCCCAAAAAAACGGATACAGACCACCTGAATAGGACTACTGCCTGACCCTGCACTTCTCCAAGGAAGGTAGATTAAATTATTTTTGAAAATGGCAGCTGAGCATTTATTCGAAGGAGGTGAAAGGGAATCTTTATCCTCAACTTGACAAAAATTGAATCCAATGCGCATATTTTTTCTGATAAATCGAGCCCAAAAATTGCCTGCATGTAAAAAATCAAACTGTAACCACGTCAGTTACAGCCTCCCGTCAAAAGAGTCAGATACAGTGCCACTGCTATCACATAATGGCGAAGGAGCACATTTTGCTGCGAGTTTGCATAACATGCTTTCATACGTGACTGAGCTGTGCGTGTCGTATATGTTCCCTTGTGAAGTGTAGTTGGTGATGTGCCACTGTTATTATGAACGCTCACGTCAAGGGAAAGTTATTTTGCACAGTGAAGATAGCTGCGTCGCGTTCCTTTTTGCACGGTCGAGGCCTGTGACTGAGTACAGCAAACAAAGAGAGGAGATCTTCAGCTGTATGTCGACCAGGAAAAGTTTCCATGGACCTAAAATGTGAAATTGTCCGGATGTCAAAGATGAGCTTTCCGACTAGCTGAGGCTACTCTGCATGGATAAAGCTGGTCTAGGGAGCGGCCCTGGATAGGCACACGACCGAGGCATATCCAGAAGCGATGTTAAAGCCAAGAAAACTGGATTACAGAAGCACATGAACTGCCAAGAGAATAAATTTTCTATTTTAAGAAGGCACCTATCTCACTATTTTTTTTTTATCGTAAACCTAGGGGCAAGTAAGTTTTTATTTTGCACCCGCAAATATTTGGTCGGCGTTAGATTAGAGTAAAAAAAATGTGATTTTTTTTTTTTTCATGAACGGTACCGGAGAGCCATCATACGATGTGGGATCGGCGTGAAATTACATCGTATAACCGAGGTTTTTAATACATTATTTCTACGAGGATTTTGCCAGGACCTAACCGATTTATCGTACAATCGAGGTTCCACTGTATTTCTCATTGCGTGATCTACGTACCTGCTCTTTTCAAAGCTACTACAGTGCATTCCTTCTGAATCATCTCAGCTGAAAGACCACGACATGTCCGATCCTATTTCTAGTGTCTTCGTCACTCTGCATTCTGCTTAACAGTAAATAGTAGCTTCCAATTTGCACATCTTTTTATTATTTAGCAGACGGAAATCTAGGCTCCAGATATCCACAAGCACACACACAATTAAATTAAAATTTGAGGATATAATTGAAACCACGTAATGTGATAATCACACACTATGCAAGATAACAAGCTAGTCCAACGCTCCGCTTTTGTAAGATAAGAGGTTCAATATGCTGAAACCACGTGACGATATGAATGCGAGTCACGCTGTAGCGAAGGATCGTGAAATAATTTTGACCAGCTGTGATTCTTCAGCGTGCACAGTAAACGGGCATTCTTGCGTTTGCCCTCATCAAAAGATGGCTGGGAATCAAACCCACATTCTCGAACTTGCAAATTTTAGTTGGAAGCGCCCATAGGTCGGCAAAACTTGCTGAGCTCACTCAAACTCACTCATGAAATACATTTTGCGCTTAGGGCTCACTCGGACTCAAACTCCCCAAAATATTACGCACCCGAACTCACTCAGACTCAGACTCACGGCTCAATTTGAGTCTGAGTGAGTCCAGTGAGTCGACTCATGAGTGAGTTCGCCGAACCTATAGAAAGCGCTGCGTCTTCGTTCTCTAGTTCCTTGTCTTGTGTTTTGCGCTCAGCACAATTATGAACGGTTATGAATTTCAAGTGCAACAGCTTAGACATGGAGCTACCAAGATGGGTTACACACACGCACAAGTCGAATGATCACAGACCGTACAATGCTTGCCTAACATTATTATTCTTACACATTACACATTACATCAGTAAACGTGTTAATCTCCAAGTTCTTCTGTATGCAAGGCCTTGAAGAACAAGAGGCTCTACCAGACGGGGAACATGCACGTACTTGTAGGAAAGTGGCATTAATGTAGTCCGAGCCGTCTGTGCCCGGCTTTGGGGTGATGTGCACCCGGTGTGACTCAATGGGGATCAAGTTGAGTGACCGGTTCTTGGCCTTGTTACAGGGCTTCACAGCTGACACCACGTTGAAATCTTTCGCCTTGAACACCGTCACCAGCTGCGTGAACGCCAGAAAACGATAAACAATGACTTTGTTGGGCTTTGCACAAATGCTCAACCAACGTTCATGGGTAAAACGAGAAAATCAAAGGAAAAGAAATAGCCCGTTATAGAGCAAAGGGACATTGTAAAAGAATGTTAGTTATTAAGCTGCACAAGTGAATAATGCAATTACCAGATACTTTGGCCGTAAAGGACTGCAAAGAAGTTTTGCACTAGACGCAAACAAAGATAGAGGGTACAGTATGCACAAAGCACTTTATTCGTCCCGTAGGAGAGTTTGATGTCACTAAGTAACACACATGATTTCAGGGAACCGAAATCAAGTGCAAGTTAACGGACTTTCCAAATTAACGAGGGTCAAATTAATGAGCTTTTACTGTACCATCCTTCCCTGTTTGCACTACCTTGCCCAAAACATTTTCTTAATGCATAACCAACTTGCCAAATTGTCACTTTGATAAAGAAGTAATAATGTTACGTTTCTGACATGCTTTCTTTTCCTCCCCTAGCCAGAAGTGTGCAACAACCTGAAAAAATCTAGAATATTGGAATTTACTTTATATTTTCCAATGAGCAGCACATTCATAGCCTGATATGGTGTTGTTTAATGTATGCTAAGAAGAAAACTGGAGAATTATTAGTCCTGCTTCTTTGTGACGATTCCTTTGATAGGAAGCAAGTTTAAGTACTGTGAATGTAGCCTTCATAACAGCACTGCATATGTAAGAATGCCACATTTCACATAGAGCAGGCATACAGAGCTTATGCTCACATGCGCTATGCAAAATGTGGTGTTCTTACGTACGTAACGTCATTACGGATGCTATGTGCACAGTACTAAAACTTGCTATTATACAGCACTACATATACATGTATAATTGATCTAGCCACAGTGAAATTACATTACAGTTGCCTTCAACACACATGACAGAGTGAGTAAGCGGGACTTGACCAGGACGTATAATGAAAATAGAAATAGAAATGGCGCTTGTTCTACGTCCTAGTCAAGTCGCGCTTACTCACTCTCTCGTGCATGCTAACAAACTAGCCCGCCAATGTCCTTTAGCCAAGTTCAACACGCGATCACGAGTTGCAAATTCTCGGCCGCTGATGAAACCTGCAACTCGTGCGTACCTTGAACTGCTTCTCTAGGAGTGACCAGGACTTGTCAATGTTGTCCCCGCTCCCCTGTGTTTCCAACCTGAGCTGTCTGCAAGCTCTGCACGTAGCGAGACAGCTGTGAGACCCCAACCTGCATACAAGAGGGGAACACACAGACCAGTTAGCCAGGTTCTACTATGTCGTAAAACCACACTCATTCAGAAGTAACAAGTCAATGAATTAATTAAAAGGGACTGTCTCAGGGCCAAATTGCTGCATGATTGACAAAATCTGTCTAGCCTTCTTTAGTGCTGCATCTTTTTATTGCTTCAATATTCTGTCAGTCGATGAATGCACTGGGCAACTGCATTATTACAAAGCATCCCATTGCATGACCGAGCAATTTCATTCATGTGTTCATTCATGCGCATATAAGCTGGATAGATAGGCAGTTACCTCTGTGTCTCCACTCTCGATGGCCTCGAGCAGAGCGTCATGGATGAACACGTACTGCTCCTCGGTCTGGACGAGGTAGTTTCGCTGCTGGCGGATGTGCCGCAGGAAGCCGTAGACGTTGACGCTCTGCCGATGGCGCATCTGCTTGAGCATGGCATCCAGAACGATGTAGGTGCCCGTCCTTCCTACACCAGCACTGCAGTGCACAATCATGGGTCCTGCAGTGGGAGGGTTGGCAGCAGAAGACTTGGCCACAAAGCTGAGGACTGGCAGAGGATGGTCTGGTACCCCATGGTCTGGCCAGTTGGTGTAGTGATACTGGTACACCGTCCGTTCAGATGCCTGCTTCTGTAAAGCATAGCAAGGTATATAAGCTTGGTGAAACAGTTCCTGACAGAAGTCTGAACGTCAGATTGGAGAAACGAGACGCACCTTCTTCACTTTGATGTTCTTGATCGCAAAGGTTCGGACGGTGTATGTTGCCATGACAACCTCCTGGACCAGCTTCACTTGGATTATGCCATAGGTCTCAGTACCTTCCTTTGGCCAGTACATATCGCACTTACGCTGCAATGCAAATGTGAAAACGACTTAAGTTTAGACCTCCATTAAGCTTTTGATGTACACTGTGAGGCAACAAGCAAGGCATTTGTTTGAGGCACGGAAACTAACAATTCTCTCCACACGTCACATAGCTCAGTGAATGCTTTTGCCCTCAGAAAGAGTTATGCCTTTAGGAATGTAAGCAATAAAATAAAAATGAAATGCCTGCTGATCTTAAAGCGCTTCGATGACACTATGAAATGTCAATCACTTCTGCGGACATCCCTAAGGAGGCAAAATGTTCATGAAATGCAAAAATGGTCATCCTCCTATTAGCAGCATGAAGCTACAAGGAAATCCCCGCAAATTAATCAGAAAGTAGTGAACAATGTTTTTGCTAAGTAGACCGTAAAACCATATACACACTAAGATTCAAAGATCTATGAACTCAAACAAATTTGTCAGTCATCATGATGCAGGTGTAGACAAATAACACAAATGATTCGCAGTCAGCTAAGCCTTAGCTGATCAAAGGTCTACAGTCAAAAAAGTACAACTCAGCCAAACCGAAGCAGTCAGTTTCACAAGAGAAATTCCAGTCAGCAAACTGACATGTTATGCACAACAAAGAAGGCAGGTGTCAGCAGACTCACTGGGCTTGGTTAGATGAACTTGCTCTTTGCTACACAGAATAGCTAATTAGCTGATTAATGGTTGCGCTCAAGAGTTTTGCATGCTCTTGTAGCATTGCTTGTCAACATATAGAAGTCTAAGGGCTCATTTGCACAGGTGACTCTCCCCAGGTCATGTGACCCAGGTGATCACCATTGTTCTAGCAAATTGAAGTAGTAAAACAGGCGGTCACAAACAGTCACAAATAGTCGCTTCCAGTCGAAAAGTGTCTGTTATGGATCGGTTAACTACTGCTCGATTTTGAAAGCAGGCGATCACAAATTCGAACACCAAGCCACAAAAGTCGTTTTTGAACCAAAAGTGATCACTTGCAACCTGGTCACTTTCTGACTTCCATGCGCTAGAACGATTGCAACAACCTTGGTCACATGGTTGAGAGCTGTCAATGTGAATGAGCCCTAACTGTCAAGTGTGAACAAAAAAAAAGGCTTTTGAGAACTCATGCCTAATGAATGTAACCTCAACAACCATTTTAGCAGTGTGAATACACTCCCGAATGCCACAAAAGCTCAACTGGCCCAGATGCATTATTAGAATAAAGCAGCTGCAAACTGCGCTCAATACAGTGGAACCCCGGTTTTCCGACGACCCGCATTTTCCGACGGATTTGTCCCTTGCCTCCGGCGAAAGCCCCATAGACGCAATGCATTAAAATTTTCCGACACCGTTTTACGCCGAACCCAGCGTTTCACGACGATCCAGCCGCGAAGCGAGGGGACCCAATGGCGAACAAAAGGGAAGTCCGCAGATGTCCTTCGTCGCACCAGCAAGAGGGGCACCCCTTCGCATGCCAAGCGCTCGGGAAACCGGTTCATTTCGGCTTTCCGCTGCCGTTCGTTCGTCTTCCCCTCACCCTCCGAGCGGCCGCGAAAGCGTCGTAAAGGGGCGCGGTTTGAGGGGGGCAAGTGCCCCTTTTGCTCCTTGGAGGAGACTGGACCTTTTCCGCAGCAGGTGTTTGGCGCAGCTGCTATATCGCTTTGCGGGTGTGTTGGCCGACAGCCCCGGCAGCCGCGATGGCCAAACTTAGCGAAGACCCCCCCCCCCTCCCCCCCTGCCTTTTTTTTTTTCTCTCATCGGTGAACATGCCTTTTGTGGGTTTTAGAGCACTGTAGAGCTTGTTGGTAGTTTCCATTGAAGTCTCTCGCTAATCCGTCGTGCTAAACGTGTTTTTGTGGGCATAAATTTTTGTGTTTGGATTTTATGACGTCCGCATTTTACGACGATTTTTCGCGGTCCCAAGAACGTCGTAAAACCGAGGGGTTTCACTGTACACTGTAAACCAACGTAAGTTTAAGAAATTTCTAAGCTTCCAGAGCTTAAATTATAGGAAGTCAACTGCCAAGAATTCTGTTCATAAGGTTATTAATTACAATTGCTTCACAATGCACTATTGCACTGTAGCCCGAACGTGGCTTAATCTATGGTGTAGACAATATTGCATACCTTGATGTGCTTAGCCGAAGGCAATGCAAATGAATTGACAGTTAACACTGACGTCTACTTTTTCAGGGTGAAAAGGTCAAACACACATATGACAAAATTTAAAGATTTCAACAACATCTTAAAATAGAACCTAACATCCTTTTGAAATTCATCAAGTAATTACCTCCTATTGCTCACTGCACTCCCGATTCCAACAATAATCAATGCTCCTAAACCCTGGGAATGCTTTCTTTTTCTATCAGTGTTCCTTTATTTGGCATTGCATTTACTCTGAGGAGATAATGAACTGTATAAACATGCATTAACGGTACTGCTTATGTGTTTAAGCTCTCCTGTGCCACATATTCAAAGCTATTTTGATTGGAATTCATTTATCTACCGCAGAATACCATGCTAAAGATTCTAGTCTGTCAGCAGGCACTAATACAAAAAAAGTAAAACAAATGAAAGCTTATTGAATTTTTACTTCATGCTTTCTTCATATTCCTCTAGAAAGTGAATACATACTGCACTAAACGTAAAGTTTTAGTGTGTTCTGCTGGAAAAGGAAAGAAAGAGGAAGAAAGAAACCACTTGACAACTTGTGATAGGTGAAGCTATACTTGTTAGCTTGCAATTAAGAACAGGAAGTACGAAGGACACAAAGAGACTGAAACAACGACCACATCAGACACACCAACGATAGGGGTGGTATTCTGTAAGTGTCCACAAAGTGGACTGTCCGTTTCAGCGTGCTCTGATTGGCCTAAATCTTAAAGAGTGTGCGGGCCGACACCAATAGTGAACCCAGGCTTCGATCTATATCCAATCAGTGCATGCTGAAACAAACAGTCCATTTCGTGGACACTTACAGAATACCACACCAGGTGATTAAACCATACATTTTCTCCTCAGTTAATGACACAACGGATGTTAAACTGGAGTGAAACATGCAAATTAGCCAGGCAAAGGAGTAAACTAACAGCTGCCGTCCATATAGAACAGGAACAAGACTCAAAAAGGAGAAAGGCGTTGTTATGGAGTTATAAAGAGGAGTTTTGAAGGAGTTATAACACACAGGAGTCTTTAGGGAGCCAACAGTACAGAAAGCACCACGCATACTCCTTTGCATGCAATACTCACAAGATCATCCAACTCTGCCGAAACGCTACGAGCGCGCTGTTTTGAGTGTCCCCGACCGAAAACGAAGAAGAGACATAAAAAAAAAGAAAAGTAAAAGAGAAAAAAAATAGGAAAGAAAGGGCACAAGACAGCAAACAAGAAAAGATGAGAAAGAAAAGGAAGCAAGGAAAGACCAGACGAACAATAAAAGAATTGAACACAAGAAATGCAATGAGCAAAGGAACAGGCCTTAGATGTTCTCATTTGTGATGTCGTGTTCTCTAATGTTTATAACCAAAGAGCATAATTTATTCCAGGCGCCCCATTTTTTTGTTTTTTGTGCTTGACAAGAACACAACTCTCTCATTTGAACATAAGTACAGTCGCCGACGGATTTTTCGGACTCCAAAAATTCGGACTTGTTGGATATTTCAGACTTCATAAATGCACCGTCAAGGTTCCCATAGCACTAATGCATTTTCGCGACCGATTTTTCGGACGAATTTATGCCCTAAAGTTCGATTTTCCGGACTAAATCGCTTGTTTTGAGCCGCGCCGCTCGATTTTGAAAGCCGCCATGTTGGATTTTCTGTTGGCTTGGTTGAGTTTGGCTTCCAGTGGCTAGTTGTGTGGCCTTCAAGATCGCAAACGCGCACAATTTGCTAGTTTCGGAGGCCGTGTCCGATCTTCGTTGGCTGGCAAAACCTTTCTTTTTCGGTCAGCCTTATCGTCATCATTAATACGCCGGTAGGGATCCGCTGGGCCTTTTTTTTTTTTTTTTCCTCAGTGCGTTTGTTTTGCCGGTCGTCGTGACGCACGTGGTCGTGTTGGTGGTGTGTCAAGTATGTTTGGGCCATCGTGCGCGTCGCATGTTTCGTACTGTTGCGGTTGCTCAGTGGCACGCAGTGGTTATGGTGCTCGGCTACTAACCTGAAACACGCGGGTTCGATCGCGGCCGCGGCGGTAGCGTTTCGATGTAGGCGGAATGCTGGAGGATCGCGTATGCAGTGCGGTGTCGGTAAAAGAACCCCAGACCGCGCGTTAAATCGCACCGAACAGGCGAGACGTTGCATGCATCTTTTTGCGACCAGCATCAAGTTTTGTTTGCTTGGGGCCATGGAGCCACCAACTGTGCCGCCCGCAACGGTCGGCGGTAGCGATTGCCAACGCGCTGACGATGTTACCGTAGCCCAAATACAACCAAATCTGCTCGTCTCCAACCACAGCATGAAGCATGGCATTTTGGGGGGATTTTTTACGCTTCTCTGATCCAAATAAACTTCATTTTCATGTCTTTACCATTTTTTTCGGACTGTTCGATTTTTCGGACTATTTCGCGGTCCCCGCCAAGTCCGAAAAATCGGTCGGCGACTGTACGTGTTCTTCTTTGCAGGAAGAAATAATACGGTCGTCACCAACTGCATAAATACTCAGCATAAGGTGCAATGTATCAATTTTTAACTTAAACACTGTTTTTCAAGAAGGCCAATACAAGTTAGAACTACGTTGTAGTACTATGTGCAGCATGAACAATGCTGTGTTAACAAAAAAATTGATCACCTTATGAATGCCACAAAAAATAAGCATTAAGATTGCATCATTCATACATGTAAATAGAATCATTAATTATGTATGTGAACTGCATAGAACTTGAGCAATAGTGAAGGCTGTCAGAACCTGAAACTGCACTAGTTTAGGTGTAGCCTAGCCTTAATTTGATGTCTTTACTTAAGTTCAGCACAACGACCAAAAAAGTATGCAATGCATACGACTCTTTCCTACCCACCCTTCACCAAAGTCAGAAAATGTAGAAGACTAAAACTTAGTTACCCGCAGTTACTGTGATTGATTTCTTTAGAAAAAGATTGATGGTAACCACAATGTTCTTGGAAGGCCCTGAATCAACAGAAAACAGCAACATTCGCGTAAATCCTGACAACAAAGGGTTTGTCCACTCACACCCTCAACATGAATGTGACGTTGCTCACTCGAACATAAGATTTATCTTGAAAAAAGGCAGGCCTAACACAAATGTTGGTGTTTACGTTGTCCTGTTCTCGTCACTGGTGTCCGTGTTCGCATGCCTACCTTCTTTTAAGATGAATCCTTACGAACTAGATGAACTTTCTGTTATTCTAGTGTCACATTTATCAGATTATGAAAACTAAAGCAATCGAATGAACTGTGCTCTTTTTTTTTTTTTTTACCGCAAGTGGACCGTTTACAATAAGTCGACGGTAATCAAGCTAAATAATGCAGTATTCGATTCCCGAAACATTGAATGTTCAGGGTCCCTTTCAGGATGACTCTGAAACAGTACAGTTTAAATTTAATAATATCATTTAGAGCTTGCTGGCGCAATCTACAGCACAGTCCGTAGTGCTTTCAGCACCCACTCTTGTCGAACCCCTTTCTTACCAGGGGCAAGATTTTTTTTAACAAACTACAGATGTTTCTCTTGCATCGTTCTTGACAGCTTCACATTTCTTCTGTCTCTGTTTCCAGCCTGTAGAATAACAAACAAACTAGCCCAGCCGCGAGTTTCCTTAACACGTTTTCGATTCCAACCCCGAAACACAACTCACAATTTCAATGTCGCGACACCTTCACTGAAATGCAATTGGGTGGTAACAAGTAGGGTACCCATTACTGTCCAGGCGTAGCCTAGCACGTTTGTAGACAACTCAATCATTAGACTGAGCATAATTAATAGAATGTTGCTGTTACAATAGTGGATAGCAGCCGATGCTAGCCATTGGTTAGCCGACATCAGCCAGTGCTGATACTAGTACGCAAGCAAGTATGGTAGCTAGCCGAGGAAGGCTTTCTACTCTACGCAGGTCGACTCTGGTCAGAAATTATCGTCAACATCATCACGGCCATCATCACAGCCCGCTACCAGATAACATTCTTTAAAAAAATATGATAGCTCACCCGTCCTCTTTCCACCAGGTTGGTGATCATGATGATAATGCAGACCCTCTGCTCCCAGATCATGCGCCAATAGTCGTCAAAAGTCGAGGGCAGGGGGGCCCTGGGTGCCTATGTAGGCCCTAGGCTTGTTGTAACCCTGTGACACAAAAAAAACAGGACATTGACGAATCAGCGTCACTGGTTGCGTGACAACTCTCCGATTGGAAGTGACATCGCTCGTACCATTCATGAATTACCTTCCAGTAACACCAACGTCAAACTTACTGTGCGAATTTTAATTTAAAGGTAAACATATTTGACAGAAATCTGTCTGGTGGGTAAAATTATTAAGAATAAAAAGACTCTCCAGCCACGTTTGGTCTTTAGTTCTGAATTTTAAAACTGGCCCTATGTTTTGAGAGCCGTTCGGTCTCGAAATGTGGCTGGAGAGTCTTTTGATTCTTACTGTGCGAAAGTACTTTGTCGCAATGATGACATCAGTTTACCTGTTCGCAAAGTACTCTCTGAAAACATTAAAATAAGTATTAATGTACACAAGTTACACCCTCTTAAAACTGGTACCAGAATTAGAATGGCAAGCTAGGCTTGTTGAATGTCGTCCCAGGAACACAAGAAGCATGCCCCTTGTGATTGTGTTGTTTTATACCCCCCCACCAGGAATTGATATTAGACTTACTGCTTGGCAGTACTCCCTGGTAACAGTGATGTAAATTTTAACCAATTGCAAATTGCTCGCTGGTAACGCTCCCAATACTCTCCCAATCCCAATACTCTCATACTGTACATAAGGGCAAACACGCTAAGGAACAACAAAAGGCAGTCACTAAAGAAATACTGTAGCAGTTGACATCTAGAATGTGAGTACTACTTCCCAAACAGTACTCACATCAATGTAGTTAGCGTTGATATAGTCAGCTGATTTCTTCTGGCCAGGGGTAGGCTTCAAAATAACACGTGTGTGGTCATCTGCAAGTATCGAACGACGAAAGTGAGCGCACAAACACAAAATTACGATTGTCACGCGCTACATTTCTAGTGACAAAGACTTATGAAAAACAGCACGGTCTTTGGACCTCGTGATGACTTGCCGTTTGAAACTTACGCTCTGCATTGTTTCGAGTTGAAGAACGTCAACTACGACAACACACAGAACAAAATGAAAGAACCTGTATAACAATACACACATCACAGGAAGAATGAGAAAAAATCACGACTCATATAGATAGCGAGATGTTTAGAGATATAGCATTCAATTTTTTGCAGTCACAAAATCTACTCTCAAAGTCCCCAGATGCTATATATCACATTTATCAGGCCACACAGCATGCAGACTAATGTAAATCTAATGATACCGACGTATGTTCACCTCGCACAATTCCAAACAAAGAACAACATTTCAGCTTCCTTCAATGTTAATATTGAGATTTACTTGTTTCAATGTCTCTTTTTCCACTAAGTGGCTTCTTAAAAAGCGATTTGAGAGGTCTATGCAGACAGGCATGCAATGGAGTTAGCTTAAAAGCGTGTGCATTTTTGATGCAGTGTGTTGTCATAGTAGTAGATACGAAAGAGACAAAAAGCGTCGCCTGTACACGAGCCAACATCAGCACAAGGGTGTTTTGGTAAGGCAGTTCTAAACTCCCTCCAAATAGAATGGATAACTGCTCCATCTTTAACAATAAAACTATATCAATAGATAAATGATGACTGGTTAACAATACATGCATCTGTAGCAAGCTTTGCTGTTGTAGAATGAAGGGCGATCATTGCACTTTTACGGTTCTAATGATATGGTTTTTGCACTTTTCGTGACTATCATTACAAGTAGACGGTAACTGTTGCACCTTGATGCGACGTCACAATCAGTAACACCATCTGTGGAATCCTTTCCACTGGCCCGCTGCCAACGAGCAACTTTGTTTAAATGCATTCTTATCTTGCTGGCCAGGTTGTCAGATAGCGACAAAGAAGCCATCGCTCGGCTGCAAAGGGCCTGCAAGCAAACTACGTCGGAGCAAACGCGGAAGACGAAAAGTGCAAAAAATACGCAGACTCACAGGCCACGATGTTGACATATCGGTTCTTCCCCTTGTTCTCTGCCATCTGGGAATAGTCTGAAGACAGATCCAAATCCGTAGCCTGCTGGAGAGACTGAAATTGGACGGAAGAAAAAGAAAAGAAAAAGTTAGGCTGAACGTGACAATCTCTTGCAATAAGCAATAAACTATTGCAGCAGTTAGACAATAGGCCATCACGTCAACTCTTGAATGGGCGTGTCTTTCTGAACATTGGCACACCTTTCTTTTAAATCCGGTAAACTTTTAAATGTGTGCAATGTGTGCAAATTTCCGTGATTTCTCTAATTACCTGAGGTTTTAGCGCTACTTAAGCCAGTTGTATCATGAGCTTGTGTTAGTGCCATTAAGCCATTTTGTAATTAATGACCTGGCGGCTATCAGTGTCCCAAAACCAGTTTAAAAAAGAAATCGGATCTTGGGGCTTAACACTTCAAAGGGACTGCCCGGTGATATTACAAACATTCATGAGCTGCAGGGTGTGCGAACTCTGTGCATGTGGAAAACACGACAGTAATTTTTCCAAGCCACTTGGAGCCTTATGTAGTTTTATTCAGCTTTCTTTTTTCATACGTACGAAACTCGCGGCAGAACTTCCAATGAGGGGCGGCAGCTGTTGTAGCATGATGTCACATGGGACCATGCACGGGACTACAGAAGCTGGCTGCTTGGTGCTTTGTTGTGAGATTTTCTCTGTGCATCTTATGCTTGAGCCTATGCCTCGTTAATTAAGCAACTGCTACTAATAGCCCCCCTCTTTGCAACAGCTGCGAATTGCTCGTATGGTTTCTTCCTAAGAGTATTTGTTTTAGTTGGCAAAACGGCCGGACAATCCCGTTAAACCAACATTTGTGGTGTGAGATATGCAGTGAACACGGCCCTCTGATTTAAATTTGACTATTTGACATCCTTTTAATGTTTGTTTGGATATTGACACCGCAACCTCAGGCTCATTGACCAATAAGTAAGTACAATAAAAGACATGCAAAGCACACACAAGGAACGTACCTCGTACTCCCTCGAGAACCCGATATCTCCATCGGCATGTAGGTCGGCCACGTGTTTAGCCCATTGGCTCACGTGCACAGAAGCATACTCCGAGTCGTCTGAAAACGATAGATGCCGGAACACGTTAGCACGTGTAGAGTAAAGAGTTATGTTCACAGCCTTTAAAATTGTGAATGTTACTCAAGGCTTTGTCCCTTCACTCCCCTGAATTTATAGCAAAAGTATGAGAAATCACAATGTGAATACACAAGACAACTCATCGACGTTGACAAATAAGATATCAAAATGCATTTTGATGGACACAATGACATTCTTTTTTACATGTCAGGCCCATGAAAGTGACATCAATTTGCTGCAAAGCAGCCACTGTTCCCCAAATGGCCGTACAAAATCATGTCAATCCTGTCACGTGTTTAAGGTCCATTCTTCAGTAAGTTTAACCACAAACAAGAATGTAAACTGATCTGGCCTCACAGCAGTACGTTACACTGTAACGCATTTTGCCGCCAACAAAGCAATTCTTCCAGCAATGAAGTTTCAGAATGACAACGTCTCGCAAAAGCTTGCGACATGTGCGCAGCGTTTACAACATTACTTTAAGCACGAAGATAACTTCAGACCTTTCACAACTACAAACTAAGCTAGACTTCGATATTAGCTCTCGAAAATCCTGTTGAAGGACCTCCCTGGTGAAAAAACCTCCAGTGTACGTTTTCATGGGGGGAATATATCCAGCAGCGGCAAAGAACCGAAAAAAGTGTTTTTTCATGCTAGTGATATTGAATTTAGACTACGTACACATACATTGTGGTACACATATCTGCCGTGCTAACATACACACCTATACGTACACATATGTACAAGTACCTATAACAACATATAGGTACATACATGTATACATCTATTGCTCATAAGAGGCTCATAACAGGAGCTCCACAGATACAAGAATGCTGATGCAATTGGAAGGCGACTTAAAATGTTACCCAGCCTACGCACAGCTCTGAACATTAAGAGTTTAAGTATTATTAGCACCTATAGTTGATGATGCTAAGTAGATGACACTACGCATGTTTTACTGCTTGATCTTGATTAACTGTTACAAGCAGCTTTACTGGCTACCTAATCGATAAACAGGCATACGTAGCACATTTATACAGCAACGTACAAATTTTTTAGTCGTCCAAGTGTACGAAGTTTCAAGTGAATTGAGCTGCGAATACTAGACCAAAGAAAAGAGTGCGTCAAGACATCAGAGACGTGCCACTCACCAAAGGTTTCAGAAAGTTGCGGCGAAGCTCTGTTTCCTGGAGGGTCGTCCAAGTAATAGTAAGCGGCCTGAAAATATTTTCTGCAAACGAAAAAGACGGCAAACGTTGTTTACGCTGACAAGGTTTCCTTTTTTCTCCAACATAATTAAATTATTAGAAACTGGGTCTAACAGCCTCTCTGTCTTTCCAAAATCGGTGTCATCAAAATTAAAGTCCTAATCAATGTACAAGTAGAGCACATGCCAATTAAGGTGAGCACGATCCTGAAACGACTCCAGTGCGTGATTTAATTTTGTTTTTCACCAGCTTTGGTGACAGTTCACAGCCCGAAACGTATGCTTGGACCTACACTCTACGATTAGAAACATGCTACCAAGCGATTAGATGTCACACTTAGAGGCAGTAGCTCCAACTCTAATGCCATTAAGTTCTCAACGTATTCTGGAACATATTGTACACGCTATTCATTTCTGAATCCAAACAATATAAGTGATCAAGGAACTTGTAGACTTTAAGTGATTAACAGTGGACAAAGATGGAAGGCTCCACCTTGGAGCCAGAGTTCTGACAAAGAAACTTTACTTTTACGCACTTCCTAACACAGTGAAACACTTCAAATCTCGGATTGGGATGCAGGCAACGAGGTAGTTGATCTAGACGTTAATTGAACTAACAGCCTCCATTTAGGATTCAGTACCTGAGTTCACGTTTTGAACAAACACTATTAATCCAAACAGCAGTCAAAACCAGGTTACAGGTTGAAGTAGCTACAACACAAAGGCATTACGATACGCCTGGCACGTCCCCACGTTATTATAACGCTATCGGACAGTGCTAGCCCTCAAAATTTAACACGCAAGTATGTTGGAACGACTTTCACGGATGAGCCACCAAGAAAGGAAAGACGGAAACCAGGCACCTGAACAGCCTTGGCAAGTCGCCGACACAATTCTTGTAAGACAAGCCCATGTGGACTCGCAACCCATACGGCACCCAGCGCTCCCTTTCCGAGACGTAAGTGCGCCGACGCAAGCGCGTTTCGTCTTCCGATCACCTCTCTGAGGTGCTCCCTGTTCCTTATCTCGGAACCACTTCACGCTGTGTTATCTGCTATCGCGATAACGAAAATGTCGACGCGTCGTCCCTCGGCAAAAGCGCCGCGGCGTGGCACATGGCGCGCGACGAGATAACGGAACCGCGAGCCTGAAATGGAAGACACTGACTGCAGCGAAGAGACTGTGAAAAAAGATAAGCCATCGCCACTGTAAAAAGCCGAGATAAGGGGAGTGACAGGGTGCCGCGGCACCGTGTGAGCACAGAGTGGACGAGAATACTGTTGGAATCTCTCCAGAGGTGGCGTACGAAATATACGATAAGAATCGAAAAAAAAAGGTGACAGCCACATTATACCGTCACGTACATCCGGCTCTGTGGTGCGTGAGAGGACATTTGGAGAGGCTACAGCGAAAGCTAAGCAGATAATAGGTAGCGAGCGATGTTTCATGTGTTAAGGTTGCACCATCAGCTGTCAGTACTACTGAACTTGGTTGATTAACTTAGATTAGATATAACAAGCTACAATATCAGATTAATATTGCATATATATAGAAAACAGCATGCACTAAACCAGAGGAAACAATTGGAAATGGACATATATATGATTAATAAATAAAACAATTTGTTGCCTAACCAGCCGCAATGCTAGTAAACGAATTGTTAATAGTGTGTGTATCTTAATTTAAAAAAAGTACACACACCCAGATAAGATTACAGGTCTACAGACAGATACCAGATAGCTAGACAGATAGATGCTGCAGCTGCAATCTAGCACTTACTGATGGGAGGTCAAAACCATTGAACTTCCATGGAGGGATTAGAGTACCGTAGTTACTCACATAATGATTGCACCCTTGAAATTTGTCATCAAGATATGATTTTTTAGATGCGAAGCATCTTATGCTCGGGGCTATGTCCTGTCCCTCCCGCGTCCGTCCCAGCGTCCCGCGTCCGGCCACTCTCATGAAGTAGGGAAGCACCCACTATGCGAACCAGAACACTGTAGTACAATATAAGGCCGTCAACCACCACTACAGTCACCCGAGTCGTGGCCGAGAGCACAGAGAGGCTGCTCAGCAATGGCTAGGCAGGTGGTGTGTGTCGCCGAGGTTGACTCCATGCCTCGATCTTGCTTGCATGTGTTTGGGGGGGGCTTCCCGCGTCCCACAGCGCATGCGCGTCTCCTCCCCTATCTCTCCTCTCCTCCGCTCACCCCCTTTCTCTACTCTAGGATTCGTCTAGTCTACGGAGCGGCGCCCGGGTCCCACAGAACACGCGCGTCCTCTCTCCTACGCTCACCCCCTTTCTCTGCTGTAGGAATCCTCTACTCTACGGAGCGGCGCATACGCGTCCTCTCTCTCTGTCCTCTCCTATGGTTCTCTCCTCTAGGAATCCTCTACGGAGCGGCGCGCGACAGGTGGTACGACAGCTGCATACTCCGCTGGGGGCACCGCGGTAGTTCCGCGGTATAAAAATGACGGAGCGGACCTCATTCTCTCTGCTGTGCAGCGCCGTGATGAGCGCCCGGGCCGCTGCCGAAACGAGCGGCGACGTTTCTCCCGCTCAAGCTAACCACCTCCCCGCTGCTTCGCATCCACACATGGTTCCCTTTAGCGGGAGATGGGGTAGTTTTTTTTCTATCCCACAAAGTGATCGCAACCAGTACTTGGCATGTAGCACCCATGACATTTTCAGGTTCCCGCAAGTGAAAGCACGGCCTCCAAGATCAGTATTTGCTATTTGAAAAAAGGTACCTATGACATGCTTAGTGCTCGCAGTCCAAAAAAGTAACGCCTTCGATATCTGTCTCTCGGGTAGAGGCGGTGTGTAATTCACGTGGCACCTATATAATGCAAAATTTCTTTTTTTTCCCAGAAAATCTATCCTGTACAATGATCCCACCTTCAATTTGCTTTAATTTTTCTATAAAAGAAGCGCTATCATTATGTGAGTAAATATGTAGTACTCTAACCCCGATCCACGGTTCGCGGCATTAAGCTTGGCACTGACAAGGAACATGTTGAAGTACAAAGAGAGAGAGAGAATGAAACGAAAAAAAAAGGTGGTGCTACTCACTTCCACAGAACAAAGGAGATGATGGCCAGAAACAGCGCAAACGACACGCACACCACACCGGCCACCACGGCGGCACTCAGGCTGGGATCGGAATAGGCACCATCGTTGAAGGCTGCATCGGAACCATCGTGTCAACATCGAGAATGGCATCAAAACGAGGAAGCGAGTCAAAACAGGAGGGGGTTAAAAAACGAAAAACCAGGCATTACACAGCTACGCAGTTCTCCGCAGCAGCTGAAAAAAGCCATACGTGACTTGCTCGCTCTTTTGGCAGCTTTTCGGCATGCTCGGCACGTTCGCAGGATCATTCTCAACATGCTCGGTTTTCGGGGAGGTTCGCTGAGCGATCACCTGCTGCATTAAGCAGGATGCTTCTTCAGCCAAGCAAACTGGCAGCGCAGCCAAAAAAGAAAAAAAAAAAGTGCCCCGTAATTTCATATAATATATGGGAACCTACATACGATTATAAGGAGCCCTGACATGCACGTATGGCATTATTAGATATACAGTTGAACCCCTTAATGAGAGACATGCACCGGGCAGCAATTCTTGTCTTTTATATGTGGTGTCTCTTAAAAGCAGGGTACCATGTATGCATTTTCTTATCAACCCTTATTTCAATGTAGGCACCCTGGTGCCTCTTATACCCTATTGTCTCTTACATCAGTGTCTCTTATAAACGGGTTCAACTGTAGGCGTTGTAGCATACACAATTTGGTTTTGTTTTTTTAATAGGGGGGCATAGTTAAATAAGAGGCACAACTAGCTTTCAAAGATATGATCCTCGTACAGAAGTACAAAACGTCAAGCACACATGCTGAACACTTATTTGTAATTGAAATAGAGTAATCTGACTTGGATGGGCTAGTGGGTGTAAAATTTGTTGCAAAGAGGAGCGCTAGAGTGGTGCAAAAAAGACAGCATGAACACATTTTTTTTCCTGTTCCTGCTCTCCATTGTGCTTCTGTACCACCTTAGCGATTCATTTTGCACGAAACGGTGATTTGAACCAATCAGTTATGTCCAAACGGGATCATACTGCATCATTACATAGGTCTCATTAACTGTGACACTACTGAAGCCAGATGATGAAGGCACGCAATGTTATGAAGCGTCAGCACCTGACTTCCGAGACCACACGAGGTAAAGATACCATGAGCCTACCGGATGTGGATACTTTATGGCGAAACAGACTGCATTAAATACAACTGTACTAGACTCCCCATCCACGGAGACCATAGTATCGAAAAGTCCATATGTTTGCTTCAAATGCAAGGAAAATGTTTACCATTTACTGCCGTCTTATGCCTGACAAACTGGCACTTGGTTTTCCGAATGTTTTACATACAAGCTCAGCCCCCTAGTTTGACTAAGTGCACTACTTAGCCCACTTTTCCGCAGGGTCTTAAACGATATCTACTGTCACAGTGTTCAGCTCTAAAGCGCTTTTTGATGTAAACCCGCCTGTTATAATGTTATTTGTTATGAAATACAATAGATCTAAGTTATAGGAGCCACTTTGGGCTATACCTTACCCATGATGCTGACTCGACCGAGCTACCCTAAGTTTATTGCCCAATCCCTTACTTCACAGGTCTGTCAATGAAGCAGCAAGGTCAAATAAGCCAGCATGCACTGTTTAGTGTCAACATGATCTAAATACTACACATGGCCACAAGAGAAACAAAGAGGCACTTGACGCAGATCGGCGCATTGCGGTAGAAGTGCAATTCCAAACATGAACACAAACAGCTGACAGGAAAGGGCAGATGTATTACATGCATATCCAGTTACAGCAAAAATGTCAACCAGCAGGCAAGCACGTGCAACAATGCAGAATAAAGACATGCAAAGAGTACGCATGCCACTCGCTTAGCATCATGAAAGAGAGACTCAAAGCGACTGCGTACAGTCAGCGCCATAGTTTACAGACCACGAGGCACAAGAAAAAATATGAATATTCCCCGCTGTTTCGGCAGGCAGCATTAAATTTACATTTCTTGGCATATTCTACAACATGCTGTTAACACATGTACTGTGCAGTTCAACCAAATACAGTCACAAATTGCCGGGAAATTCTAAGTTTTCTCCGACCTAGTGGTCTAACTTTTGAAGCCGACTGTACATGTGCCTTACGTACGCATACAAGTTATCACATTTATGGTGTTGCATCGACTACGCTCACCATTCAAGGTGCTTGTCCAATGCAAGGATTCTAACCGTAGGTAGAAAGACAGCCTCCGTCTCCTCTCAAAGCATACAGCCGAACTTGTTGAACTGCTGCAGTTATCTCAATGCAATCCAATACTTTGAGACACCTCTGATTACGGAACAGCATGATAGCTGCGTATTTCAGCTCAATGAGCAATGATTAAGCTCGCTGGTTTCAGCTGCACCGAGGTGAAGCTCACATGAGAACCAATCAGCATCATCATCATCATTAGCCTGACTACGCCCACTGCAGGGCAAAGCGCCTCCCGTGTTCCTCCAGTTAACCCAATCCTGTGCTTGCTGCGGCCATGCAATCACCCTAAACTCATCTGTCCACCTAACTTTCTGCCTCCTCCTTATGTATTTGCCTTTTCTTCAACTAATGACTAGTGGTTAACATGCCTTCTCTCGCTACGTGTCTTGCCCATGCCCATTTCTTCTTGATTTCAACAAAGATGTCCTGAACCCCTGTTTGTTCCCTGACCTACTCTGCTCTGTTCTTGTCCCTAAAGTTACACTTATCATTTTTCTTTCCAAGGCTTGCTGCATCGTCCTCAATTTAAGCTAGACCCTTTTCGTCATGCAGACTTCAACGGCTCTTGGCAGCTACTGCCAGACAAAACATCCAAGTGAGATACGGGTAGTTTTGCTTAGCAAGATGCACCAGACAGCAGGCTGAACTTCGAGCCATAGCCAAGAGCGTAAGCAAAACACAAATGTGTCGAAGAGAGGCAGAGAGAAAGAAGGCATGCAAAGCTTCGCAGGCAAGCACCGACGTGCGGAAGAAAAAAAAATGTTGCATAAAAGGAGAGAGAGAGAGAAACGACAACCATTGAGAGAGAGAGAGAAGTGGTGAGAGACGACGTGGGCCCGGCCGGCGTGTGGCGTCAACTTACTCTGACACTTACTCTGGAGGAGCACCTTCCGGGAATCAGAAAACTGCCCTTTGAACACGGTCGTCTGGTCAATGATACTCCGCGTCGCCCCCTGCACCTTCACCTCGTACAGCGTGTTGGCCGTCAGGTTTGGAATGAACATCTGCGACAGAGAAGACACAGGGCAGGGCAAACAGGTTTGTGAGATGGTCAGCACAGAGCAAGAAACATCACGAATTGTCCAGCTGGCTCGCACTGTACAAAGTTTGCAACTGTTTGCTCTTAATTGTTTCTGTTCTAATCTGTAAAGCTGAAATACACAGTCAAACTTTAGTACAGTAGAGCCCTGCTTATATGTTGCTCACTTATACATTTTTCTGAGTGCAATGTTTCCTGGCGTCCAGTCCCAACAACAAATCTATGGACACTTATGCACTAGAATCCCCTTTTCACACATCATTTCCGCAATGCTGCTGCCTGACTTGTTGCGAACTGTCACCGCCCTGGGTGTGCTGAGGAGTTACTTCAGTGAGTTTGGCAATGTAGACCGCCTCAAGGACATTCAAGTGCTCAAAAAGGGTCTTGTTCTGGCAGAGGCGTGAAACGGGACGCCAGACATTCCATCAATGACTTCTTTAAGCCATAAACTGATGAATAAATTTATCCGAGGTAGAGGTTTCTCTCAACAAGGTTTCACTTCATACATGACACCTTATCTTCTTTGGTGAGTACAACGAAAAAACTACTTCAAGCTACACTGCAAGCAGAAATGAATTACCAGATATTTCATCTATTGCCGATACTGCTAACTCCTGTTACAGGCAAGCAGTTCCTTAACATCTGGTACCATGCTAGTTAATACATAACTAGAAAGGGCTTGAGGCACAAAATGCAACTAAGAAAGACATTAAATGCCTGTCCATGTCATCATAAGTCCACGTTTAATTTTGTACATCCAACTGTTTCCAGCTCTTCAATATACCCTAATAAATAACCACACAAGCATTTCTGCATTCTGCTTCCATTGGAATTCAGTCTCAGTGTTGATGGATAGAAACAGCAAAGTAGTGGGACGAACCCAATTGGGCATCATGAACACGGTGCATCAGAAAATGGCAGTCAGGGGTCACAATAATGACGACAAAAGTAATAGTAATAATAATAATAATAATAATAATAATAATAATAATAATAATAATAATAATAATAATAATAATAATCATAATAGTATCTGGGCTTGTGCATCCCAAAACCATGATATGATTATGAGGCATACCATAGTGGAGGGCTTTGAAAATTTCGACTATCTGATGTTCTTAAATGTGCACTGACATCGCACAGTAGACGGGCTTCTACACTTTCGCTTCCACCGAAATGCGACAGCCAAAGCCAGGATTGAATCCGCGACCTTCGAGTCAGCAGCTGAGCACCACAACCACATCCACCGTGGCGGATGACAACAAAGAAAATACAATGGAATCTTCATTGATATGATTCTGAATAATATGTTTTTCGGCCAAATACGTTTTTTTTTTTTTTTGCTCCCAGCCAACGTTACTCCCAGCAAACCTCTTTGGTTTATACAACTTTTGCATAATACATTTTATTTTCTGGTTCCCGTGATAAATATGTCAACAAGATTCCACTGTAGTAGGCTGTCATGGTTGCCTTTTAACTTCCTGCACGGTCTGTCGACAGATAAACTGTGCAAGTGACGGACTGGCCACTCACGACGTGGTCTAGCCGGTCGGTGGCAGCCATGGCGATCTCCTCGAAGCCCCAGGCCTCCTCGGAGCGGTAGTGGACAAAGTAGTAGTCCACCTTGTTGTAGTAGGTCTGCGGCCGCTCCCATTGCAGGAAGAGACTGTCCAATGACTGGCAGGTCAGGTTCACTATGATCGGCGCACTGGGGCCTGGGGAATTTCGAAAGTTAGTACCAGCGTACTCAGACATGCACCCTTTCAAACGGGTCTCACTCTACGCACCTTGGACGTCTGTTTGTATCTTGAGCAGGTTGCTAGACTCCCCGAGATGTTTCTGTGTGAAGGCCTTCACCCAGATGTCGTAATACGAGAATGGCCCTGCAAAACACACGCGCAGAACACATTGACATTATGGCCTCGGAAAAAAAAAGGATGGACTCCAGGATGCAGAGCTAATGGATTCCGCCCGAGAGTGCCCCAAATTGAGCCTAAATGAGAATGTCTGGTGACTGTGGTAAGATCACTGTTTCGCTAAAAACAATAGGTACCCTCCTAAAAAGAAGTACAACTTATGCCTCCTGCAGAATTAGAGACATGACTGTCTGCGAGGGCTTAGGTTAAATATTCCAGCTTTTAAACAAAAACCGACGGCCGTGCCAGGAGGAGTAGGAGTGGCCACTCACGGAGATTGGTGAGCGCGTATTCCTGAATGGGCTGCGGGTGGGAGACCGTGCGACGCTGTTGCTGGGCTGAGCCGTTGCGCGACGGCTGAAAGTAGACGTAGTATCCCTGAAGAACCCCGTTGGGCTTCTCGGGTTCCCGCCACTTCAGCAGCACCTTCTTGTCGGTCACGCCAACGGCCGTCACGTTCACAGGTGGGCTCGGCACTGTGTCGTAACAAGACAGACGGAAAAGGGGGAGGCAGGCAATGTTGGGATTGGTCCTTTGCAACACGGCACGGCATCGTCTACAGCCATAACTAACTAGCGCAAAACGTTTGGACGAAAGGATGAAAGGTGCGTGTCTTTTCATCCTTTTGTCCAAAATGTCTGTGCTTAACAGTGGTCAAGTACAGAAACAGGAGAGGCAACTATTTAACGAGGTTGCCGAAGAGTGCAGCTGAGGAGAAGGCTCACCTCCCTCGTCGGTCATGACCGGCACGACCACAGCCGGTCCGCGTCCGGCAGGATTGAACACTTGCAGAGAGACCAGGTACTGAGTGAAAGTATCCAAGTTCCGGATGGTGTATTGCTGCAGAGGAAGGACGCACCGCATGTAATCACAGTACGCACACAGAACTCTAGCATGTGATACCTCAGGTGTAGATTGTTACTATATTATTATTTACAAGTACTGCAATCTTCATACAAATTTGGAGCACGGTAAATGAAAATTTTTATTACACAAAATAAGTAAAAGACCAGGTCAAAATTACAAAAGAATGACTGAAGCTTCAAGCTGAGTGCTTTGCATACGAACAACTCCATGCCATTATATTGTTGTAGAGTTTGTTACACTCTACAATGGCCCTGGGTAAACAATACTTGAAAACAGCTGAATCAGAGTAGATAACAGCTTAATGGTGCAGGAATGACACAGCCAAGTTGCTAAGTTTGTGGAATACATCACAATATACAAGTGTCATTAATGTTTACGTCGTACAGATAAAAACACAAATTACAAGCTTGTAGAGCTTGAGTGCATTTTATACAGCGCGGCAGTTTGGTTACGATAAATATGCAATGTCACATGTCACATGGTGTGTTCAACAAAACTGCTTCACTCTCTGCCTGCATGTTGGACTAGTGGTGAACAGCTAGGGTTCATTTTTGAAGGTGTTCTCTGGTTTGCGTTGCTTTTAATGCACAAGGAAAGGAATGCCACTAGAAAAGTATTTCGCGATGATTATCGGTATGTTCAGTCCCCGCTAAAGGCATCATGAGACCAGCTAAATGTTTAATTCTCAGGTTTGCCTCGTACAGAATGATAAACAATTGGACTATGTTGTCATAAGGTCACCTTTGAACTTCCCACATTGGACACACAAGAGTTATTTATAGTTTAAGAACGGGCCAAATGTTGATGTGTGCTCACCAACTGCATTGAGAAAGTAGTGAAGTTAATGCCAAGAAAAACTAAATATTGTTCAAAACTATTCAAATTGTTTTAGTAGTGAGAATGCTGTGTGTCATAATAAGGAAGAAAAAAAAATACATGATGGACTTTGAACTTTGGTGATATAGGCAAACAGAAATGTCAGCAAGGTTTTTTATGAAATATTCACAGAACGGAAGCTGAAATTCAAGTTTGCATTATGGATTGGCTGTGTGACAGATTCGCACGACTTCTAGTAGTTCACAAGGAATGGGCACATCAAAAAAATTTTTAGACCCCAGAAAACTTGGTGGGTGATTGCATTTGTATTATCTTAAAATTAACTGCGCAGTAAAGCGATGACAAATTAAAAACCAGAGTTATTCGTGCCCACATGGCTATCTCAAAAAAGTGCGAAAGATAACGGGCATGCAATACATATTTGCTCAGTTTGATGGCAAAGTTCAGCGACCTATGAATGAACAGCTGATGCTGAAAAGGGCAGTAACCTGATGGGAAATCTATCACAATGACAAGGTTAATACAGAAAACATACTTTCACAGTTTATAAATACTCAATTCCCACCAGTAAAATAACACTCCATCCACTGCTAATAGTTGAGACCTTGCTTAATGCAGTACTAGTTAAACTCGCGTACCAGCAGAACTTTAAAGCAATGCAGGTAATCAATGTAAAAGTACCACATGATATGCACAATGTAAAACATACAAATGTTTTATTAATGTTTGTGAATTCATGCACAATTCATGCTAGGACCAATGTTTGTAAAGCTAAAAAAGTGATCGCAATGTAGCGATATTGTGTTGTGCAGTGAAAAGCAACTAAAAAAAGACTTGATAACTGCGCAAGTCCCAGAGGAACATCACAGCAAAATGCAATTGGAATATCTGATATATTACAACAACTGCATAAGCTAAGCATTGTTTATTAAGGTAATTAAAACACGTCCGTGCGGAAGTAATCTGGGAACACTGCTACGGAAGTAATATAATAATCGCAGAGTTTTTACGCGCCAGAACCACAATATGATTATGCACCCCGGCGGGATCGGGGGGGGGGGGGGGTGCTTCGGAAATTTCTACCACCCTGCGTTCTTTAATGTGCAGCTAAATCTAAGTGCACGGGCATCTAGCATTTTCGCCTCCGTCGAAAATGCGACCGCCGCGGACGGTATCGAACCAGCGAACCTTCGGGATCAGCAGCCGAGCAACTTGTTATGAAAACGTTGGATCAAGCTTGAATCGATGAGGGAGTGAACTTTTGGGCGTGTCGTGGCATGTTGGACATGGCATGGAAACATGCGAAACATGATCCGCTGCAATGGAACTGCCAATCAAATGCGAGATTGCAGGCGAAACTACCGAAGTGATCTAGACTGTCGTTAAAGCAATCCTCGAACAAAAAGAACCGCGAAAAAAAGTGCACTTGCAGTATGACATGAGCAACATCTAAGGACACCATGTAAAAAGTGTGGGCCATGTTCAGCACGTCCGGACACGCCGAACATGGCAGGGAAGCACATCCGAAACATGATCCGCTGCGAGGAAAGGTGTCAATTTGCGCGCTAGATTAGAAGATAAAAAATTCCAGGCTGTCTGAAATTGAATCCCGATACTCAATTAAAATACACAGCAACAAATCCTTGCGATCGCATTCCAACATGAATCATGTAACGCGCGGGTTAGAAAACTTGCATGTTATAGCATGTTAATTCGACACGGCGAGCGAGACACGTAGCAAAGTTCATGCAAGATGCGAAACAAGCACCTCGAAAGCAGCTCGGCGCTCATTGCATAATTTCGCGAACGCGCCTAGAGAGTACACGGGGATCATTTCAGTAGCGAGCTCGATTTTTTTTCGAAGCTCCGCAACCGGGATGAAATCATTGAGGCCAAACTCTGACAGGAAAGAGTAGTTGCGTGTTTATAACGCATTGCAAACGAGTCCGCTGCAAAAGCACTTCACTCGAAAAGCCAACCCGAGCGGCTTTCAGCTTTTGTGTTTACGCAACACCAAAACAACTTTCGCTCTTAGCAGGACGCTGGCGCGGAGAGGAACCCGGATGGGAGATCACCTACCCGCGCGCAATCATAAACACCACACCTCGAAACTAGTTCCCGAGCCGCTACTCGACTAGCAAGAAAGCAAGAAAACACTAAAGCGTCGATCAGCCAACTTACTGCACCAACTTCCCGATAGATCTTTCGGGCAAGCGTCTTCATCGGGCATGCTTATGGTTCCGCGAGCACAATAATCGAGATCATTTCTGTTTGGAATAGAACAACGCGCTCTAGGCCGCGCGCACAACAACAGGAAATGCTTTGGCGATATGCGATTCATTCGGGTTTAGCGTCGAACTAGGAAGGTCGATACATTTTGTCGCGACTCTCTCTCCCGTAGTAAAAACAACCGGCTTTGTTTCACGCGTTTTTCCCATTCATACTTTCGGAGGGTGCAGGGTTTGCCTTAATTCTCGGGCGATTAAAGGGCCGATGCAAAATTTAAACGCGCAGCGATCTCGCGAGAGGTAGACGCCGACGGGGGATGCAAAGATCCTTGCCTTTGGAAGAAAGAGATGAGGTCCGTGATCGCTTTTTTTGAGCGTGTCGCTGGCTAGCGGGCTTCACGAAATGACGGCTGGGAGGGAGAGGTTGCGAAAACTCCGGAGAGCACGGTGCTCACACTCCAGTCGGCATTCGGGCACTCACTTCACTCGTATTTCGGACGAGTTTTAGCACCACACCGACGGCTTACATCCGAGCACCAACGGAGCACCAAGGCGGCCAGGCCAGCCCAGCGAACGCACACAAACACCAAAACATCAAAGCACGCCGAAATAAAAATGATCCCTAGCCTCGGACCCCGGCAGCTGCGGAGAAAACCGGCGTCTTGAAATTTTACAAGAATAGGCTTAAAACCGAGCGAAATGCGCTCTTAGGAAGAATACGGTATTTCTCTAGAGCAGTGAATTGCTTCGGGCGTGAATTGAATCGCGCATTGCCCGTAATTTAAGCGTAATTAAAACGCGGGCAGCGAGAATGAGAGCGCACGTTTCGGGAAATGATCGTAAGATGGCGGCACAATTGCGTTAGGTTTTTGTCGCACGCTCCGAGATGGCGCGTCGGTTGCGCGAAGCAGACGACGCTCGTCGATTTTGTCGAGCAGACGACAATGCGAAAGTGAAAGGGCGGCCGCCTTCGATCTTCGCGAGTGCGCTAGGATTTTCGCCCATTTACGGAGGCTAAATTTCACTCGAAGTTTCACCGAAGCTTCAAAAGGAGTGAATAGCGCCAGTTTGAACAAAATAAACGAAGAAAGCGAGAAAATAGCAATTTTTAATGCCAGGGACACCCTAGCCGTTGGGTATACCTGTATTCTTGTATTCTTTTGTATTGTCCCCGCCTTCTTCCATTCGTCAGCCACCTTTTAGCAGAGTACAAAATAGCTCAGAAGGTTCAGTACACAAACCGCTTGTGGGCCTCAGTTTTAGTGCCGAGGACCCCAAGCCGCTTGCGTACGCACGCTCTTACGTTCCTTTGTACTCCCAGCCGCACTCAAGGAGAGTACAAAAAGAAAGCAAACCGCTTTGGGGGCCGCGGCACTAACCGGACTCACTTTAAATATAGTTTATTCATTCACGCTACTGTTGTGTAGTTAAGTTGAATGCAGTTATGAATTGTGGGAAATTAACAGTTCTCTCTGACCTGTAGGGCCTGTACACGGCACGCGCTATCCGCACAGCCGCACCACACGTGCCGGGACACCTTCTAAAGGCCTGTACACGCACTTTCCGCACAGCCGCACCGCACATGCCGGGACACCTGCCACACGCAAGCGGATGTCGAAAGAGCGCCGCCGACACGCTCTTTCGTCCTCCGCTTGCGTGCGGCAGGTGTCCCGCCACGTGCGGTGCGGCTGTGCGGAAAGCGCGTGTACAGTCTCTAAGACAGCAGAACACACGAGATCGCGTGGTTATGCTAGACGATGTGGGTGCATGCTAGATACCGACCGTTTGTTTGCTGTCCCGGATGACGATCTCCCGGCTCTCCTCCTGCGACTTGTCCCTGGGCCTGTAGGTGATGCGGTAGCCCTCGAACTCGCCGTGTATGGTGTGCCTCGGGGGGAGCCGTCCACTGTATACGTATGGTGGAGCTGCTCGTGTTCTGCGCGTGCACGATGGTCGGCTTGCCCTCCGGCACTGTAAACGTGTGAGAGTAATAGAGAGCAACCAAAGACACATATAAGTACGAGGAGCACACGTAAGGCTGCAATAAAAAAAGATCCAGGTCGACTGCATGCGTTCTCGAATGAAATGCTCCTAAAACAGCATTAAGACAAAACATAATTTAAAGACTCTAGCTACTATACTATTTATAGCTACTGCTGTTGTTCTTAATTAAAAAAACAACAGCAGTAACTAAAAATGTTATTAAGCAGTAGTCATTAATGTCACTTAAGTAACATTAAGGACTCTATTGCCCGTCATTGCACATGTTAAGCGCAACTGATGATTCTACTGGCATTCAGTATTACTGTAGTTTAGTAAGTTAAATTCCACGCTCTACTGACATTTATTGTTGTAATCTTAAGTACCATCCACTAACTAATCTACTGTTATTTCTTGTTTCAGATCTCATTCAATACAACTCGGAACTCTGCAGTCATTTATTGTGGTTGTTAAAGACTACACAGGTATTTCTCGTTATTGTTGCTATAAGTATCATTCAAGACTATATTATCATACATTTGTTAAGCACCAATGTGTCGCGGTAGACTCCAGGTGATACCCTGAGTACTCAACCGACGTGTTCAAGCTCGTAGCTGCAAGGGTACCTGCACTTCACCCGTATAGCTATCAAATTTTGTTCGTTTTGACTGCGGAACCCTATAACTATCAGCTTTTGTTCGTACGTACGTTCGATTGCGACGTGTATGATAAGCGTATATATATATACCTTCACGTAGTGTGACCATGTAGAAGGACTCCTTGCTTGGCTTTGCTGGCGCCGATGGCGTTGACGGCCAGCACTCGGAAGGAGTACACCGTGAACGGTTTGAGGCCGATCACCTGGAAGTTGGTGCTGTTGTCTGACGTCATCACCTTGTTCCGCGTGTCCCAGTCGCCTTTCTCTCCGATTCTACAGGGAAAAAAAGACAACAAAACAGCACGAATGTTGTAAATGCGTAGTGAAGAGCGCCTCCCAAGGGACGCACTTAAGACGTCCCAAGGGACGCACGTAGCTCATCAGGATTTCAGGCCTTTCAAAGGAGTGCGAAAGAGATGTCGATATTACAATCCGTACATTGCAAATCATTTAGATGCAGCCAGGTTTGTACTGACCACTATCACGAGCATACTCATCTCCTCTGAGAGATCTGGCCGTTAACCGTTTTCAAGCCAATTCCTGTCCCAGCTGGGTCACTCCATTTCATCCCTGGCGTCGTACAATCAGAGTTTAGCTTTCTTGAAACATTGATGGACTAACTACACAGCTTAAAACAGTGTCGGACCGGTTAAAGCAAAACGGCGATTAGAAAGTAACCACCTCAAAGCCCTTTTCCGGAGCGATCCGTACACCGACAGCCCGATGCAACGGCAAGCTTGCTTTTCCGCACGACAGTAATGTCTTGCGAGAAGTATGTAGCGACGAGCGAGAAATTTGCAACCATTACGTGAGATCCTAGGAAGGACACAAATACAAATCATCAGGGGTGGCTCCAGGATATTTTTACTGGGAGGGCACCCATGACTGACCCCCCCCCCCCCCCCCTACTCGACACGAACCACTGCGAAACATAAACTTTAGAAAATAGCTTAACGACAAATAAAATACAATCATCTGTTACTGCGGATCTAAATTAACTTCCTTTGTCTTTTTTTACCCCTTTTTTTGCGAACGCAGTACCTCGTGCGCCACAGAATGCAGTGGCTATATAATGAAGAAAGTCATACACAGTACTTAAAGCAAAACGGAGAGTTGGGTCAGTTAGTTTGAATTCACGTTTTAACCAGCGCGAAAGGCTGCACGCAGAACAGGACTGAACAGCGCTCGTGTCCTTCATTGATCTTCTGAGTGTTTTTTTTTATTGCGATAGCAATTATATGGACACTCGCGGCTGGTTTTCGGCGTCGGCGTCGGCGTCCGCGTCGGCGTCGGCGTCATTTGCCGTATATGTATATGTATATATATAACCGGGCCCGCCGGTCGTTCGTGAGCGTGAAAAGACGCGAGGGGGGGGGGTCCCTCGAGCGACCTTCGATTTTACGAGCGGGGCGCGCGCGTTATCTCCCCTTCTCGGCGGCCGACAGCGGACGGAGGTGGGGGGGGGGAGGGGGGGGGGGGCGACCTTCGATTTTACGAGCGCGGGCGCGGGCGCGCGCTTTATCTCCCCTTCTCATCTCCCCTTCTCGGCGGCCGGGCCGGCGTACCCTTCTGCGTGCTGCGCTCTCAACGCGAAGAGAATTCTCTTAAACAAGCGTTTTCTAGAGTTGCGTGAGATCAGATCCAAAAAGAGTTAGCTGCCAGCCTCACTTCGTATAACATTACAATTTTTTGCTATCGCATTCATTGCTTCACCCTTGCGGTGAAACTGTGACTGTTTGCCTTTCGTCCTGTTTAAAACATGTACCTTAAAGCAGTTTGCTAGGCTAGTTGTAATACTGAACTTTGATGCATATTCAGCGCTTAATCGAAACAGGAAAAAAAAGAACATGCAAACACGGACAGAAAGACTGCGCTCTTTTCTTTCCGTGTTTGCACGTGTTTTCCTATTTCGCTTAAGCGCTGGAAATACACCACTGCCATACGCGTTCATGTACCCGCCTTGCTGTGGAACAAGCACAGCAAACACTCCGGTCAAGACAAATGGATGCAATCGGGAACGCATGACCATCGCGACGATGGCGTACAATATAAAGCGTAACACGACATCTGCTTCGCGTGAGTCGCTGCGTTTTTTTGTTTGTTTGTTTGTTTGTTTGTTTGTTTGTTCATTTATAATCGCGCAGCAGCAGCGCAGAGCACAAAAGCGTTTTCGTCGATGCTGCTTTTATGAAACGGAAGAGAAATCCTCTGGGACAATTTCCGAGCACGTCATCTGGGCGTTTAATTTGCGAGTGCCGAGAAAAAAGAATGTTTAATAAAACGTTCCCACGGTGACAAAGGCGAGGAAATTAAAGAACTTCGGGAAACGGAGAATAATGGAGGGAACAGCAGAAAGATATGGAGGGATGGAAAGAGAGGGATGAAGAGTGAAGAGAGGGTGAAGAGGTAAGGTAATTCAGAGAGGGTAACTACGATAGACAGAAGGAGGAACTTAGAGGGATGAAATAAGGGGTAGATATGGAAAGTGTGGAGAGATGAATCAGGATAATGAGAGAGGTAGGAAGATGGATATAGAGGGGTGAAATGAGAGGGTGAAGAGGTAAGGTAATTCAAAGAGAGTAACTACGATAGACAGAAGGAGGGACTTAGAGGGATGAAATGAGGGATAAATATGAACGTGTCGAGAGAAGAATACAGATAATGAGAGAGGGAAGAAGATGGATATAGAGGGATGAAAAGAGTGGGATGAGCGAAGAGAGGGTGAAGATGTAAGGTAATTCCGGAAGGGTAACTATATGCGATAGGCAGAAGGAGGGGGATAGAGAAATGAAATGAGGGACAAATATGAAAGTGTGGAGAGATGAATATATATATATATTGAGAGAGGGAGGCAGAAAGAGGTAGAGGGATGAAGAGGATGTATGAGCAATAGAGCAATGAAAAGAGAGAGGTAAAGAGGGAGACGAGAAGAGAGGAAGGAAGATGGAGGGATAACGTTAGAAAGGCAGAAGGGGAGAGTAAACAGACGGGGATAATAGGGGTGGAGAGAAGGAAATATGGAGGAAGAAGATGATGAAGAAAGAGCGATGGAGGAATAAGAAGAGAGGGATACAGACATAGGTGGATGAAAAGGGAGGGTAAGAAGTGGGAAAGAGATAGACGGAGAGTGGATCGGATTGGAATAAACTTTATTTGTCCCACAATTACTGCTGATAAGTCTAAAAGAGCAACTAAAAGATGCAATAAAAAGATAGATAAATAAATGAGAGGAGGACACAATGATACGCGTACGTAAATGGAGGGTAAACATCGAGGAAAAGAGATCGAGGGAGAAAGAGATAGAGGGATGAAAAGTGAGGTAAAATGTATAAACGAATGAAAGGAGAGGGATAAAGAGAGAGAGAGAGAAAGGGATAGATAGATGACACAAGAGAGAAATATGGGGGCAACGAAATAGAGGGACCAAAAGAGGGGAATGAAAGAGAGAAGGAGACAGCGCTGTACCGAGAAAGATCTTTTCCCTGTCGCGTTTTGCGCATGCCACGCGGTTTCTTACTAGGCTTTGTGTAGAGCGCTCAGCGCAAGGAAAAATACACTGCACAAAGAACGGATCCGCGACCCACTTACATGGGTCGTTTAAAACCGCGGCTTGTCGTATTGCGAGTGTTCCCTAGAGCGTTCTATGACGCTGCGCAGTTCTCTGCTCGTTTCTTACAGCAGGAAAGGAAATGAGCATCGTTTTTTTTTTGGGGGGGGGGGGGGGGGGACTCGAGGTAATTAATGGACGAAGATGCGGCATATATGCTCGCGCCACTGTCGGCTCGCTTATCGAACAGAAAAGATGGAACTATACATAAACGAGAAATGAGACGGAGAACAACAAAGTTGAAAGAAACAAGAGATTTGAAGAAAAAAAAGTTATCAGGGATGTTGGAGGGGAAGGGGGGGAGGACACTAGGGAGTTCGTTAATCGCTCGCGCGTAGCAGTGCGGTAAAAAAAAAAAAAAGAGAGAAGCCAATTAATTGTCGTGGTTTTATCTGCATCTTTTGTTAACGAAGCAAACGGCGCTTAGCAGACACCAGAACGAACGTGTTGCTTCGCACGCGACGTACAAAGTGAATGAATAGTCGCGATAAGACTTTATTGTTAGTTTTCGCGAACATATCGCCAGGCTCTCGCCAGTTTTACATTTGTAGGGGACACAAAAATGCGGCCCGTTATATGCGACAGACCAGCTGTATGCTCCAAGACATCAGTCGACGTGTAAATTACTTGGGAACGAAACGTACGCCCCGATTCTTCTTGCTACTAAATATTATGTGCATAAAATAGAGGCGGCGCTGCGCGAGATATGGACACCATCGAAAAACATGAGCTTGTGCTGAACCAAGGGCCACTGCCAGAGGCAGCACTTCATCGTCGGCAAAGCGCTTTTTCGTGCAAAGCGTCGCAGTTCATGCACAGCTTCGCATTTTCAGCACAGCCTAAAAGACACTAGGGTCTTTAGAATTACGTATCTGTGTATTTTCTAATAAAAGAACACACGACCTGATACTTACATATTAATGTTGCGCCTCAGGTATGCGTAGTGTTTGCTTTTTTTAATCGAATATGTTCACAAGTATGAACGGCAACACCAGTTCAAGATGGCCGGGCGTTCAGGAAAGTGGTTACACTTTGGCCGAGTAGCTGAATCGGGTTACCGACAGACAGACAGAAAGACCAAAATTTTTGCGTTCAAGTATCCCAAGAAAGACTATCGTCTTTAATAAGCAGCCGCTTACTTCGGAGACACGAGCGTACAGTCGCGTGCAGCAGAAACGCGAATACAGCTTCGCTGGTTGCGGCCGCACGAAATTTTCCGAAGACCAACTTCACGCGTGTCGGAAGCGTCCCGAGTCACGGACGCAAGGCGATCGCGTTAAAAGTGATAGATTCCGTTGCTGTAGCGGCGCTTACTAAATGTAATCAAGAGCTTGAAATAAGGTTCGGCGTCTCTTGCGAAAAACAGTCTCGTTACTTTTTTGTAGTTGGAAATAGTTAAATGTAAATGCACACTTTCAGGGAAATGTTGTCGCACAAGCTTGTGCCACAGTTGCTGCTGAAACGAAGCAGCCCACTGTTGGAGCACTAACTCAATGACTCCATACTCCATCATTAGCTTGAGATTTGTGAATTGTCCTTGTATACACTTTTCCAATTGTTGGTTACGTATTACGAAGAAATAAACTATTTCTAAACAACGAAAACACTCTTTGTGGGTGTGCGTAGCCGAGACAGCAACATGTCTCGGCTGTGAAAGTTAGCCCCGTTTCGGTTTCTGCATTTGGCTCTTTAAAAAAAAGAAACAAAAAAAAAAAACAAAAACAAAAAAACGCCCGAGATAAGTTCAGAGATCTAGGAATTTCCTGTCTCTTTCAGAGATTTTGCGTCATTTTACTGAATCTAGAGATTTTTGTAGGACTCTGGAAATCTTATATTATGCGACCTAGTGACAGGCGTTACTCTGTAATCATGCGTTTTAAACTTGAAAGGCCAATAAAGAAAACGATAATTATCGTTAATTGCTGCTTTTAAATGCGAAGCATTTCTTAGCGAACTTCGGCGAGTTTGAGCGTATCTATCTATCTATCTATCTATCTATCTATCTATCTATCTATCTATCTATCTATCTATCTATCTATCTATCTATCTATCTATCTATCTATCTATCTATCTATCTATCTATCTATCTATCTATCTATCTATCTATCTATCTATCTATCTATCTATCTATCTATCTATCTATCTATCTAGCCGCCTACGACTTTGTGCTCTCCTGGCCGTATCGTTAATGGGATTTATACCAAATTTCGTATGGCACAACACGACCGCGTGGCGAACATAAATGGCTCGTCATATCATGAAAGTCATGACTAACTTGTCATGAAAAGTATGATTTACATGCCACGCTCATGGCGCGCTCGCGGCCGTTTCGTTAGCTTGATATACACCAAATTTGGGATTGAGGGAGGTGACTGTATGACGAACATAAATGACAGGTGGTAATATGCAAATAATGACGTGCATGCCATGAACAACATTATTTACATGCCACGCTCATGGCGCGCTCGCGGCCGTTTCGTTAGCTTGATATTCACCAAACTTGGTATTGAGTGACGTGACTGTATGACGAACATAAATGACAAGTGGTAATATGGAAATCATGACTTGTCATGTGCGACATGACTTGCATGCCACGCTCATGGCGCGCTCGCAGCCGTTTCGTTAGCTTGAGATACACCAAATTTGGTATTGAGTGACATGACTGTATGGCGAACATAAATGACAAGTGGTAATATGGAAATCATGACTTCATGAGCGACATGACTTGCATTCGACGCTCATAGCGCGCTCGCGGCCGTTTGTTTAGCTTGAGATACACCAAATTTGGTATTGAGTGACATGACTGTATGACGAACATAAATGACAAGTGGTAATATGGAAATCATGACTTGTCATGTGCGACATGACTTGCATGCCACGCTCATGGCGTGCTCGCGGCCGTTTCGTTAGCTTGAGGGACACCAAATTTGGTATTGAGCGACATGACTGTATGACGAACAAAAATGACAAGTGGTAATATGGAAATCATGACATGTCATGAGCGACATGACTTGCATTCCACGCTCATGGCGGGCTCGCAGCCGTTTCGTTAGCTTGATATACACCATATTTGGTATTCAGTGACATGACACTATAATGAACATAAGTGGCAGGTGGTAACATGAAAATCTTGGCATGCATGTCATCTACAACGCCATTTACATGCCACGCTCATGGTGCGCTTGCGTCCACTTCGCTAGCTGGATATACACCAAATTGGTGTTGCATAAATGATAGGTCCTAACATGTAAAACATGACATGCAAATTATGTAAAGCATGATCTGCTCCTTTCTGGCTGCTTCGCGTTACATCGATTCCCACAGTGCGTGGGATCTGCCGGCTTTTTTTCATCTAAGAGAGCTTGCGCTATCAGCGTCAAGTGAAACGCGAACAGTTGCGAGCGTTAGGAATGGTATAGTGCGCGCCTTCCAGACATCACCGTTGACGGGCGCAGCACTCCGGTATGGCAGCACTGCACATGTCCATGTTGATGACTGGACGGTGCTAATGCTTGCCGCTGTTCGCGTTTCATTTGATGCCGATAGTACTGCCGGGGAGAGTAAAGGCAATAGGAGTGCTGTAACGCGAGATCACGATATCACGAATACTATAGGGGGGAAATGAGGCTTAATCGTCGTGAGTGTTTAGCACATTGGACGCGAGTACCATCATGAGCGCAGTGAGTGCTTGCCGCGTGCCTTCACTGTGCAAAGTTGCTGCATGTCACAGAACTTCTGGAACACGTGACATGGACAAAAAGCGAGCGGAAGGACTGACAATTGGGCGGGTTGGTACGGATTCATACCACTGAAAACGGCTCGACGGAAACAGACGAAAAGACTGTTCGTGTGTTTTCCGTTTTTCAGAGCGAAGGTAGAGACAAAAAAACCAAATGGAGATCCACTACTACGAAACCTAAGAAAGTGCATAGCACGGCCACCCAGCGATTCCTGTTCGTAGAGCTCCCAGTTCTCCGTTTACCAAACCGTCGATGACGTAAATGTTTGACGTAAGCATGTAGGGTTTCCCCGGCACAAGCAGAATCTTGTTAGGGAGATTCGCAAACTCGGTGTGCAACATGCGCACTACTTTTTGCTGCGCTCTATCGACTAGTTTCCCTGCTTGTTACGGCAGTTGAGTTACGTGTCGTCTGCAGAGAGTTCCGTCAGGTTGCGTCTCCCTTCAGATGCAGCGACCAAGCGCCGACGAAGTGCTGGTGGGAGGAGCAGTCATGCGCTCTGTGAGGCGGTGGCGCCCTCTCTTGAGCGGTGCAGGAGTCAGCCTCATGCTTTCGAAGCATTTTTAGCGATTTTTGTTAATTGCTGCGATTACTTCTCGGCTATTCTTGTTAATTATATTATTTTAGACCTTGTTCGTTTATTTTAACCCGGTTTTGAGCATTGATATAGTCGTGTTTAACGCCCGTATTGAGTGCGTGAGCGTGATCACGTCACACGAGATCTATGGATGGACAACAAGCCTGATCCCTGAAGATGTACGCAAGTTAAAATATTTGGCCAAATGGGAAGCTGATCGAAAGTACACGTCATGGTTATCAGCCATTAAAAATGATCCTTGTATTTCTACTGAAAATCACGCAACGCTGATTGCAAACGTGGAAAACGAGAAATTAACCGCCACCTCAAAACAGCAAGCACAAGAAAGGTGGCTCTGCAGACTTGCAAGCGACCCGGACGATCCCATCCACGCCTTCGTTGAGTTGGCAAAGTGAACTTGATAATTTTGTTTGTACCTGTAGCCTGTGTTTCCCTCGTGTTCATGTTGTGTTTAATCATGTGTTTATCTGTTCTTTTCTGCTCTTGTTATTGTCTTGTGTTTATCGGCTTTTTTTTGTTCTTTTCGTGCGATTATATGTGATATTTTATAGCACATTTAGAAAGAAAGAAAGAAAGAAAGAAAGAAAGAAAGAAAGAAAGAAAGAAAGAAAGAAAGAAAGAAAGAAAGAAAGAAAGAAAGAAAGAAAGAAAAGTAGTCAGCACGCACACGACAAGCTTCGCTCAATAAGGGCTCGTGATTTTTTTTTTTTTAAGATAGCTCTACCATGGGTTCATAGTACGCAAGTTAGTCTCTTTAGAAACTGGATTCGGCTCGACAAATCCACATTTTCGTGACAATGTATTTGTCGACGAGCGAATGACTTTAAAAAGCTTTCCTCCGCGCCCGCGCGTGTGGTGACTGCGCGCCTGTACGTGTGTTCGTTCGCAGAGACGGCTCCAAAAAGGGTGCGCAAGTGGCGTGCCCTAACGAGAGCGCCGGTAATGAAATTCGCTCCGAAAATCTCGTTAGGCCTAAAGTTCACGCAGGAGAGCGTACACTGGGGGCCCACGGGTACGCAGCAGCGTGTGAGTAGGAAGGAAAACAGAAAAGCCCCCCAATCTCAAAAGGATATAGCTTATTTGCATAACTGCGCGGACTTTGTTGCGTCTCTCGGATGTGTAAGAAAAAATAAATAAATCGAGACCCAATAGCGAAAGACCGAGTCTTTCGTCATCAAGAGCTCGTGGCTGGAAGGAGAATTTCCGGCGAGCGACTGGTAGGTCTAAAGGTGCATGGCTGAGCGAAAATTCATTCTTTTGAAAGACGGGATAGGGACAGAGTAAATAAACAGATGGCGACGAAAAATCTGATGAAGTGAGCGAGAAATTAAAAGACACAGGCAAGAAAGACAGCATAAGCTGAACAAAATGCAGGAGCTCTTGTTATATTGTGAAAATGGAGGCAAGCGAAGGTTGGTAATGCATCCATAGGCGTGCGCACGCGGGGGGGGGGGGGGGAGCAGGGGGGGGGGCGATAGGGGGGTGCAAAGTCAGCCCCATACATTGACATAGTAGGGAGGGGGAGCGCTGCGACGAACCTTTCACCCCCCCACTCCCCTGAAGGGGAACCCTGCGCACGCCTATGCCGTCACCGAAATCTGTGAGTTCTAAGAGCTTCGCTTAAAAGAACGAGTATTTCGTCATCAAGAGCTGGTCTCTGGAGGGAAAATTTCCGGCGAATAGGGATAAAGGTGAACAGCTGAGCGGAAATTCATTCTTTTGAAACGCGCGTTGGGAGCCGAATAAATAAACAAGCGACAACGAAAAATCTGATGAAGTGCGAGGAGAATTAAAGATACAAGAAAGAAAGAGTGTGCGAAGTAAAAAAATAATAATAAAAAGAAAAGGCATGGCACGTGTGCTGTTGAAACGGGAGAGAGCTTGGAGTTGGATGTGGACAAGCAGCCGCGGGGGGCTGCGAAACTCAATTTGAAACTATGGCAACGGCTCTCCATTTTGCCAATGGCTGCTTCTTTCCGAACATTCGTTGTTTTTTCTTTTTTTTTCGTTATTTCTTCTTTAGAAAGGCGTCGCACGTGCGTGAAGCGGACGAGCGTATATAGCTACGCCTCTCCAACTTCATTACGTAAACTCGACTCGTCTCGCGAATTTTAGGCCCTCGTTTTCAGTTCCTATTTGTGTGAAGCGACCGGTTAATGCTGTAGAATCGCCGCGATGCGTCGCTGTCATCGCGATGTCATCGTGGCGTTTAGCGAGAGATAGCTCTCGTGGGGGCGACTCCGTCGTCGTTTTCAGGAGTTGGATAGCACGAATAATTTAGTGAGCTTTAGGGGTTCGCGCTTTTAGAGAAATGCGGAAAGTACAATAGGTGTTGTTTTACTTGCACCAAGTGGGGCTAATTATACATTATCCATAGAGTTACTGCCTGTTTTCCCCTTGTAGTATTTTCAGTGACTATAGTTACCCATGTGTTGGAAGGCTGAGCACGGTGTCGGAGTTGTGATTTTTGAATCTGTGTTACGTCATTATTCATGTAGCTATAGGACACTTAGGTAGGATACTATAGTTATAGATACCTTATCTGGGACGCTATTAGTGAGTACACCACTTACAAATGGTACTTTGGCCAGAAATACCAATCAATTAAACCAGAACACTTGTGTTCACCCGTTGCAAAGGGGCCAGCAACCACATCATCATCATCATCATCATCATAATAATCATCATCATCATCCCTATAACAACGACCACCATTACACGGTTATGAACTCACGTGTTAGCTCATCGCATAGTTGCAGAGACGAAAGAAAGGATTTCGACTATACTATAGCTTGCACTACATACTACTGGCCCTTGATAAAGACTCGATGGGTGATTATAGTAGTGCTGGGAACTCGCGACAGTATGTGACGAAAGAAGTAAATTGATTCAGAAAGTCAAGTGTCGTGTCGCTACGGACGCGAAACTCAAGCCTACAATTAAAAAAAAAAAGTGTAATTGGGGAACGCATAGTTTGCCGTGTTACACTTCCGTTTATAGCGCTCATGGTACTCTTCTGTTGGTCCTTCTGGTAGTCGTCAGATATGTGAATGTTTATTCTCGATTTATTTCATTTATTTCTTGCTTCTGCTTGTATTGTTGCTCACTTTGTCATTTAAGACACCATGCTTGTAGTCCGCCTAAGTTCTGACAGCTATAGCAAATTAAATTAAATTATCTTTATTTATCACCTGTGAAAGCCAGAAAACAGCGTTGCTGTGGCAACCGTCCGGCGTTACAGTGTCGCACAGCGCGGAACGCGCAGACTTGTCGACATCCACTTTCAATTACGTGCACACCGAGCGCGATGCACGGGGAAGTGTCTGTCCACCCAAGAAAAAAAAATATAATAACAGAGGCAGAAAATGACTCTCGGAACACGATGCCACAGAGGGCACTTTCTCCCTCCTGCTGTTCTCTTTCTTATTGGTTATACTCCAGCTTTCCTTAGTTCGGTGCAGTGGAGTGGAAGCTAGGGCTTGTGTCGGCTAACTAGGAATAACGAGAACCGATTGCATGCATAATCCGGTGAACAAAGGACTATGAAGAGGATGTACGCGCCCATCTTGTGGTACTGATCATCACGTGACACACTCAGCCGAAGCAGCTGAAGTACTCACCTAGAGATACCCAACTGAGGCATACGACTCAAAGATGCACGGAGAAGCAACCACCATATGCGAATAGCTGTGTTTGGTGTCCAAATACAGATGAAGGTAATAGTTCTTTTGAAAAAAAAAAAAGCAAGAACAAAGTGTATGGTTAGTGTGTGTCTCAAATATGTTACCCGAGCGTTGCCCCATATAATGTAAATTGAGTGACATAAAGTGACATAAAGAGTCGACGACAAAGCTCGGTCCTAAGGCCCATAATGTCTACGTTGAAGTCGCCGACCAGTATAAAGGGCTTGTGCTTTTAGGTGTTTTATATTGTTTCTTCACAATTATAATTGTTGTTCGTCTATTGTAAACTTTTTTTTTTATGTCTCACATCCGCTAACTCCCCGCGACAGACGCGGACGACGACAAGGCTAGGCCCTAAGGAGCTTCGCCCCTAATAGCTGTGTTTAGTGTCGAAATACACATGAAGGTAATAGTTATTTTGAAAACAAAAGCAAAGAAAAAAGTGTATGGTTAGTGTAAAGTCTCCCGAATAAGCTCGCATATTACTAGCTCTGGTCAATGAACGTTGGCTAAATAATGGCTAAGTGTTGGCTAATGCCTGCCACTGTACGTTACTATGGGCTAATGTTGTCTTGCGGCTAAGTCAACTAACATTGGCTAGGAACTGTTAAAACAATGTTAAAGAACGTAATACGTGCGTACTGCTACGTCAGTTCAGTATCTAGCGCGCACACAAGACGTGAAACAAGTGACATATTACCCGACATTCCTAAATTTAACGTGATTTCAAATGTACTTTTACGCTTCTGCGTCACCTCATTAAGCGCTTCACGCAGTGCTATATTTAACGAAATTCAACGCGATTTCTGTTCACTGGTGAATACGGTGTCCTGGTTTTCTTTACTGGCTTATCATCATCATCATCGTCGTCGTCATCGTCATGATGATGATGATCATCATCAGTTTGAATACGCCCACTGCAGGTCAAGTCTCTCCCATGTTCCGTCAATCAACTCGTTCGTGTGCTTTCTGCTGCCACGTTGTACCCGCAAACTTCTTAATCTCATCTGCCCACCTACCTTCCTGTCTCCCCTTCCCATGAATACCTCCCACATGAATACTGGTTTATAGTCAGCGCAATCTCCCGTCGATCGTGAGCCTTAGCTATTTCGTCGTCTTTGTTGAGCTATCACAAATGCAAACTAGCCCAGTTTCCTGCATTCACTTAACATAGTTGGCTGCGCTGCGACCCGTAGATTTCTCCGTAGTGCACGGAACTGTTCGGACGCGGCTAGATCCTCGGCGGCCGGGTATCCAAACAGCCAGGCGAAGAGGGTCCTAGATTGATGGTGACTTAGAAGCTCGGAGGTGTATGGGGTTCCTCTCACTGACCACGGGATTCCTTTATACCCCCCCGAACAGCGTTAAAGACCTCCAGTGACGCGAGAAGGCAATATCCCCAATAAAGTGAGTGCACCCGCCGCTTCGTTCCCGTATAGGCTTTCGCCTGTTTGCTTCTTATAATGGGTTTGCTCTAGCCGCTTTAATCTGGTCGATGTAAAGGAAGTGTTTCTGAGGACCGAAAGAGGTGCAATGCTGGAAAGTGTGTCTGCAGTGGTTGGTCGAAGAAGTATTTCTGCTCTCCATTAGCGTCCGCTTGCCGAGCTCAAACGCCTCGGGCCTCCATGGGAAAAACGGGAACAGTTCAGGGCCGAGCAGCTTCTGGAGTCTCGTATCGGTTGATAAGATTTTGTAGTGACTTGAGTGCAAGAACCGCAAGTCGCAGATATCAGGTATCGCAGGGAATGTGTGCCACGCGATGGTGCTCGAAAAGCAGAACTTTACAGGAGCATATCAGCCCACCATGCACGACTGAGTTTTATGGGAGTATAAGACAACGCGACTTAGGAAAGTGGGCACCTGGTTCTGAAGGATAATCCTCCTGGCATACCCTCTCCCCCCCTCCTCATCTCGGACACAGATTTCACACTCTTCTACGCCACGTTTTTCATACTGCGCCCTTCAGTGAAACAAGCTTATTTCTGCACCAGTACGCATATTACTTTATGCCTAACGGCTTCTACACCTTTATGGGGATTAGTAGCCTAGTTGACACGATTGCATGCTCCAAAAGTTGGCATGCTTCCGAAATGGTAGTTCTCCCAGTACTGTCGTATAATCAACACATCTATAGTTGCAAGCATATACCTCAAGGTAGGCTCTGTGTTCTTTAATAATTCCTAAGTGTAGGCTTATTATGAAATACCCCTTATTACTAATTACAAGCCCAGCTGGTGCGGCATGGTGTGGTTCTAAATGTAATCCTTCTGCTCCACTTCTACGCACCAAATCTTTTGGCGCACGTACTGGCAAACGCATCCTTGTACAAATGCAGGCTTCAAGATTTAAAGGGGAAAAAAAACTGGGTCTCTTCTTGTAGCTAGAATAACAAAAAATTGAGCCGAGTTCTCCTGCTCAAGCCTCGGAAAGACACTAGTAGGAAGCGACAACTCCGATAAATATTTACGAACTGTATTCAATACCCCGAAAGACCATGTTCCCTTTCTCGTTGGGCGCATACAGGAAAGTAAAGGCACTCCATTTCGGCACGCTCACGCCTGGCTGCCTGTTAGGGTGAGCTCAACGGCCCTGCATAGGTCAATACACGCTCAGGCGTCAATGAGATTCCGAAGTCATATTATAAACTCCATTCGCGAGTAGGAGCGAAAAAGAACCACAAGCGCCGAGAGCGCCACGGTGCGGGATCTTCCGGCCCACGGTCCGGTGGGAATCGAAATCGCGCCGACGGCCTGGACGCGAAGAGAGGGCGGCCAACCGTGAAAATCCGGGTCGCGACCCCTTGCAGCCGAGTTCGAAACCCCGTCCTCGCCCCCCACCGCCGTTTTCTCTCCAAGACGGTTTCGAGTTCCAGGTTTTGAACGTTCCCTTAGGGACATCGGAGAAAAGAAGGCTCCCTTTCGAATGAAGTGGCGAACTGGCGAACAGCACGATCACATTCCTTTCTTTTCCGTAGAAAGAGTAACGGGAAAGGAGGTTAGGGGAGGGGAGGTCTGAGCCCAACAATCTAAAAGCGTTGTATAAGCCAACGTTCGTAAGAGCGTTGGATATGAGCCAACGTGGTAACAGCGTTGTATGAGCCAACGCTGGTAAGAGCGTTGTATGTGCCAACGTTGGCAAGAGTGTTGCATGCGCCAACGTTGGCATGAGCCGCGCTCTTTCCAAAACCCGATTCAAGTGACGAAAACGAGAGAACTTTCTTCGTCGCCAGCAGAAACGAATAGAAGGAATCAAATACTTTGGGGTCAACTGACGTACAAAGAAAAGGAGCAAAAACAAAAAAATATATAGGAGATAGCAAACCACAGCCCAAAGGAGGTTAAGAAAATAATGTCGCCCCGTACGTGATAGCCCGACACAGCGCGGTGTAGTGTGCACAAATCGACGGCAGCTCGGCCGAGCAAAACATTCTCGGCCAATACGCTGTCTCGCAGAAGTCACGAGTTGGGCCAATACCGTAAGAGCAAAAAAGCGAAGAGAATCGGTTCACGTGGAGTTTGTTTGCCAGAGATGGCTGCAGGCTGCGTGACGTGATACTCTTTCTTGGAGTTTTTTTTTGTCCCTTTATTCTTTCTTTTACATTTCGTGCGCCCTATTCGAGTGACAAAGTCGAGCGAGAGCAGTCAACTTCCTTCGGCACCGGCGAACAAGAACTGAAGCAATAGAATTTGACTGTGCGAGGGCTGGTTACGTGCAGCAAGATGATAGACGACACGTACTTTACTCGGTTATAACCTTAAAAAAAAAAAAAAACCCGCAAGCTCCACCCACAGAACCGCGGCGTGCCCGCCCTTCACCTATCTAAGACAGCGGTGCTAGCTTCTTTCCGCTTGAACCGGAAGCACTTTTTCTCGGACAATGTAAATTCTAAGCATATTAAGAATTAAAGGTTCGTTGTTACTACTTGAAAGATTACATTTGGATGAGCAGCGATGTCAGAATCACTGACGAAATTTGTCAGGACGTTCAAGTTTCCGACCTAGAACCAGTGACCCAAACGTGGGTCTGTATGGTGAAGTCAACTATCTGAGACACCCTGATAAGTGATTGACGTCACGAAAATAAGTAAATACTATTGGACGGAGCACTTTATGCAAATCCTTCCGTGGGACGGACAGCAACGGCTGTAGGCGGAGCTGCCATCTTTGTTTTCTTAAGTCGTAACCGAGTGCAGTGCTGCATATGTCCTCGTCCCAGCCGCGCTGCATGCAACTAACCACGAATGGAAGGAACCCATTGCCTGAAGGGTAACGTACGGACAAAAAAGGAGGAAAAGGCTGTTTCGTTGCGGAGCGAGTGCCGCCATTTTCTGTCCAATATTGAGTAGTGCGTGTCGTTGTTTTTCCGCCGTGCCTTGTACTTCTGCGACGTGCTGCCGACGGTAATTTAATCTCGAGGTTCGGGTTCCTTCCTACGTTTCTTTCATGCTCTCTCTTCGTCAAGGCCGGAAAAAAAGTCTCGGCATCGCCATAAAGCCGCTGCTCCAGCTTTGTATCGCAGGTTCTGCGGCCTCCTATACATTTTTTTTTCTTTTGTTGTTCGTGTTTCGTGTGCGCCGGCGAATGTCGTCAAACTTAGCTTTAGCGAAACCGACCGGAACGGTACAGAACGCAGAGTCGCGTTTGGCTCTGCGGAATGTAAGAAACGTTCTTTTGTCAAAAGTAGAACAAAAAGGTAACTATATAGGTCGGTTGCAACTTGAGAATACAAGCTACCCCCCCTACCCCCCCACTCGAAAAAAAAAAAAGAAAAAAAAACTGCAGCGCCTGGCATTCATTCATCTGTGCAAGTGAGTTGTGTTAGGTGGTTTTCTGTCTAACCATAAGTACTTTTGCTGCTAATGCAAATACAATGAAAGCTCGTCAATTCGGATTTCACGGGACCGAAAAAAATGGCCGAATTAAGGGAACGCCGTATCGAAACTATCAAGAAAACAATAAACAAATATCTATAACGTCAACAGACTTTAATTTTCTCGATGAATACGAAAATCCTGTACTTACATTGCATAAGACGAGTGCAAAAGCCGCAATTTTCCGCCACTCGCGACTTTGTTGACAATTGGACCGCGGTTCAAGACTTCCCAGATTTAACTAACCGGAAACGCGCACTAACCCGAAATTGACCCGAAGCTTCGTTACCGGCGTTACCGTACGGTTCGCGCTGATGACGATGGCGATGTAGACTGCGCTGCCTCGTTACAGTTACCCGCGAACGCCGTTTTCGATCTCGCAACAGTTAGCGCAGTAAGCCCAACAAATGGCTGCGAAGCGACAGCGGCGAGCGAAGACCCCTAGTACGTACAACGATAGAATACTAGGGAACGGGTAAGGCAACGGCGGCTGCGAGAAGACCCCGAAGCGATGGAAGGACCTACGCCAACGACAAGCGTGCCCGTAGATCTACGAGAAGTGAGAACGCTTCGTTTCAACGCGAGTTTCTGTCTCTGGAGTTTGGACAAGCGTGTCGTGTTTGTGACTGTCTGTGGTTTAACTCGAACCTCTCTGCGCTGAGAATCAACGTAGAAACAACCTAGCATCACCTAGCTGAAGCCTATAGCAACCTGGAGCGTAGCCAGAAATTTTTTTCGGGGAAGGGGGGGTTCAACCATACTTTATGTATGTTCGTGCGTGCGTTTGTAGGTGTGCGTGTATATACGCAAGCAAAATTGAAAAATTTTCGGGGGGGAGGGGTCTGAACCCCCCCAACCCCCCCCTTAGCTACGCCACTGATAGCAACAACCTAGAAGCAACCTGCAGAAACAACCTGCATCACCTATAGCTAAGGTCTAGAAACAACCTAGAAGCAACCACATTATATATATAGTCTTCCTAATCGTACAGTTTCGCTGTTTCAAGCCTTGAGCGGCTTAGTGCAAGCTTCTTGGCCAATTTTCGCATGACTCATGATGACGCCGCCGTCATGTCATGCAAATTGCATGACATGAGTCATGCAATTGCGTGACATAGTCATACAATTTTGCATGACTCATGATGAGGAATCTAAGGCATTCGCCTTAATAATCACGGGCCTAAACGGAAGTCGTTGCTACGATGTCATTGCGAACAAGGGTGCCCTACGTGCCCCCCGGAAGGTCAAGTTATGGCATAATTTCTTTTACGTTTACATCTTTATTAGTGAGTAGTCGCTTTATTTCATGACCTGGCTCAAAAAATGCGAATACAAAGAGAGAGTGGGGGGGGGAAACGTAAGGTTTGTTTACGAGCGCACGGTGCTTCGAACAATGGAAACAAGCCTTCACACACCGAACAAAGCTTCGATCGCGAAAGAGTCATATCGGTTGCGGAGCACAGCACGGTCCCGAGACAAAACACGAACAGAGGGCCCCACGACGCTGGCACAACGCCAGGTGGGAAAAGAGAAAGGGAGCCGTCAGGGAAGGCCGCGACCCCACCTAGCTATCTGGTCACTTCCACGCTCCTTTCGGAGTGGCACTGCGCACGCTATCGCGTAGCGACAAAACGCGGCGACAGAAGTGTCAAAACGCAGTAACTACGCTCCCCTCCTACGAACTCTCTGACTCTCTCCCCCCACTCCCCCTGTACTTTCCCTTCCCTGAACAACACCCTCTCCGAGTTGACCGCCCTTCAGGTTTCAGCTGTTCACGCTAGACAGTTACAACGCGGTCAGCAGAAAGTACCTATTCCCTTGTCTTCATTTATTTATTCATGTACATATTCTTCTTAATGAACAACCGATTACTAGTAGCACAACAACTGCTAATGAAGCCTCGTGCCATGGTTTAAGGAGAGGCGAAGGTGAGAAAGAAGAAAAGCAGAAGTGGGTCGCGCGCCTGCGCGGCGACCCCATCCCTAAATAGGGAGACCGGTTCCCCTCTTCGCCGCCAGGCGGTCGGAGCGGCGCTGTCGGCGCCAGCGACGATAACATCCTCTCCCCACCACTGTTTTTTTTTCTCGGCAGGTCCTTATAGCATCCGCCCACGCCGGCGTCTGCCGCAGTGTCCTATTGATTCGCGCACACGCGCGTGTGCTAAAAAGGAAGGAGGGAACGGACGGAACTCCATAGAGAGAGAGACAGACAAAAGGATGGGGAGATACGGGAGTTGAGGGAAGAGGCGTTGCCATGGAAACACCCTTGGCCGTCCTCGAAAGGCAACTCTCCCTCTCTAGTACAGCTAGGCTCCAGCGCGAATAAAAGAAGTATGAAAAGGGTGTTAGGGAAGCAAAAAGTACGTCGTCTGCAAAAAAGGTCGTCTGCTCTTCCAAGAACGGAGCGAGGGCAAAAGAGGAACGGCAGGGAGTAGGCGGTGGGATGTAGCGGAAGATGCTGAAACGAAGATGGGGAACAATAGGGAAAAAAGGGGGACGCCCTTCTCTCAATCTCTCTAGATCTCGGCCGTCGATTCCTCGTCTGTCCCTTTCCCCCCTCCCCACCCTGTTTTTCGTTGTCGTGTCAAGTTTCGGGATAGTGCTTTTAGTGTCGCCCCCCTAACCGAGGTTTGTTATCCACTTTCGTATATATACTACACGTGGAGGGATATATAGACGCATCTAGAGCGCTGTACCGGAGATGGAGGAAAGGGGCCTGCTCGCAGAGCTTGAAGCCCCGTTATACCTACACGTACACGTTTTCCCCCCTCCCCAGTTTTATGGCTTTTCCCTAACGCTTGAGTTATCCTTACCGATCGCGGGTTGCCGCTTCGCCGAATGCCTCTTCCCTAAATCTTTCCCTTCCCTCCCTTCGGACCCAACCACGTTTTCCGGGCTATCGAGAGGGCGAGGAGGGGTCGTAAAGATCGAGAAGAAGAAAGGAAAGAAAGAGGGAATTGAGGGAGAAGTGTGTGGCAGATAGATCGACGTAACGGGGAAAACTAGGTCAGCAAGGGCGTAAAGGAACGGACCCGAAGGCCGATCGAGTACTTCGTGATAGAAAAGGCGCGACGCGCTCGTCTTGACTGTTGGTTCGGAGAGTAGAGGGAAAGGGGAAGACTGCACGGGATGGATGAAGCTAGGTTCTTAACTTCCGCGTCTAGGTGAATATTTTAACGCCCTTAGAAGCCTGTAAAGGGTGTTTGGTTACGGCAGGGTTACACTGTCAAAAATGTGCAGTTGCACACATTGGGACGTATTGTCAGTCAGCAGCACTGGTAATCTTATCTTGCGTAAAGCAGTTTGCACAGCTCGTTCCATGACTATGATTGCCACGTGGAATTACGTTATTTAGAAAATAAGGCACTCGCCACTTTTTTGTATGAGGAATGTCATGTCACAGGTGACAGCGTGCCCGCCATTCGTCGCCTGAAAGTATCGGGCGCGTGACGTCAAAGGCAAGACACGCCAGATATATGAAGATCATAACTGTGACACACGAAGACACCCCAGAAGATGTAAACTGTTTAAAGAGTGGCAAGGCCTCGAGCTTAAAGGTGCAAGATCGAATTGTAGGTGGGGGGGGAAATAAATAAATAAATTAATTAATAATAAATACATAAAAAGGAATAAGTAAAATAAGTAATAGATAAATAAATTAAAATAAAAGCAAATAAATTGATATTGGCCGTCTTTCCGTCAAACGTAAAAAAAATGAGAGAAAAATTGCAGACATGGAAGGCACAATACATAAACATTCATAAATACATATCGTTGCCAAATTCTCGTGTCAAACATTTCACAGGGGCGATCAGAATCGTTACCTATTTTTAACGACTTTTATCGTCGCTTATGTATTTCGAGCCTTCGTGCGCGACGAAACTTTTTACTCCCTTAAAGGTAATAGTGTTACCAATGAAGCACGAGAACATACTTAATGGTGTAATTTTACGCCTCTTAAAGGTAAGCGTGTTACTAATGAAGCAAGAGAACACCATCAGGGGTGTAATTTTTACACACCTAAGTGCGATGACATCGTTAAGGGTGAGAGTGGTGTAATTTTACACCACGTACAGGTAAGGCGTGTTACTAATGGTACCTCAGAACACCCTTTAGGGGTGTAATTTTTTCCACGTCTAACGTTCAGTGATGTACGCGCTCTTGAACGTCAGAGGTGAGTTTTCCTTAATATTCACAATTTTACGGACGCGCTCAAGCGCAGCCATATTGGAACTGATAATGTTGCAGTTTTGTATCCGTATCAAAAAAAAAAAAAATCTATCCGTTTCAAATTGTTTTCACAGTTTCTTCAACATTTTCTTTTGTGCAACCCACTCCTGCCTATGGCTTGTAAAGCAAGTTGGCAGTATGAAATAAATAAATAAATAAATAAATAAATAAATAAATAAATAAATAAATAAATAAATAAATAACAGTGCTACGGTGAACTCACACGCACGAAAACGTTTGGGCCGTTACATTCAGCGTTTCATGACCATGATCATTTCGTATTACGACACAGAAAACCGGCAAAACGATCGTTTAGCAGCCCAAGATGGCGGCGCCCATGAATAGAAAATAAAATCGTGCGCTCTGTGCCAAGCGTTCGTGCTGTTTCAGTTCTTGACTGACGTAGTCGCAGTCAAGAAACGCAGCTGGGAGACGCGTTTCTTGTACCTCTCACCGCCGTATGCAAAAAACGACATGTTTACTCAACTCGCCGAGAATGCAAAGCTTCGCATTCTTTTGTTCTCTCGCCGACTCGTATGCATGCATAATCAAAAGGGAGCGCGCTGGCACGGTGTGTGTATGCGGAGCAAAGGGGCGTGCAAGAGACGTCGCTATAAGGTGTGTGTGTTACTTTTTTTTCGCCTCAGAGTTTTGGAGAGTCTGAAGCTGCATTCAGAAAACGGAGTGCATTCTTTGTTCGCACTTGAGGATTGTCACGCTTGTCAATTTTTTTAAGCGTTATATGCATAGGCGTGCGCAGGGTTCCCCTTCAGGGGGGGGGGGGCAAAGGTTCGCCGCAGCGTCCCCCCCTCCCTATTATGTCAGTGCTTGGGGCTGACTTTGCGCCCCCCCCCCCCCCCTGAGTCGCAGCGCCCCCTCCCTCCTTATTATGTCAATGTATAGGGCTGACTCTTAGATGACTCTTAGATGACTCTCAGATGACTTAGATGACTCTTAGATGACTCGGGGGGGCGCCGGGGGGGCGCCCCCCCCCTGACCCCCCCGTGCGCGCGCCTATGCTTATATGCCTTACCAAACGCGAAAATCGACCGTCGGCGTCCCGCGTCGGCGGACGTCAGCATGTGTGACGCAAGAAATCATCATCACGTGAAGGCGTTACCGTATGACGTCATCATTACGTCACAGATAGCCCAAGATTTGTGACGTCGCATAACATGACGTCCCATGATGACGCCACCAGACGACATTAGGGAGTTTTAGAATAGCGTACACTAAGTTATAGCGTTCGCTGCGGTCGGCCACTGCGCATGCGTCGTACGCTAACCTCTTGCGGGCTCCCGTTATGTGACGGAAATAGCGGGCGACCGCGAGGACCGCAAAGCTTTGCGTACGCTATTCTAAAACTCCCTATTGTCGCTTGGTCAAGGTGGACACGATCACGGAGGCCGTGCAAAACCACTTCGGTTGCGAAAAGCTTTCGGGCGGGTTCAATATGATCGACTGAGAACAAAAAGATGGCTTTCGCCTTCCAGTCCTCTTAGGCACATGCACAAAAGACCATGCGGCTTGTTTTTTTCTTGCTTTTTTTTCTTCTCTCGAAACAAATAGAATATAGACCCAGCCATCGTATTCGAGTGGACGACGGCCCTCCAAAGAATCCGTTCGATCGGCTTCTTCGGGGGGCATTGAACGGATGACAGTGTTACCCTAGTTCCACACTATGCGGCGAAGAGGGGGGGACGAAGTCGAATGCCCTGGGGGGCTCCGCAGCGGACGTGCACTTTGGCGTTGTGCCGAGAACCGATCCGCACAGGGGTTCTGTTCCATACAACGGCCCGTCGCGTACTCGTGAGGTCTCGGTTTCCTAGCTCGCTGCTATTTGGATAGCGCGATCAATGGACGGTGCCGCGTGCTCGCTGGAAGCAGAACGCGCGTGGAGTGGATTGTCCTTCCTTCCATCTTAGAGGCTATTGTGCGGTATGCGTCCACGTGACGTCATCTTAGGCTGTCAGCGCCGCAGTTTTCGTATCTGCATCAATAAATGAACAGTATACTACTTATAAGTGTAAAAAATTTTTGTAAGAATACATTTCTGCGTTTTGGAACCTTGTTAATCTAATGCCTCGACAAACAAAACGGCAAACAAAATTAGAAGTCGAGCTTTCAAAAAATTGTCCCTCGATGGCGCCACCTACGAAACTAAAACTAAAATCGACACTTCGTATGGCGGGAACTGGGACGGCGCTGCAATCGTATTGTTCAAAACAACCAGTTTTCGCTAGGCCAATAGCAATAATCAATCAATCAATCAATCAATCAATCAATTTCAATTTACCAACTTAATTTCATTATTTTTATTTCAAATGAGTACACGCGCTACGTCCAGGCTACGACACAGTTCTCTTCAAAGTGGAGGAGGGGGGTCAATTACTACCCGTCATCTCGACAATAAATAAAAGTTTTCTTAATCTATCTATCTATCTATCTATCTATCTATCTATCTATCTATCTATCTATCTATCTATCTATCTATCTATCTATCTATCTATCTATCTATCTATCTATCTACAGTGCAGGGCTGTGTAGGGTAATAAATCGTGTTCACGGCTACGGTTGACCTCCCTGTCTTTTTCCCTTACCCTAGCGCCTTCCTCACCTCCCTGTTAGCATCCCTTTCAAACAGAATTGCAACTATTATTCCTCAAGTAAGAACTCAAAAAAGAAAAAAAAAAAAAAAGAAGAAAAAAATGCCCGTTGGCACAAAGCTGACAATAATACCTTCAAGTAAGAAATTAAAAAAAAGAAATGCCCGTTGGTATATACGAGCGAGCAAAGGACAATGAGAATATCTACCATAGCGTCGACTAAATGAAGATCGATTCCGCCGGAAGGAAGGGAAAAAAAGGTTTAACGCCGGTTCAGATTGGCGGGGACTGCTGAGGAAAAAAAATAGATAAACAGGAAGGGTAATAAACGGTGCACGGTGAAAAATGGACACGAGGGGGAGAGGGGGGGAGAGGGGGGAGAGGGGGGTGGCAGCTAGAAATTGCGACAAGCCGAATAACGACCCGGTGGTCGTATGGCGACGAAACTGCCCCGCGTAACGACCTCCGGAAATCCCGTATACGCCATTCAGTCGCCGCCCGGTCTTTAAAATAAAATAAAAAATAAATGAATAAAGGTAAGTAAGTAACAACGATTAAGAGAGATCAACGAGAAAGAAAAAAAGATTGCAACACGACAAAAAGATTTAAAGCGGCGTTGAGAGAATTTATTATTCAGGTGTAAAGGAGCCACGTCCGCGTCCAATGTCGGCAAGAGCTTTGTGGTCACTCGTTTTTGAGATTATTTTAGTAGTCATTTGTTTATTTATTATTTCTTTCTTCTTCTTTTTTTTTGCAGGATGTGCGATTGTCTTTTCAAGAGTAATACAGGCCCCCCTTTTGAGGTGCGGTACAAGTGATAGCCCAGGGGTGGGGGGGGGGGGGGGGGCTGCCCTCCCCCTCCCCCTCCCGAATTTTCACCCGCACCCCTTCGCCCCAAAGAGTAAACATGGTCAAAGCACAGTGCATAAGTTCTCCGCCTCTGCGAACCCCCCCCCCCTCTCAACTCCAAGGAACTTACTTGTCATGGGTGCCCCGCCCCCAACGCCCAAAATAAACGCCCACTGATTGAATGAATGAATGAATGAATGAATGAATGAATTAACACAATACGAAATAGCGGTAGACTCTCTTTCTTTCCCTCTCAATAGACTGCATCGTTTCACATCTTAGCGAACCGATATCAACTATGAAACAACTTGCACTAATTAGCGAAACTGCTCGAATGCAGTCGCTACCCGGTCGTTAATTAACTGCGCGCCCTTTCATTCGCCCGGTCACTTCGAACTTCGATTCAGGCTAACATTACAGCTTTTCCCAACTTAATAAATCTCTCTCTCTCTTTCAGCTTATTGACTAAGTGTCGAAGCAATAGAGAAACGAAAGATTAATGAGGCATTGAAGAAATACGGCACGGGTTATTTTCGGACGACTTCATCTTTGACGACGACGACGTAAAATGGGCCAAAACGAGGGCGAAAAGCGTGGAAGCAATTTCGAAAGGTAATACACTGTTCGAATAAGCGAGACAGGCCTAGGGGGCGCGGTCGTATAGGCTACCGTTTAAAAGGAGTTCGGTTTTTAAAAAGTCCTTTATGCGGAAGTACGTTCGAAAGGGAGGCAATCACGAAGATTGGAAAAACCGGTTTTCGGGACTCGTTTCGTGTTTTTATTGTTTTTTTTTTCAAAACTGAATACGGAACGAGGTTGCAATTAAGCGAGGCAGAATCCGGAAGTACATAAATAAGGAGGCTAGAGGAAATGATAAATCGAAAAAGGATTGATAAGGAAATGGGAAACCGTTGAACGTTTGAACTGGTGCAAGAATTCGAAAGTATAGTAAAAGTTGCAAATGAGTCGGGGAAGCTTAACGACTTTCGACTCTAATTAATGAACATGCGTACAAAGTAGGAGGCGGAACCCTGCCTTTCAGGCACGTTCATTATGTATATATGTACATAAAAAGTTACAGTGAAATACATAATTTCGACGTTTCGATCGGGGACCGGCTTTCCTCAAAGATTTTTGAAAAAGGCCACAACCCGGTCGAAACGTCAGAATAAATGTAGTAGCTAGTGTCTTGCACTGTCAATTTTAAGACTACCACTACTACTACTACTACTACTACTACTACTACTACTACTACTACTACTACTAATAATAATAATAATAATAATAATAATAATAGTAATAATAATAATAATAATATCGCTGGTTTCACATGCTATAAGCACGATATGATTATGAGGTACGCCGTAGTGGAGTGATATATATATATATATATATATATATATATATATATATATATATATATATATATATATATATATATATACACATTTGCTATTTCCTACACTGCCTAGCTCCTTAACGAAGGCTGCAATTAGCGATCGATATTATTTAACGAGAGTGATTAAAACAGATCAAAAATAAACGTACGGAGTAAAACATAAAAGAAAAGATACATTAGTGTAAGAGCCGCCGTGAAAAAGGCAGGAGTCGATGGACAATTAGGGTGGATATGAAGAAATCTATGTTGGTTATATATCGATGTATATGTGTATAAAAAGAAAACTGCGGCGGAGCCACGTGGAAAGCGGTACTCCTTATTGCACGGGAGAGAAATCGTTAAAAAAAATCGTTAGAAGTTCTTTCCTTTGTATTCGCCTTCTATAGCTTTATTCAATGTCACTAAACAGGGGCAGGTGACGTCGACATACTGAGGCGCTTGTAGCGACGTCGTGGCGCCTAGGCTCCGCCCAGCCCGAAGCTCGCCACCGCCCTCTATGATCACGTGACAATAAGTGCATCACTTATTGACCGACTGTTTGATCAGACGATTATTTACGCTAATTCATTGGATCATTCATGTTTCTTCGTAAATGCATTGATTCGCTTGAATGATTCTTGTTCTTTCCGTTCATTCAACGCTTCGACGAATGCTTCATTCGTTCAATCCTTTCTTGCTACCTTTTGTCCTTCCTTCGTTCATTCAGCTTTCGAGTGCCATGTAAACTATTTATTGACAGACTGATTAATCGACTCACTAATTAATTGATTAATTTCTTCGTTCATTCGTGTTCTTTCGCAATTTTGGTGGTTCTCACGCCAATTTATTAGTTCGGTCCTTCGTTTCTTGGTTCCTTTACTTTTTATTATTATTATTATTATTATTTTTTTTTATTTGAGTGTCCGTGCCTCTTTCGTTTCTTTGGAGTCATCTCTAATTTCACACGACGCGAAATTTCGCTATACGAGCGCTGGGTGACAATAAAATAAATTCAAGAAGAAGAAAAAGAAGAAGTGCAAGAAAAAGAACAAAGAGGACAAGAAGAAGGCGCGAGCTGCAGCTGTAAGGACAACGCAGCGAGGAGAACGCGGTGCTAAGCCTAATTGCGGCGTCCATTAGACGCTCGCAGTCGAGAGACCCACCACCGGAGTGGCGTACGTGCTGAAAAGGGCTGGGGGGGGGGTCCCGGCAACAATTAGAGGGAAAAGGCAATTAGCAGCTCGACGATGCGTGCGTGTATGCGGGGTCTCCTCACGCGTGCGAAATGTTTCTCGCCGAGTGTTTTGCTAAGAGATCTCGGCATTCGACTAATTCTCCCGCCATGCCCTGCAAAGGCGGGCATAGCTGGAGACATGGAACCTAGAGTTCCCCGCATACCCCAAACCCCCCCTCCCCAAATTCCTCCTCGCCTCTTTGGTCTAGCACCCCCCCCCCCCCCCTCCCTCCTCCCGCCTCTCCGAATTGCTTCCCGTCTAGGGTTTCGGAGAAGAATACCTTAGACTGTGAACGCGGAGTGGCATTAGGGGCTTTTAGCTTGTACGTATACTTTTTTACGTTACCGTGTTACCGGTTACCGGATTGCGTTTACCGTCTTACCGGAACGCATGCTGCAGAAAAGTTTTAGCTCCTCATACGTAAACGTTTACGTGCGTGCGTAAACGTAAACCTTTACGTTTGCGCAAACCACCAAATGGTGATGATTAACTGCATTTAAACTATACTTGATTTAGATAAGATTGAATAATCGCTTGGGCAAAATAATAAGAGAGGTTTTTAGCGTGTACATTACCTCAGTTTACGAAAAAGGGTGCAAAAATATCGGGTTAGCGACGATGGTGTCGACATCTTGTGACGCTTCGTGCAACCACAGTCATGAACACGTTTGTTATCATCTAGTATTTGAGGGAGGAAATGATGTAAAAGGCAACTGATTCATAATTATTTCACTGCAAGGCATTTACGCAAGGAGTAAAATGCGCGATGTTTCTGCAATAACAATTTTGTGCTTGCCTGTTTCACATTGACGCCGCTAGATGGCGCCACCTATCCAGCCTGTCGGGGGGTTTTAGGCGCTTTAGGCCTCTCACGTTTACGTCACTCTAGCTTCGGTAAGCCGGCTGAAACAAGGTGATCGCAATTCGCATTCGCACTTCGGCTTATTTTGACTCGGCGGCAGGAGTCTCCGCAAATTGAATATCGCGCGTAGCCGCGAACGAAGGTGGATTTGCGAGGTAGGGCCGCAAACGTAAAGCCTATCCGGCGAGTAGTTTACGTTCCGTAAAAAGTCTACGTTCCGTAAAGGCCCGCGCATGCGCAGATTCCTTCCGGTATCCGGTAACACGGTAACGTAAAGAAGTATACGTACACGCTAAAAGCCCCTATTATTGCAACTTCGCGATGGTGGCGACACCTTCCGCCTAATTGAGGCGCTTATTGGTCGTCTAGACGAGTACCGTGTGTCGAAATGGGGTCGGTCTTGTGCTGCGCATGGTCTATGCCATTCTGTCTGTCGTGTTGCTCCTCTCCAGTTTAACTTAGGGAATTCCGCCTCCTTCACTTTACAGTGGAGACGTTGCGCGCGACGGTATCTTGATGTGTATAGTGGTGTTCTTGGAGTGAGGTGAACGCTTTCAGCCGTATAGGGGTGTGCGAGTTAGTGATTTTGCGAAATCCACTCGAATACAAATCGAACAGCGCAGCAGGCGAACGAAATCTGAAATCGACCAGTGTTCACTCCAAGGCAAATGGGAGTGTTTCGAGTGTCTCTTTTGCACATGGAACAATAATCGTCATCTGGCCTGCTGGCATTTCCGTTCTCTGAAAAATGTGTGCTTGACACTTATCTGTCAAGAATGCTATATCACGCTGATAGCACGCAAGCCGTTCGTGACCGCGGGAAGTGACGGGACCGCGGTGAGAACGCAAGGAAAATAAGCCAGGTCGATGGTGATTATAGTTTAGTGGCAGAAAGACACCCTAGATACGCTTTCCTTGTCTTAAAATTGTTCGAATATGCTTTAGAATACCGAATAACCGTTGTTCAATTTATGATAAAAAAAATGCAATGACTGCGAACTTTTTTTCACTCGAACGACCGCGCCCGCATCCCGAATAGTTCCGTGCAGTGCACTGTTTAGACTTTGCTGTTTTGAGTCTCATCAGGCTCACCTGATGTGTATGATGTACTGCTGTATGGGACTGTTGTGCGTGTTGACGCTCGAAGTCCAGGACAGGTTGACGGAACGCGAGGTGAAGCCAACCACGATGGGGATTCCCGGTGGGTCGGGAACATCTGCAGATATACGAAGAGAACAGCATATGTAGCATACCAACAGAAAGCAAACATCACGTTTAATCGATTCAATCAATCAATTCAATCAATAATTTATTAATAAGATGTAATTACGACGCAAATGTAATACAGAATTAGGTGCCCTAAGTGAAATCTCTAAGGGCACTCTCCCGTTAGTACACGTATAAAAAATGTAGACCAAACGATCAGCAGCAAAAGTAAAAACAGCACAAGAATACAAACCAACATAATAGAAGTAATTAAGCAAACATTTGGCAGTTTAACATTACGCAGGTAAGCAGAAACATAGGATCACTAGGAAATGAATATATTAATTACATAACGCGAATGTAAAATCATAACACATATATATCAGCAGATAGAGCAATTTAGGAGCTTAACCACAACCAGTATGACAAACGCAAACAAAAAAAATATTGCAGTGGACTTCGCTAAGAGGGGCGGTCGTAGTTTGCAAAGCATCTAATGTAATGAGATGTATAGAATACTAACTGTGTGACGCAAATTAAAAAAATAAAAATAAATAATACAGTAAGAACAGCGCATCACTTTTTGAAGAAAATGTTTTCAAGCCTTCTGCCATCCATTTACTGCAAGGGAGCGTCATGATGTGATGACCCGTAATATTGTATTATGACTGAATTCGACTACAGTGCTTTACTACAAGCACTGCGTTGGCTAGTTTTGGCTAACGTTGACTCGTAATGACCGATCATAGCCAATGTTGGCTTAACTAATGTCGGCTGGTGGTGGATATTTACTACTATAACAGCAGCAGCATCTTCACATTTTTTTTAATTGTAGACGACTGGAGCAAAAAGCAGACGAAAGAAGCAGATGGCAAACAAAAAATGGCGTCCCGTCTTCGCATGCAGACGACATCGATGCATGTAATAGCAGACGACGTGTCTCCAATAAAAATACAGGAAACGTGAGACAGATCGCGACTCCAATTATACGTATTCTTCAGAAGGTATATACATAAGCGGATACATTGATGCCACATGGGAAAATGATTAGTTCACGAGCCAATGACCCATCTCTTGCTTTAATTGCAGATGAACGGAGTATAAAGCAGACGAAATATGCAGACTCAAACAAAAAATGGACGTCTTCTGGTCGCATGCAGACGACATTGATGCGTGTATATTAGCAGACGACGTGCCTCCTATAAAAAATACAGGAGACTTCAGTATCATCGCGAATGCAGTAACATATATACTCAGCAGGAGGTACATATAACGGATACATTGATGCCAGATGGGAGAAGGAACGCGCCTCTCATTTCTCCAGCCGTCTCTATAAGATTGATAATCCAATCCAATGCAAGACGAGACGAGCACACATCCCGCCAGGCACCGGCATGACACTCAATTCGGCAGGCATATTCCGGGCTCTTGCGAGCCAGAAAATCGATTTTCCTTCGTTTCGCCGCTGTTTCTCCAGAGAACACCCCCCCCCCCCCCTCCCTCCCCCCCCTTGTCGAGAAAGGAGGAATGCCGCCGCATCGCGCGAGATTTCCTGTCCGATGTAGCACACGAAGGCATGTATATAGTACGCATGTGGCATACGTATACTATGTATCGAACGCGTTTCCGTTCTGTGGTGACACGCGAATGGCCCGATTGTATAGCGGTGACATTTACCCGGCGTCGATCGCGACAAAGCCATGAACGTGCACCACGCGAAGTGAGCTTGCACGAACTGTGAAAGGTTACTTGACGACATTATGTAGAGACCTTGGGACTTAGTAAAGTGACTTTAAGACTTAGCGGCTTCGAGCGACATCTGTCGGCAATGCCGGCTCAGTGCGCAAGTGTCAATTGCATCGTGTCTCTCACTGTCTCCACACACACACACACACACACACACACACACACACACACACACACACACACACACACACACACACACACACACACACACACACACACACACACACACACACACACACACACACACACACACACACACACACACACACACACACACACACACACACACACACACACACACACACACACACACACACACACACACACACACATATATATATATATATACCGAATGAACAAGAAAAAAGAACAAGCTAAGAGTCCACGGCGGCCGCTCATCTTGATGGGGTCCGAAATGCGAGGTCACCCATTTACTTTAATTTTTGGGAACAAGTTTAAAAATATCCCAAGTGGTCAAAATTAACCCGCAGTCCACTACTACAGCGTGGCTAATAATCATATCGGGGGTTTCGCCCATAAAACTTAGTCAATTTTTTTTAACAAACTCTGATTCTAATAAAGTTTATTGTCTACTTTTAGTGTTGTACTACGTGCATTTGTATAGCGTTGCATTTGTTTCCTACTTCGCGACGACAAATATTACGCAAGAGGAGGGGGAGTAGCCGGCGCCATGCGTTGGCACCAACCTCTCCTTACATACATTCAATAAAATAAAAGTGTATTTGGAACGTAGAGCTGTATATATAATACGGCAGATGCGACAGTCCTGTCAGTATGTCCTATTTTGAGTCCTCGAAGGCAACAAATTACGAACTACAAATGAGTCACAGTGAGTGAATGGACTGCGTCACCGAAATGAGGGTCGCGCAGCTGTATTCAATGACGGTTCAGCCTAAGGAATATACGAACTACCAACAGATCAAATGGGCAGTGTAATGGACGATTCCCCGTATCACAGAAGCATAATAAAGAAGAGTCATTGGAGATAAAATCACTTTTTTTTTTAAATGTATCACCAGAGGGCAGCTAGTGCTAGTGGCACATCGCGTGAAATCCTTTTTTCCAGCTACGAAATGACCGCGACCACCCGAGACAGCCACGAAGTGTTTCTTCTCACGAGATGGCTCGATAGAGGAGGGAAGATCACACCTGCCCTACTCCGAGACGCCACTTATTTATCCATACGTCTTTTTATTTGCCCCCCACGTTGGCTCTCCCCCAGTGTGTTCGCGTATGCGGAATCTTTGCCTTATGCGTTTACTGCTGCCAACCAATCGTCTCTTGTATTTTTTTTGTTTGTTTTTTTTTTACCTTCGCAGAAACTGGAGCTCAAGAAAAAACAGAAACGAATTCAAAAGAAAGCCAAAGGAAGCCTGAGCCAGAGGCAGATGTCTTGCCAGAAAGCGGTGCAGTGTTGGATAAGGTATGCGACGTTTTTTTTTTTTAACATTTTTTTTTTTGAAGGAGTACTGACGATTCTCAGGCATCTGCTTAGCAAAAAGAAGAAAGAGAAACGAACGAACGAACGAATTGACGCGAAGCAGTGTCAGAGTTTGTTTTTTCTTGCTTTGTTTGCGTACGAAGCGTGTACATTTGTCGAAGTGTAACTTACGACAAAATAGCGAAAGTCCTACTGTCATAGGCTGTACTGTGAAACCAAAATGCTTAAAACTAGCGTACACTGTTTTGTAAAACAAACTCGCCTCTGCAATGAACCAAGATGGAGTCGCGATGCATGTTCAAGTACTCTACTGTAGTACACAGTACTACCGTACAGTGCTACCGTGCGATGCTGTATAATGTAGTACACGTCACTACACGATTTTATAAGGTCACCGAACACTACTTAAAGGCAGGCTGCGTTGTTCAGTGCAACATGCGTGCCTGTACAACGCGTCTAAGTTATAATCGCGCTGCTTACGGCGAAATCCTCCGGCTTATGTGTAAAGTACTGCACCGTTTTAGGAGATCACTGAAGAGGTTTAAAACCAGCCGGCACTGTTCTGTGCAAGACGCGAATGCAGAACATGCGTATACGCAGAACCGCACTGCTTTGTAGTGAATCACTGCGCAGGCTCGCGTTGCACTGCACGGATTTAGACAGATAATTGAACAAAAGAGGAAAAGGCGCGAGTGTGTGTTAAGCATTGCCTCCAGAGAGTGCGCCAAGGAGCTGGTTTACCACCACGGCCGTGTACCCTCCGTACTTGTTTCTGTTGTTTTTTTTTTTCTGTTTGTTTTTCTTTCTTTTTTGCGCGTTCAGCATGTCTTGCCGCAAGGGAAAACATCTGCTCCTAAGATGGCGGAAGGTTCTTTCTGGAACAAGAAAGAAAGAAAGAAAGAAAGAAAGAAAGAAAGAAAGAAAGAAAGAAAGAAAGAAAGAAAGAAAGAAAGAAAGAAAGAAAGAAAGAAAGAAAGAAAGAAGACAAGCACTTCTTTGAGAGCTCTCTCGCTAAAGAACCGCTCTACTAAACGCAGCACAACGCTCGAAGTGGTGCAGGAACCTAAGTGCAACCTCTTAGCATTCGACTGAGCATGCCAGCTACACTGAGCGCTCGATGTCTTTTTTTTTTTTTTTTTTTTTGCGCCTCTTGGTTAAACACCGAACAGCGAGTTTGGCCGGTGAAGTCGGTGAGAATGGAATGGTTCGCGCGTTTCTTATTTGCTCGTGTTATTATTATTTTTTTTTTCACGAAGAACCTTTGTTGTTCGGTTAGCCGAAACTTTGGATTTAACCTACGCCATTCAAACTCGGCTGCCTGGAGTTTAGTGTCTAAATCGAACACAACTTATTCGCAGTCTCTGTTTGAACGTGGTTTAGGTATTGGTACTTGGAACTAGCGCTCAACTGAAGGCGCAAACTTAAGTCAGGTGAGTTTGTGCGCACAGAGATGTAGGGTTTGTCTTGTATGCAGTTCACAGAGAAAGATACAGAAAGTGTCCGAACGTTGAGAGCTTACAGATCTTGAGACAATATCATTGATTTTCAACAGAATACATAAGTAAAGTTTATGTGTATTCGAACTGCCCCCTTTATGTCGTAAGAACAGTTGATTAGCTCCTTTAGAATAGATAGTGCAACGCAGGTTTGTCTCTAAAAATTCTAAACAATTTCTCTCGAACTTTTATGTATTAACCATTACATAATAAAGTAATCAAAGATAACTATACGTACTTAAAGGTAATGCTGACGCCTTGCTTTCGAATTTTCGTGTGTGGTACGTTAATTACCGAGGTAACTAAAGTTGATTACAGGTAACGCAAACTCATTTCTCGCGGAGTAACGGCTGCATCACCACTGAAATGTTTTGTATCACTTAAAAGTGTGTACGAACGTTCGTAGTGCCCGCTGCGGTTTATACATCCGCGCCGCGCGCGTGACGACGCGCGGTAAACACATTTGCATAAAGGCCTGACCACACGTACCCGTTGCAGCGCGTCAGCGCGTGTAATTTTGACGCGGCGCTGCGCCCTCTCCCCTATAGAGAGAGAGGGCACGCAGCTTCGCGTAGCCACGCGCCCTCTCTCTCTATAGGGAGAGGACCCGGCGCCGCGTCAAAAAGCCACGCGATGACGCGCTGCAACGGGTACGTGTGGTCAGGCCTTAAGAGCGTCGCCAAGGCCGCAACGCTGACGCGAAGCGTCACAATCAACTCGCTCAGCGCGCTCTCGCGCTCCATCGCTCAGTTCGCCTCCTGCATGCGCCGAGTTTTTATTCATGAGCGGAGATGCAGACCACGGCGTTGCGTGCATGCATAAAAGTTGGCGCGAAGATCACCCTCGTGTACAGACGCGGCCTCGCTATACGATGACGTCAAGAGTCGTGAAAGTTAAAGCTGACGACGACAGGTAACGCCTGAGGCAAGCCTCCCCTCAATGCGTCACTTCCGGCTCTGCGAACCCGCCGACCACGGTATACGTCTGCTCATAAAAACGTTGACACCACGGCTTTTATGAGAACGTTAGTTGAGAATCACATTGAAGACAATGTTCTCGTGGGCATCTTTTAGTCTCATTCTGTTGCTTACGGCTCTCGGCTGCTGACCCGAAAGTCGTGGGTTCGAATTCCGGCCACGGCGGCTGCATTTCGACGTTAAAGAAGCCCAGGCGGTCGAAACTTCCGGTGCCCTCAACTATACGGCGTCCCTCGTAGCGATATCGTGAGTTTTGGGACGTAAAATCGCGACAATTAATGTTATTAGTCATATTCTGTAATGAGGAACGTCGAACTGCTGACCGTATTCAACTATAGCATTCACACGTCTATTGCTTTCACTGGACCCGCCGTGGTCGCTTAGCACGCAAGGAGTCGCTCAGCTAAGCTCGAGGTCGGTGGTTCGATACCCTGCCACTGTGGCCGCATATCGATGAGGGCTAAATAGAAGGAATCGAACACCCGTGTACTTAGACTTTAGGTGCATGTTAAGAACTCCAGGTGGTCGAAATTGATAAATAATAATTATAATATATGGGGTTTTAGTGACCCAAAACCACGATATGAGAGACGCCGTAGTGGAGGGCTCCGGAAATCTCGACCATCTGGTGTTCTTCAACGTGCACTATCGCAACTGTACACGGGCCTCTAGCATTTCGCTGCCACACAAATGCAACCGCCGCGGCCGGGATCGAACCCGCGACCTTCGGGTCAGCAACCGTGCGTAGTAACCTCTGATCCTACCATGGCGGTCGCGAAATTGATACCGATCGAGTCTCACATTGCGGCATGCCTCATAATTATGCCGTGGTTGGGCGCGTAAAATCCTATCCGTTATTATTATTATACTTTCAATTGCCTCTGACTCTATAGTTAGAGTTGCGTCGATCCATACTAGTATTCTGCTAAGGATCCAGATGCTTGTAACATGTGTAGCGAAGCTTTGGAACTATACAGTGGGTCGTCCTCTCCAGCGCCTTCTAATGGGTCGCCCTCTTCGAAGAAAAAAGAGCAGCTCGTGCTGAGAGTCGGTCCCCGCCTTGACTGTCGCTGTTGTGCATCGTCGCCGAGTGCCCGCCAATAAACGTCTTAACACATGTTTCTGTTTGACCATATTTCTTTTGATAAAGTTCAAAGTTCAAATGTTGGCCGTGTGTTTCGAAACCGAGTTTCGGGAGAAATTTGCGCGTGACGCTTAGTGTGAAAGAAAGAAAGAAAGAAAGAAAGAAAGAAAGAAAGAAAGAAAGAAAGAAAGAAAGAACGGTGCTGGCGCAATTAGGAACTTACAGCTGGTCCATGCAGAAAACAGCGTTCCCGCAACGCTTACTGGTACGTGACAACCTCGCTATACATCCGTACCGGCGCGTGAGTTGGCTCTGCGTCGTGGGTGCACACCGCGATCGCAGCGCCAGATAATTACGAGTCAGACCCAAAAACTTCGCCTTTGCGTTTTTAAAGGGGCGTGGCTTACACCGAAAGACCTAACTGTATCCAAAAATCGCTACAAAAAGTGATAACCGCAATAGAGGGGGGGGGGGGGGGCAAGCGCGCTTTACAGAGGTGCTCGCACACTCTCTACAGAGTTCAAGCGAAGGGTGAGGGTGCGAGTGTCAAGAGGGTAAGCGCTGTGTGGCGGGTTTCTTTTACACCGGCCGTAATTGCGGTCTACCCCCCCCCCCCCCCCCCCTCAACCTTTTTTGTGCCCTCTTCCGAGGTGAAGAAGAACAAAGGAACAAAATAGTCGAGAAGACAAAACGAGTCGAAGCTATCCATCCGTGATCGTGGCGTAGACCGCAGCAGAGGGCGCCGCGAGGTGGTAATTACCTCCGTGCATACCGTTCGGTGGCGGTCCCTAGCGGCCGCAGCGCGCGTAGCGGGAGTGTGGAATGGGGATGGGGTGTTTTTTAGTGGCGCGCGTTTTTTTGTTTTTGTTTTTTTTTTTTCCTGGGATCGTAAACTGGTGGGCTCACGTCTGCTCCGCTGCGACGCCGTTGTGGTTGGCCCAAATCGCTCAACGTGACGCGGTCTACACCTGCGTGGTAATTTTTTTTTTGTCTTTATTGTCAGTTTTTTTATGTTTCTAGATATTCACGATGAGAGACAGAATGGGTCGATAGGTGAGCCACCTATGGGAGCAGCTGCGGGTTTTCAATTTTTCGGAACCGCGAAGGGAATGAAAATGGTAGCGGTGTGTCCCGAAATTGTCAGCTGCACGTACATTGGCAACAGTGTTCTGCAAAGTAAGGTTGCAGTTATAGTGAACTAGAATTACTTCTAGTAAGTGAACTAGAAGTGAAATAGAAGTACTTCTAGAAGTAAACTAGAACTATAGTGAACTAGAAGTACTTCTAGTTCACTATAGTTGCAGTAGAGTGTACTAGAAGCGTTTCTAGTACACTCTAGTTGCAGCTAGAGGAAATAGTGTTTCGATGCAGTGATTTCTCATTGTGCGTGACAACAAGCCTAGGTTATCATGTGGATGAGCCTTCAAAGAATCGACGACGCGATTGTCTTCTAAAGTTTTACAGAGAAAGTGTTGTCACAGTGGCACTTAAATTGGAACATAGATGAGAACTAAACTTACAAGAGATCGATACGATTTTGCCAAATGTCAAACTCTCCACAGCTTCTTTGAGAAGCTCGGTACATCAGTTGGTTAGACCACAGAAGATTTTAACCGGCCTGGAGCGTTCGTTTGTTTAAAATCTTTCCAGAAAAAGTCGCATTCATTTCATTCAATCATTCATTCCTTCATTCATTCATTCCAGCTCCAGAGATGTTTAGTCAGTGGTGTAGTCACATACATTTTTTCGGTGACCATTTTATCTACTCACTGCAGCAATAAGCTTTATGTGATTGCCGATGGTTATGAAAATCATCATAATGATCAAGATAAAAAAAAGCGCTTCCTTATATCTCCGAGGAGGCGTTAGTGATACTAATATACGATATCCCTATACGTCAAGTAAATTGCTTGAATCAAAATCTTGCTTTCTTGCGAGTCCATCTGGTTATTCTGGATCAGATAATTTTCACTGGAGCTCGTTCATTCGTAACGAGTACGATACAACACAGATAAAAAAAAAAGTATAGTAAACCAATCTGTACTCCCAGATGTAACGTGGGACTGCTTATCACTTTTGCGACGAGGGATGAGGTCAATGACCTCCCCGTTCTTGACGCTCACAGAAAAAGAGGAAAAACTCATCAACGCTCTAGACAGCTAAGTAATAAATGGAAAAATCGCAACAATGGATTGATATTGGGGACAACACACGTCCATCGACAACAATGTAGCCTAAAAAAAAAAAAAAGAGATGCGCAGGAAGGAAAAGGACTCAGGAAAAATAACTCTTTTTCGGCACGATACCGGAAGAATTCCGGCGGACGGCTGCAAGAAATTTATTTTTTTTTCGACGCCATGCCCCGAAGAGACACGTCTGAAAGCTGTTTTTCAGTTTTACAAAGTGGGTGCACGTAGACTCGCTATCAGCGAAAATCCCGACCAGAACACACGTCCTGCATATATACGTTGTCGCTGAAATTCCAACCTTTTAAAATTTTTCGGCGCATATATTATAAGTGCATTCGCCAGCACCTCTTCGATACACCTATGATTATTCTGTCACGGACGCCGACGCTACATCTTCCGTCGACAGCTAAGCCTTTTTATGTGCGTAGGAGCGTCGCGTCTGTGTAGCAGACGATGAGAAAAACTCGCCGACAGCGAAGCCTTTTTTTTTCTGTTTGAATGTGTATATGTACGGTGTGTGCGCGCGTGCGGCAGCAAAGCCTTCTTTTCTGTGTGGAACACAGCACCCTGCAGTGTATGTAGCAGACGACAAAATACGCGTCGAGAACTAAGCCTTCTGTGCGTGTGTGTACGTGTGTGGAACATTCGGTAGTTAAGCCTTTTTTGTGTGTGCGTGTGGAACAACGCGCGTGCGTGTAGCAGACGACAGCAAATACAGATAGGTAAACACTGCCAGCAGAGAGAAGCAGACGACAATGAAGGAAAACAAGATGTCTCCTATACGTCGTCTGCGTTAAAATGACACAAACGATATATTACAACCTGGATAGGATATAGAAGGTGTGACTGAGTAGAGCCGCCTAGCGGTGGTCATAAAGGAAAAAGGATAAATCTATCCAGCGGGGGGTGTATAGGGCGGCTGGAACCGTGACGTAATCGAGATTTACGATCGGACGTGTCTGGACGTACGCGCCGGCGTTTATAACCGACGCCCGCCATCTTTAGATCCGGGCTGTGAAGCGAGGTGAACGAGCTTTGTATTAGAAAGATGTTGGAACTTTCCTTTTCCGCTTCAGTGTGTTTTTCTTGCCGCTATGCCCTCTGGTGACGGAAAAGAGGAAACAAAAAGTGAACTGACTGATACAGGTGTATACAACGTTGTTCAATTAAACTTTTTGTTCTTTTTTTTCTTTTTTCTCTGTCTGCTTCGGCGTTGTTACGCTTTATTCCGTTGACCGTTAGAGGAGGCACGAAGCCTGAGAAAGACAAGCCGAGCCAAGCCGGACGTCGCGCACAACTTCTGTCGCCTCGGGGCCCAGCAACACCGACGTGGCGTTTATCGCAACAAAATAAAATGAAAAAAATAATAGAATTACTGTTTTCTCGTTGCAACTATCTGCTCTTTTCAGATGTGTGGAGAACGCAAACATCCTTAATTAAAATAAGTCCCCAGGCACTATGACGGGGCAGATTAGTAGGATCACAAATAAAACGTTACAACTTAAGCGGTCACGTTTTATTTTATTTTATTTTATTTTTTGCTTTAAGGCTTCGAGCTTCCTCAGTTTGCTCACTCCGTCTGATAAAATTAATAGAAATTAATTTTTCGAGTGAAAATGTTCTGTAACGAATCTCGTAGGTTGTCGAAGGATATCATACTTTATAACTTATCAACATCTTCTTGTCCTTAAAGTGTCGGAACTACTGCCTCAGCACGGTTGCTAGAGTCTAATCTAGCTGTATAAACAAACTTTTTTTTGTCGTGGGTTACATTTTGGAATTGCAAAACTATTATGACTACAAATACTTCTTCTACTACTATTATTACAACCAACACTACTACTACTACTGCTACTACTACTACTACTTCTGCCTTTCCTTTCCCTCCTCTTCTTTCCTTCCTTCCTACTACTAACACTAATACTACGACAACGACGACGGCACAGAGTAGGCTAAAGGCCTAACCACACGTACGCGTTCCAGCGCACTACTACTACTACTACTACTACTATAGCTACTACTACTATTACTACTGCCTTTCCTTTCCCTCCTCTTCTTTCCTTCCTTCGTATACTACTAACACTACTACTACGACAACGACGATGGCACAGAGTAGGCTAAAGGTCCAACCACACGTACGCGTTCCAGCGCGTCAGAACAAGACGAACGACGTCGCC
>JALIZH010010910.1:0-19517 GCA_030522465.1 Rhipicephalus appendiculatus | reverse complement strand
CTTCCACCACGTGCCGCATGACTTTTATCTTTTGAATCTCGCGCGAAGTCAAGAGTTGCGTCAAGGCAAGAAAGAAAAGGAAAGAAACAAAAGAAAAAAGTTCAGAACACACAGCTTCACGACTTGGCGTGGCCTGCCGCGTTCGTTGCTAACGGCGACAAAGATAAGACCGGCGAGCTGCAACGTTAAAATGGCTAGTCACTCCCCGATCCTATGGCAACGACTCGTTTTACGCATCAGAAAAAGAAAACGGTGCCCGACTGCACCGGGAATTCGGAAGGGCAGCCAAACGTACTCATTTATTCCCTTCGCATTTTTCTACACCAAGTATGTTATGCCCGCCGTTTGTCCGGTTCGCGATGTAGAGAGGAAACCATGATCCTGCCGGCGCGGCCACGTCAAGCAAAATTAAGAACAGCTGTGCCTAGTTAAACCAGTGTAACCATAGAAAAGCCTTATTAAGCCATGTTGAGCATTGTAAAACCTAATTAACTACGCATAACTAAGCTAATGAAATCACACCTCAAAAAAGCCCTAAATTAGCCGAGCTGAGATTCTCGTGTGCCTATAATGCCGAACTATGTAAGATGCGCCGAGCTTAGCCTAATACTAATTAAGACTGAATATAACTAGTGGTAGCTCGACTAATTAGCTAATTAAGCTTACCTTGACATGGGATGGAAGCTAATCGAGAACAAGCCTCGAATTTGCAAGTTAGGCCAATTTACCTAATTAAGGAAAGTAAGGTACTTGGTGCTGTGATTGCCAAGCGATTCCCAATGAAACCCGATCGATACCTATGCGATACTCGTGAATCTCAAAGTGATCGCGTGAACACTTCGTGCACTGACGTGCGAATGAACGTGTGCCTATAGTCAAGCCAGGACCAGGCGAGTGCCGACCAGCTCTGCTCTGCCCCAGCCTTACGCGACTCAGCGCAAGCTGCGCAAATGTTTTACCATGTTGAAAGCCTCGGCCGATGACAGATCTTGAAGCAGTTGGCGCACATTTAATGACTTGACATTCGAATGATAGCATTTCGCAATGTTTAGTTCTAGGTTACTTAGCTTGTAGCGTCTGCTTACTTTTCGTCCCCGTGTTTTCCGAGCTTTTTTCTACTCCTTAGGCTTCTCTGGATGCACAGAAAGCTGTTATACTTCTTATAATAATTGTTTGGGTTTTGCGTCCAAAGAACGCGATATGAATGTGAGAGATGCCATAGTGGAGGGCCCCCGATAGTTAGACCACGTGGGGTTCTTTAACGTGCACCTAAATCTGAGCACATGGGCTTCTTGCATATTGCGTCCATCGAAATGCAGCCTCCGCGAACTAACATGGTGCTACCAAACGTGTGCTTCAAGCTATACAAAGTACGGCCGCGGCGGCGCATTTTCGATGGAGGCGAAAATGCTTGAGGCCCGTGTGCTTAGATTTAGGTGCACATTAAAGAACCCCGGTGGTCGAAATTTTGAGAGCCCTCCACTGCGGCATCTCTCATGATGTGGTCGTTTTGGGACGTTAGACCCCAACAATTATTATGACTATTAAAGTACAAAGTAATCGTTCTAGAAGGTCTTGCCTCGCGGTACACACAAATCGGCGCATAGCACACATGATGACGCAAGTGTGCTAGCGCTACAGATTTGCCGGTCACCGGTTCCAAAAACACTACCTAAATATCATCATTCGAACGCCCTCTGGTATGATTTTTTTTATTAACGAATAATAATAATAATAATAATAATAATAATAATAATAATAATAATAATAATAATAATAATAATAATAATAATAATAATAATAATAATAATAATATCTGAGGTTTTACGTGACAAGACCACGATATGATAATGAGGCCCGCGGTATAGGAGAACTCCCGGAAATTTTGATCATCTGGCGTTCTTTAAGGTGCTTTGACATCGCACAGTACATGCGGTCCTCTACCATTTCGCCTCCATCGAAATGCGACCACCGCGGCCGGGATCGAACCTGCGCCTTTCAGGTCAGCAGCCGACCTCCATAGCCGCTATGCCGTCGCGGCGGCATATCTAGTGTGTCCACAGCCACCATTGTCCCCCATGAAAAAAAAAAAAGCATGGAATAAAATTCTAATGAAGAGTCTAAGTCAGGGAGCTACCATCTCTCCAATGCTATTCACCGCGTGTTAACAGGAGGTTTTCAGAGCGTTGGATTGCGGACAGCATGCGATAGCAGTTAAAGGAGAGTAGCTTAGTAACATGCGATTCGCTTGTGATATTGCCATGTTTAGTAACTCGGGGAAACTATTGCAAATCACAATTACTGAATTAGACAGGGAAAGCAGAGCGGTGGGTCAGAAAATTAATATCCAGAAAAAATAAAGCAATGTTCAGCAGTCTCCGAAGAGAAGAGCGGTTTGCGATGCCTATCAAAGCACTGGCAGTGGTAAAGAAATACGTCTGTTTAGGAAAGGTAGTGACCGCAGATACGAACCAGGAGCATGAAGTAACCAGAAGTATAAGAATGTTCTAGTGTGCATTTGGCACGTATTCTGAGATAATGATTGGCAGTTTACTACTATTTCTCAAAAGAATGCAGCGAGAAGACAACTTGTGGCCATTGAAAGTAACAGCGGGGATTCCAACACAAGGCATGCGCGCGAACGGGAGGCATAAAGTTAAATGGGCAGATGAGATTCAGAAGCTTCCGGGGCTAACGTGGGCGCCGCCTGCACAGGACCGGGTTGATTGGAGAAACATGGGAGGGGCATGTACCCTACAATTAGCGTGCTCATGTTGCTGGTGATGATGATGATGATGATGATGACACACTTGTGCAACGTGAATGCGAAAGTATCATTTCACGATTCGTACACAGTCGCGCACACACACACACACACACACACACACACACACACACACACACAAACAAACACACACACACACACACACACACATATATATATATATATATATATATATATATATATATATATATATATATATATATATATATATATCCCACCGAATTGCACCTAAGGGGATCCGCCTAGCCTGCACCCCCCCATCAATGTCTACACTAGATGAAGCGGAAAAGAGGAGGTGGGAATAAATATTACTTGAAGCTTCCTTAAAATTGACGCAGGTCATTGCGGACCACAGTGAGCGTAGGGCCTGCGAATACGGTGTCGCGGAGACCACGCAGAGATCATTGTCTAATCTCGGAGTGTATGAGAAAAGTGAATTGGAAAAGTATGAGACAAAAAAAGATACAAGAAATTTCAAAAGTAAAAGCGCGCAAATTTCAACGTGACAGTAGAGATTCCACAGCCCAGTTACACGCGGAAAATAGGGGTGTGACTCTACAAGAAGGCCAGCGATCAGCTAAACTTCTTTCGAACTATGAAAAGAAAAATGAAAACTCAGAACACAACAGCGTAAATTTGATCGCAATACCCCGTCGACCATCGAATATGGATGTGACACCCACGTGCCACAAGATAGCCCAGCGCACTCAAAAACTCGTGAGAACAATGTCCTTAACCTGTCTAGCACAACACTTACACCCCCTCAACTCCAGCTTTTGGCGAGGGGCTTAACATTTTGCCCAGCATCCGGCATATTTAATGAGTTTCAACTTTACCAAGACCTCGATAACTTTGCGCGTAATCTCCGCCTCCGGGAATACTTTCATGATCGGGAAAAGAGTCCAGACGACAATAGATTGATTGGTGGAGACCAATCATGGTGTCCAAGTGAGCAGAGGGACAAACACCTTGATATGTATATATCAGCTGTCCAAAAAGATATAATCAGAGCGTACGAGAAAATATGGCCATCTCGCAACAACTTATCAAAGTCAGAACAAAGAGCACTCAATGAACTGCGAAGAAACCCCGACATTACCATTAAGCCTGCTGATAAGGGTGGTTGCATTGTAATACTAAACACGTCGGACTACCTAAAGGAAGGGGACCGGCAACTGTCAGACACAAACTTCTACAAAGAACTTCCAAAGGACCCGACTCCCGAATTCGAAAATAAAATAAAAGCAATCCTAAGTAACCTCCACCAGGATGAAAAAAATACCGGCAAAATGCTAAAAGCGATGTTGCCGTCTCATTCTGTTCCCGGTCGATTCTACCTACTCCATAAAATACGCAAATCAGGCAATCCGGGACGTCCGATAGTATCCAGTAACAGTACATCAACAGAAAATATATCAGAATTCATAAATTCCCTGATAAAAGACATCCCACCGACTTTTCCCTCTTACCTAAAGGACACAAACCACTTTATCCGCGAAACTTCTGATCTCAGTATCCCGGGTGATAGCTTTCTGGTGACCATGGACGTCTGCTCACTGTACACCAACATACCCCATCGTGACGGAATAATGGCTATGGTTTCTGAATATGAGAAATTTGACTCATCGACAGGTGTTGGTGGTGCGGTACTCTCTACACTTCTTGAACTTGTACTAAATTATAAACATTTTGAGTTCAATGACAAGTACTTCCTTCAGGTCAGTGGCACTGCAATGGGCACAAAAATGGCCCCGAACTTCGCGAGCACCTTTATGGCATCCCTTGAAATCCCGTTTATTGAAGGACGCACCTTGAAACCTTTGTATTACCGGAGATTCTTGGACGATATATTCATGGTATGGAACCTCGATGAGGGTAGCCTTCTCCGGTTTATATGTGATTTCAAAGAACTCCACCCATCAATTAAGTTTACACAAATACCATTTCCAAAACTAGAATTAACTTCTTGGACGTCACTGTCTCGATCGAAAAGGAACGCCTGACAACAAACCTTTACAAAAAGCCTACAGACCGGCAGATGTATCTGCACTTCAACAGCAGCCATCCAAGACATTGCAAAACGGGTATTCCATAGTCTCAGGCTTACCGGTATCGAAGAATATGTACCGACATACAGGAATTTGACAAGCATGCAGGATACTTAAAGCATGCCCTATCACAACAGAATTATCCCGAAGACATTATTGACGATGCCATACTACGTGCTCGCGACGTGAACCGGAATACCATAATTAAGGAGCCAAAAACTGTATCAAAAACAACTTCCCAAACAAATCTTGTGCTAACTTACTCCTCATCAGTGCCACGAGTTAATAACATACTTTCCCGCCATTTCAATATAATCAGGCAAAGCAAACGATTAACTTCCATCTTCGCGGAACCACCTCGCGTGGTGTACAGCAGGGATAAAGACCTGAAGGATATCCTTGTCAGAGCCAAAACAAGCCCTGCTAAAATTGAACCAGGGTGCCACCCCTGCGGAAAAGCTCGCTGCAAAGTATGCCCCCACATTGTCACGACCTGTGAATCAAAAGCAAGCTCTTCAGATTTCAAATTCAAAATCACAGAAAACCTTAACTGTGACTCCAGTAATGTGATATACATGCTACATTGCAATGCCTGCGGGCAAGAATACATTGGCCAAACAGACACGCCGTTCCGACTGCGGTTGAATAACCACCGGTACCACACCACTTCACTGCCGAAATTACCCTTATCCAGACACTTACGCCTGCCAAACCACAGCTTTGAAAATATCAGCGTAACCCTTCTACAATCAGGTTTTCGAAACACGCGGGAGCGCGAACAATGAGAGGCATATTTTATTTTCAAATTTAGAACATTAATATCCGGCATCAATGAGAACCCTGGCAGACTCTCCTGCCTCCGAGAGGTAAACGAAGATGTTTTTGGCAATAGGGAAACATAAATTGAGACCATGCTTGTTTCTTGATTGGCTCGTACGTCTGCCGTGTCCTTTCTTTCTCTCTCTCTTTTTTTTCCACATTTGTAAAATGTGCAGTGTCCACGCTCCCCTACCACTTGGGGGGCTATTGACAAGGAAAGAGCGGACATGAAAGGTAAAGAGCCGACCCGTTAAGGGGACGCTCTTGCCTCCACGTGTGGCGGCGCAGACTCGTCCCGGCCGCCGCGGCGACAGCTTTGGGTGGCCCTCCGCACCACGAGGACCGGTAAACACGAGATCATAAGCAGATGTGGACGCTCGACGACTCTCGACTGTGGACAAATTTTCTCCATTTGTCGTGTTGTGTTGTGTCGAGAGTGTTTTTTCAGGTTTTTTTTTGTCGTCCCCTCTTTCCCATTTCCTCTTAGATGTTTTGGAAGGCGAGTGGTCGCCGCTAGAGACGATAGTTTAACTCAACCCCTGACGAAGGGAGGTCCCCTCCCGAAACTGTTGGGAGCTAAATAAATATTTATATCCTTGTTGACAACGCCTCCGTTGTGTTACAACCCATTGCTGAACCAAGACAACTGGCCCATCGAACGATTATTCTCATTAATAAATATATATATATATATATATATATATATATATATATATATATATATATATATATATATATATATATATATATATATATATATATATATATATATATTGTTACAGCAACAAAAAGTGTGTCGAGGCCAACCAGGTTTCGCCTTAGCGTTTTTAGTGAGTGTAACACGTGCTTAGATTTTATTTATTTATTTATTTATTTATTTATTTATTTATTTATCTCAAATGCTCTAGAGCGCTTGGCCATTCTAGAGGGGAGTACATATGTGTACAACAATAGGAAGAATACCGATGTTTCAGCGAACACTTTCAAAAAAAATTTAAAGGTTGGCTGTTGGATATTGTACAATTCTAGCTCGTCAACTGGGCGACGAGAAGAGGTGGAAATTACTCCACAAAAAATTGAAAGGCATAGTCCACTAACTAACGAAAATTTACCAATTTTGATCTGAATTGAATTATCGCCCACATTTCCATTCGTAATATTTAGCCGTGGAGTTCGCAAGGCGACCTGGAACTAATTCGTATGATGCCACTAGTTTCGAGATATTTCCTAATTCCCGAACATTACAGAGAAAGGCGCTGCCATCCGAATTATATTCCTAACAAAACGTCCTATCATGTATTGAAGCAAACAAAAAAAGTCTAACACCATGTATTTCTTCGACACTGATCTTCACGCTCCTTAGCCTAAGTGCGCATATCGTGTGCCAGCCACAGTGCGTCGCAACATCGCACAATTGACACTGCTCAACACGGCGTCATACAGACCTCGAACAGCCGATGGGTCTCACCGGTCGATATTGTAAAAAAAACAGAAAACAAAAATACGGCTCAATTACTTAGTTTTTGCGTAGACTATAGCTTGCTGAACAAGATCACACGTAAGGACATCTATCCCTAGCCACTAATAGACAATGCCGCGACTGCCGGCATGGAGCATATTTTTTTTTCTTTTTTCTCTATTCGTTGGACCTGCGCTCCGGCTGCTTGCAGCCCCTATGGCTGAACTTCACCACCGCAAACCAGCCTTCCTTAGATCCGATGGCTTATATGAATTTATGGTGACGCGATTCGGGCCGTGCAACGCGCTTGCAACATTTGAACGCATGATCGGCATCTTTGGCGGCTTCAAGAGGTAGACGCATCTCTGCTACCTGGATGGTACTGTGATCTTTTCAGACGACTTTTAGACCCATCTACAACAGGTCGAAGCTGTCGTCATTGTAGCCTCAGCTCTACACTCTTAAAAAAAGTTAGTAAAAATCTTGTAACCACGAACTTGAATAGCACATCTCGAGCTAGTTGGTTGTGCATACTGAGGTCAAAACAGCGCACACTTGACAAGGACGGACGGAGAAACAGCGCCTGTGTCTTGTCTATTCTCCGTCCGTCCTTGTCAAGTGTGCGCTGTTTTGACCTCAGTTTGTAACCACGAGCAAAAAGTTAGTAACAGCGGCTGTTACTAACTTTCTTGGGCCATTACTAACTTTTTCCTACCTTTTTACTACCTAAGTTAGCAGACACTTATAGGTTGCTATGGTTACTACCTCTTGCGTACAGTTACTAACTTTTTACCATGCACCTGTTTAACGAACTTGCTAAACGAACCTTAGAAGTAATTATTACGAGCTTTTTGCAGCCTATTTACTAGCACGGGGACCCAGTCAAATTCGCTGAGGCGATATTAGTAAGCTTAGTACCTCGTCTTGGCTCTTGATTATTAAGCCATGTTGAGGCGGTATTATGCAAAATAGAGATAACATATTGTTTGTCTTAATATGCTTGATTAAAAGTTCTACGCTGAGTTACCTCGCACACCTAATCAAATGGTACGCTATATAAATATAAGCGCGTACCTTAAATTATTCATCGTAGAGCCTAGCTGCTAACCGGCACCAGCTGTGTTCTCCAAAGGTAGGGCTATAAATACTCCTGGAACCACTTACAAATTACACGTGTCGCGTAGACTAGTGGTTGTGTATCTGTGCTGCTCTCCTTCACGACATTATATGCATAATTATCCATGCTCGGCCTTTAGTTTGTGGCTGCAATAAAAGTCTATTACTACTACTACTACTACTAATTATCCATTGATATACTGTAATGATCATGCTCGCGAATTTGACCGTTGTAAAAACGGGTGACTGATGAGGCGAAATGATCGCGGTTACTACTTTTTTTGGGGGGGGAGTAGTAACCGTTACTACCTATGTTTTACTAGTTATCAACGAGACGACTAGTAACCGCTACTAACTGAGTTTGTAAAGACGAGGGTAGTAACGGTTACTAACCTTCCCGTAACTAACTCCACTTACTAACAGGGTTGTAACATATGTGACAAGTAGTTAGTAAACCGAAGTTAGTAAGTACTACAACCTTTTTTTTTAAAGAGTGTAGTGTTAATTTGGCAGACGAAAGCTGCTTATTCTGAGCCGTCTTCTTCTGAGATGGCGTCCTTCCGGATCCCAAGTATACTTCGTGCTGTTGCTGCTTTTCATAAACGGACAATGAAATACCTTCACACATTTCTATGCATTTGGTTTTATTTTAGACGTTTCATATCATTCGCAGCTTTCCCAAAATTATAGCTGCTTTGAGCGACCTCCGACGCAGCCGCGACCTTTGAGCGAAGTCACATGCGGCGATGCATCCAGCAAACTCCGATGCATTATTACGTCGCCTCCGATTTTGCGACATTTTGATTTGCTCACCCCATATGAGAGAGGGAGAGAAGTTTATTATGACAGTAAAGCTGAGAGCACCCAAGATAAAATTCACAAGGACACTAGCGGCGTTGTCTTCGGCGTTGTGCTTGCCCAGCGTAAACGCGGATTTCACGAGTTAGTTGTTGTTTATGCCCACCGTGCACCTACCAAAGCACGCACGAGCATACATAAAGTACGGTGGAACCCCGTAACCCCTCCTCCCACCCCTGCATCCGCCAATCAATACACATTCTAGCGGTGGTCTTCTTGTCCATCTACGACGCGTTCCCGCTGTAGCCGTCCCCGACATGCCTGTGCAGCGGCGCAAAAACCCCTGCATTGCTTCCCTTATGGACTTGTTGCGTGAAGCAACGTCACCTACCATCCCTGAGAAATAAGCCATCAAACACACCATTTCATTCTTCGCGACAATTGATCTACTATCCCGACTACCTCTATGATGGACGCAAGTGGCTCTTATTCCGCGCCATCTACGTTGACATATGTGCCACCATCAACGCTAACTCACAGTGTGCGCACTTTCCTCCAGCTCTGCTACTGTCAACGCAGAATTTGCAGCTTCTTCTACCGCTACATTTGTTGCGTCGAGCAGAGCCGCACGAATCCCCCCTTGCCATTTCCCTGCTCCGTAACAACCACTAACTTGCCTTCTCCGCCCCTTGGACTACGCCGGCGTTGATTTGTATGGACTTCTTTCCATCACTCCTGCTACCAACTGATAGATGATTTTTGCCATCGATTACGCGCTAAGCAGAGACTTCACCATTGACATCTGCATCGGCTAGCAATGTTGCCTGTCATTTCACACCACGTCATTCTACAGCACGGCGCACTACGTGAGCCGCGCATCGTCCGAAGGACGTGTATTTCTGTCGGTCTTCGTCAAGCAATTCTAGAGGAATGCAAGGTATTTCACCACACCACCACATCTTACAATCATAAAAGAATGGTTTAACAGAAACATTTAATCGAACATCAGGTGATATGCTGACAATGTACGTCACTTCCGGTTACTAAGACTGGACCCGTGTCATTCTCTTCGTGACGTACGCCCAAAACGCTGCTACGCAGACCACTACTGGACTCTCTCCTGTCTTCTACCGATAAGGACTCGAGCCCTCCTGCATGTTATGCGCAATAACTCCTTGCCACGCTTATGTGAGTGAGTCGACGGCAGTTCCCAAGCTACTAATTCGCTGAAGAGGGTCGCCAGGGAGCCAGATCTAACGCCACTGTAGGCAAGCAGCGTCAAATACACCAACGAGATGTCTCGAAGCCTTTTAGCGTCGTATGCCCGTGACCGACTTGTGTGGCGCTGGACTCCTTGAGCTAGCCCCGGTTGGTCAACGAAACCTCTTTCGAAGTACCGCGGCCCGTACCGTATGGTCTAGCAAGCCTCGTACTTGATCTTCGGCGTCAAGCCACTTGATCTTTCTTCTATTCTAGTAATAAAAAATATCGAGGCATCAGATTGTGCAATGGACCTAGGTGATTCCCCGAGAGATCGAACATGCATGTCCGGTCGATATCTGAGAGCCGCGATGAGCATAGGCATGCGCAGGGTTACCGTTCAGGGGGGGGGCGAAGGTTCGTCGCAGCGCCCCCCTTCCCTATTAAGTCAATGTATAGGGCAGACTTTGCGCCCCCCCCCCCCCCACGCTCTTAAGTTCTTAGGTGACTAGGGGGGGGCGGCCGCCCCCTCTGCCCCCCCCTCGTGCGCACGCCTATGGCGATGAGGTTGACCAAGCATTTCTTGAGGAACCTAAAACGATTAATATGTTGAACAGGTACGTCCACCTTTCTTGTAGGCTTTCTTGCAGGCTGCAAGCTGTGCACGCGTAGCCCTTTAGAGAGCGGAAGCTGCCCAACCACGCACACGCTAGAGACAAATAAATCTGAGAATACATTTTTGCTGAAGACAGGCCACCAGAGTGAAATTTCGCTGCAGCAAAATAATTAGTACTGTAGATTTACGCACAATGCAAGCTGATAACAACCATCAAAGGCACTGAAGTGAGGACACACAGCAAAGGTCACTTTGGCCCTTTATGTCTCATTAACAAAGAAAATGACGACATTTTATATCGAAACCGTGCATTGACTGACATAAGCACTCTTCGGTAAAAAAAATTTTCCCTAAAATTGGCGCCAAGTTTTTTTCTTTTTTGAAAATGGGCTTTTTTTGAAAAAAACTTGCTTTTTTAAACTATTTCTTTCTTTTTTTACGCTGCTTGTAAGAAAGCGATCTCTCGCAGAAATATTTCAAATGCTTTTTTTCTATATGTGATACAGTTTTGAAGTTTCTGTGTAAAATAGCAAACGGGCGAAGACGCATCAAACTTAGCAAACATTTTCGATTTGGGCCGTGTCTGCCATTTTTTTTTACATTTTTTACCCTTGGTGGACAGCATCAAGAAACCATGAATGTAATTCACGGTATTCCCTGTTAAAATGAACACCAAAAATTTTAGACGCAATGTTTTATAGTTCGCATTATATTCGGCGAAGAAATCCAAAAATATTGCGGTGACCAAAAAAACAAGACGCCCGCGCCAGCACCGTCAAATATTTGTTTCGCGCGCTCGGAGCGTTCTTTGGAAATAAAATTGTCGGTTCCCTGCACTTCGAATGTGCCGGCACATCATATAAAAATCCCAGACAAAACAAAAATATCGACCGGACATGCATGTTCGATCTTTCGTGGAATCACCACCCCCCTGCCTTACTATCTCTATGCCGTGGTATTCTGCCCGTAATTCGCCAGGATCGCTCTGTTTCGGAAGGGAAGTAAACAGAGAGTGTTAGAACACCGCACGCAAAGCTTGCCGGCATTGCGGGCGTTGCGTTAGCGTTCGTCACTTAACGGGAGCCCGCAAGAGGCTAGCGTACGACGCATGCGCAACGCAAACGCAAAGCTTCGCGTACGCTGTTCTAAAACTCTCTAAAAGCGGCACTGCTTGCAGAAGCAGAGAACGCTGCTGATGTAGAAAGAAAAGAAGACGATTCGGCAACACAAGCTTTGCGCTGGTTCTGCCATTGCTGGTCAGTCTCCAATAGTATAGTGCTGATTTAAAACGCTTCATTACACTATCAATAGCTTCTATCATGCTTTCCTGGGATTCAATATGTGTTGCCTTATTGAGGCTGTGGTTAACTGAAATAGGCCCTTGGTTCCCCTTCCTTTGTTGTTTAGATAATGGGTTGCGTAATAAGAAACACTAAAACATGAGAACTTCACTTGCTCCATATCTAGAAGCGAAACCGGCTCTGTAGCAAAGATTCTGGGTGCAACGCTTTAGCGAAAAAACAAGACACTAAATCCTCAGCAATGACGCACTAGTAATATTAATTGCTGGAACTTTACACGCCAAAACTACGATATGTTTATGAGGCGCGCCGTAGAGGAGGTCTGGGCTGGAAAAACGATGTCCTACAGCACGCGCTTAGCGCTTAGCGGGCGTCTCCCATTCCCTGTCGCGGCAGAAGAGTGTGCAGGAAATTTCGACCACCTGGGGTTGGTTCTTTAACGTGAATTTACATCTACGTACAGCATCAAAATCCAAGTACTAGTGAATTTTCGCCTCGTTCGAAAATGCTAGAGCCGCGGCCCCGATCAAACCGGTGCCCTTCGGGTCGGCAGCCGAGCACCGCAACCACTGACAGCAATTCTGTAAAAAAAAAAAAAAAAAAAAGAAAAAAAAAAACACGAAAAAAAATTTCTGCCGATTCGAACCCGTGCCGCATTCACCGTACGTGTGTCCCGAACAGGCGCTCAACCATCTAGGCCACAACGCACAGCGGTCGCGGGGTGGTAAAATGGGTCTTATCAAGATACAATGGTCAAAGACGCGAGTCGAAGACGCGACTGTGTTGTAGAAAACTTCATTTTGGAACGTGTTTTTCTTCACACAGAAACATGATTGCGGCCTCAAACGAAAGCTTCGTCTCCGATCTACTCAGATCTCCGAGAAATTTGCAGGATTCTATCTAGTTTTTTCAGACGGCCCGTTTTTGTCCCGAAAACGAGGCGTGATTTCGGCCGCTTCCATAGGACCCCATTGTTTAAACTTTAGTCGTCGTGGGAACAGGATGTGAAGCCCCGATGTTAACGATGCTGCATTTGTTAAGTGCGGTACAGCTCCTAGAAGGTGCCCCTTTAAGAAGTTTTGGAAATTGCGCCTCTACGATTTTTTATCGTCGAAAAATGACCCTGTCCCATTGAAAACGTTGAGAGCTTCCAGCAGTGGCCGCTAGGAGCGCTGATCATCCAATGTCCCCGAAAGCTGGATCTGGTGGATTCGGTGGTAAAAAAAAAAATGGCTTCGGCATGAGGGTATTAATTAAAACGTGTTCAAGCTTCAGCATTAATTCACTTCTCTCACTTTATCACGCCTTCATCCATACTCATATCCAATACTGTATTACCACTTGGGGAAATACTTACTACACTCACATATCTCGTTTAGTTAGCATCCAGAAACGCGCGCTAAAATTATCACCGTTACATCCCCTCGTTCATCATCCCAGCCCCTGTTTCTAAAATTGAGTGCACTACCTGTTGTTTGCACATGCAGAGCTATAGTCTGATGGTCTTGCTGCATAAAGTCATCAACCACCATGTTTTAAATGCGAAGCATTTCTTTGCGTACTGCAGGCACTTTTAGCGTTTCTATCTGCGTATCTATCTATCTAGCCGCCTACGTCTGGGTGATCTCGTGATTACCCCTTTAACTTGGGGGTAGACCAAAATTAGTATGTGAGAATAAGATGGTTTGACGAATATGACTCGCTGGTCGTGACATGAATAATGACAATCCCGTCTCGTACGTCGTCAAACTTTTTTCGGGCAAACCCTGTGGCACATACCACGGGGCGGGTATGTGCCACAGGTGATTGACAGTTTAGACTACCCAGGAACGGCGAGACAAACACTGGTACTTTTAACGCCAGAGCGTTAAAAAGCTGACGTCATCAGCAGCGTTGACCGGACGAATGCAAATAATAAATGTCAGGGTCCCAACAGGAATCGAACCCAAGCATTCTGCGTGGCAATCAAGCATTCTACCACAGAGCCACGCCAGGTCTCCGAACTGCTTTTCGAATAGACCCTAATGTTCGTGAAACGTCAATTGTCGTTTCAGTGATGGCTATCCAATTTTATAAACATTACATATCAGATCCAGCTTTCGGGGACATTGGATGATCAGTGCTCCTAGCGGCCACTGCTGGAAGCTCTCACGTTTTCGATGGGACAGGGTCATTTTTCGACGATAAAAAATCGTAGAGGCGCAATTTCCAAAACTTCTTAAAGGGGCACCTTCTAGGAGCTGTACCGCACTTAACAAATGCAGCATCGTTAACATCGGGGCTTCACATTCTGTTCCCACGACGACAAAAAGTTTAAACAATGGGGTCCTATGGAAGCGGCCGAAATCACGCCTCGTTTTTCGGGACTAAAACGGGCCGACTGAAAAAACTAGACGGAAACCTGCAAATTGCTCGGAGATCTACGTAGTACGGAGACGAAGCTTTCATTTGAGGCCGCAATCATGTTTCTGTGTGAAGAAAAACACGTTCCAAAATGAGGTTTTCTACAACACAGTCGCGTCTTCGACCATTGTATCTTGATAAGACCCATTTTACCGCCCCCGCGACCGGTGTGCGTTGTGGCCTAGATGGTTGAGCGCCTGTTTTAGCGAGTCACGTTGCGGCAAATGCGGCACGGGTTCGAATCGCAGAAATTTTTTTTGGTTTTTTTTTTTCGTTTTCCTTTCTTTTTTTTTTCTTTTTTTTTTTTTTTTTTTTTTTTTTTTTTTTTTTTTTTTTTTTTTTACAGAATTGCTGTCATTGGTTACGGTGCTCGGCTGCCGACCCGAAGGGCATCGGTTTGATCGTGGCCGCGGCTCTAGCATTTTCGAACAAGGCGAAAATCCACTAGTACTTGGATTTTGATGCTGTACGTAGATGTAAATTCACGGTAAAGAACCCCAGGTGGTCGAAATTTCCGGCACACTCTTCTGCCGCGACAGGGAATGGGAGACGCCCGCTAAGCGCTAAGCGCGTGCTGTAGGACATCGTTTTTCCAGTCCAGACCTCCTCTACGGCGCGCCTCATAAACACATCGTAGTTTTGGCGTGTAAAGTTCCAGCAAATAACAATACTAGTGCGTCATTGCTGAAGATTTAGTTTCTTGTTTTTTTCGCTAAAGTGTTTCACCCAGAATCTTTGCTACAGAGCCGGTTTCGCTTCTAGATATGGAGCAAGTAAAGTTCTCATGTTTTAGCATTTCTTATTACGCAACCCATTATCTAAACAACAAAGGAAGGGGAACCAAGGGCCTATTTCAGTTAACTACAACCTCAATAAGGCAACACATATTGAATCCAAGGAAAGCATGATAGAAGCTACTGATAGTGTAATGAAGCGTTTTAAATAAGCACTATACTATTGAAGACTGACCAGCAATGGCAGAACCAGCGCAAAGCTTGCGTTGCCGAATCGTCTTCTTTTCTTTCTACATCAGCAGCGTTCTCTGCTTCTGTAAGCAGTGCCGCTTTGAGAGAGTTTTAGAACAGCGTACGCGAAGCTTTGCGTTTGCGTTGCGCATGCGTCGTACGCTAGCCTCTTGCGGGCTCCCGTTAAGTGACGAACGCTAACGCTACGCCCGCAATAGACGTCAGACTCTGGAGGTTTGCAGACACTTAGCGCCACCTGTCGGAGCAGTTTTGGGTAGTGCAAAGTCCGGATCCCTTGCATAGTTTGCTGTGCAACCAGGTGCAACTAGCGAGTTGGAAACAACGATTAACCTAAATATTTGGTGTGTTGGCGCGTTGAACACTCAGAAAAAGAGCTACGAATTTCTCTCCGCTAGTAGGACGCGCAACCGAACCGCCATGAAGTGCGTGCCAGAACGACGGCGAAAGCAAGAGCAGACGCAACAGCTCCGCGCGCTACGAAGAAAGGCCAGAAAGGCTTCAGTCGACGCTACTGTTGCGCTGTGAATTACCACGGACGTAAATGACTTCAGTTTTAGCGATTTCCGTAGCTGTTCCACGAAGCAGAACGGCGAGAGCTCTGGATACGGGCCGTTGCGAACGTGTTGGGTAAGCGAATTACTCGTGTTCTCCACGGCCGGTCGCATGGAAAGTGTGATAATGTGGGTCTCATGTTAGTATTTTGAGTAGCCTTGACATAGAACCGTGGTAACCTTGACTATGAAGCTCAGCACAGACCGCGGTGCGCGCCGTGCAGCAGTTAAATGCAGACTGGTGAAGCGCGCGAAAAACATCGTGCACTCCGCGACCACCCATAATCTGAACTGGTCGTCATCACACAGCATCGCGCACGTACGCATTGAGTATTCAGAGTTCCGGCTTTAACTAGCAAATGCTAACACGTGCGTCATACAAGCAAATCGCAAAATGTTCTTCGTGACCACCGCCAGGTTTTTCTTGCCCGTGGTCTCCGCGATTGCCGGAGCTATCTCGGAGGCCACGGTTATGCCTTTCGTTGTACAACGAGAAAGTGAACACGCACGAATCCCCATTTGCAGTATATACAAACGGAAGACAACCGTCAAGTACATTCGAGGATGCGTAATAAAACAGTTCGACGCACTGGAGGCGAGAGATGGATGGAGAATGCAACTGCAAAGGCGAAAATCGCCGCGACCATTCGTGCCTGATAAAGCGAGCTTTGTACCACTAATCGTAAGAAATATTGCTCGTGTACGTACTTCATCGCTTTGAAATTATGTATATGCCCAAATTTAACGCCATTAGGGGTTACAGAACGCACGTCGGAGTGCCTCGAACTCGATGTCATGCGATGCTCGCTTGCGCTTGCGAGTTCAGCACGCCGAAATAACTGAAACATATTTTGCATTGTAGCCGCAGTTCACTTTGATGAGCTTCCTACTTTTCTGAAGCTAGGGTGGATTGACGGAACAAGCTTTCCAGGTCCTTGATTATTAGGAAACAGCCCTCAACACGAGCGAAAGAGGGGGGGTTCTATAGTGGCCTATGCACATTCGCTTGTGGACGGCTCTCTTTGCACTACCCAGTTATGGCCAGGGCGGCGATGAGAGCGCTGGTGGCGGCGTTTTTCGCAGCGCCGCCTGGGCAGAGTCTGACGTCTATGCCGACAAGCTTTGCGTGCGGTGTTCTAAAACTCTCTGTTTACTTCCCTTCCGAAACAGAGCCATCCTGGCGAATTACAGGCAGAACACCACGGCACTGAGATAGTAAGGCTTTAGCAGGTCCATTGCGCAATCTCATGCCTCGACATTGTTGATTACTAGATTAGAAGAAAGCTCAAGTGGCTTGACGCCGGACATCAAGTACGCGGCTCGTTAGACCATACGGGACGGGCCGCGGTACTTCGAAAGAAGTTTCGTTGACCGACCGGGGCTAGCTCAAGGAATCCAGAGCCACACAAGTTGATGATAACCTTGGCCGTTGATCCACCCAAGTCAGTCCCGGGAATACGACGCTAAAAGGCTTCGAGACATCTCGATGGTGTATTTGGCGCTGCTTGCCAGCAGTGGCGTGAGATCGGGCTCTCTGGCGACCCTCTTCAGCGCTTAGCAGCTTGGGAACTGCCATCGACTCACTCACATAAGCGTGGCAAGGAGGTATTGCGCATAACGTGCAGGAGGGCTCGAGTCCTTATAGGTAGAAGACAGGAGAGAGTCCATTCGTGGTCTGAGTAGCAGTGCTTTTGGCGTACGTCACGAAGAAATGACACGGTTCCAGTCTTAGTAACCGGAAGTGACGTACATTGTTAGCATATCACCTTATGTTCGAATAAATATTTCTCTTAGACCATTCGTTTTATGATTGTAAGATGTTGTGGTATGGTGAAAGACCTTGCATTCCTCTAAAATTGCTTGACGACGTCCGACAGAAATACACGTCTTTCGACGATACCCGGCTCACGTAGTGCGCCGTGCTGTAGAATGACGTGGTGTGAAATGAGAGGCAACATTGCTGGCCGATGCAGATGGCAATAGTGAAATCTCTGCTTAGCGTGCAATCGATGACAACAATTATCTTTCGGTTGGCAGCAGGACAGATGGAAAGAAGTCCATACAAATCAACAGCGGCGTAGTCCAAGGGACGGAGAGGGCAAGTCAGTGGTTGTTACGGAGCAGGGAAATGGAAAGGGGGATTCGTGTGGCGCTGCGCGACGCAACAAATGTAGCGGTGTAAGAAGCGGTACATTCTGCGTTGATAGTAGCAGAGCTGGAGGAAAGTGCAAGTCTTCAACCCTTCGGCATGTGCACACTGTGAGTCAGCTTTGAAGGTGGCGCATATGTCTTAACGTAGATGGCGCGGAATAAGAGCGATTTGCGTCCATCATAGAGGTATATAGTTGTGATGGTCGATCAACTGTCACGAAGAATGAAATGGTGTGTTTGATGACTTATTTCTCTAGGGATGGTAGGTGACGTTGCTTCACGCAACAAGTCTATAGGGGAAGCAACGCAGGGGTTTTTGCGCCACTGCACAGGCATGTCGGTGACGGCTACAGCGGGAGCGCGTCGTAGATGGACAAGAAGACCGCCGCTAGAATGTGCATAGATCGGCGTATGCAGGGGGGGAGGGGTTGCGGGGTTCAACCGTACTTCATGTATGTTCATGCGTGCTTTGGTAGGTGCATGGCTGGCATAAGCAACCAGGGTTGCCGTTGGGTGGACATGAAAAGGCGCCAGAACTCACGCCAAAAGTAGCCAAAGTAGCCATGTAATTTGATCATATCGCCGAATTTCTCGCCAAATAGAACAGAAGCGGTATTATCAACAGAGTCTTTACTATTGATGAATAAATAAAACTATTTTGAATAAGTAAAACCGCAAGTTTAAAAAAAGAGCCATGGCGCCAACTGGAAATTTTCGTCGCCAACGGGTCCAAAAGTAGCCAATTTGGCGCAAAGTAGCCACCAACGGCAACCCTGTAAGCAACAACTAACTCGTCAAATCCGCGTTTACGCTGGGCAAGCACAGCGCCGAACACAACGCCGCTAGTGTCCTTGTGAATTTCATTTTGGGTGCTCTCAGATTTTCTGTCATAATAAACTTCTCTCTCTCTCTCATATTGGTCGAGCAAATCAAAATGTCGCAAGATTGAGGGGGAAGTAAGAACTCATCGGAGTTTTCTGGATGCATCGCCACATGTGACTTCGCTCAAAGGTCGCAGCCGCTGCGGAGGTTCAGTCAAAGGCGCTATAATTGCGGGGAAGCTGCGAATCAAACGTCTAATATAAAATCAAAGGCATAGAAAGCTGCAAAGGTGTTTTATTGTCAGTTTAGGAAACGTAGCAACAGCACGAAGTGTCGTGGGATCCGGAAGGACGCCATCTCGGAAGAAGACGACCCAGAATAAGCGGTTTTCGTACTCCAAAACAACACTTCTTTAAGTTTATCTGAAGGCCATTAGAGCTGAGGCTAGTGACGACAGCTTCG